>SMGT01011594.1:338300-374902 GCA_004794575.1 Lanistes nyassanus
ATTCCTTGTCAATAATGTTTACATGTAGTGTTCTATATGGAACTGCATGAACTGGCTGGGAATAAAGTATGCTAATTCCTTGTCAATAATGTTTACATGTAGTGTTCTATGTGGAACTGCATGAACTGGCTGGGAATAAAGTATGCTAATTCCTTGTCAATAATGTTTACATGTAGTGTTCTATGCGGAACTGCATGAACTGGCTGAAAATAAATCACTTCTAGCATCTGGATTTTATTAGTGAGATTACATGCCTCCTGGGTCCTAGTGCGACCTGTAATGGCGGCATCAGGCTCTAGAAACCGTGTAACTGTGTTTAATGGGCGCTTCTGATGGAGGGAAAGGGTGATAATTTTACTGCTCCCATTGCCCAAAGCTTCTGATGACTGCCTTCGTTTGTTTCTATGGAAAGAGCATGATTTCACATAAGCGGCTTTGATGACAGAGGCATGCAGCCAGAAGCGCACATCAAACCGAATGAACAAATAACAGCAAGAACATTTGACAGGACTAGGTACATAGGCCGGGACGCTTACCGAAGGCTTTGACTGGACTGTGGTTGCTGGACTCTGCCACCACCAGAGCCTCTTTCTGCAGCACGTGCAGCACGAAGCCGTGGGACTGCAGCACGCTGCCTAGCTCGCGCATGTCGCTGCTGCACGCGTTGCAGGGCACGAGGACCAAGATCTTAGCCACGGCCACGCGGTACGGATACATCATGGCCGACCGGAGGGCACCGGCCGGGCTCCCCGAGCCGCTGGGGAAGGTCAGCCTGAAACATCACAGGCAAACCCGTCATCAAGGCAACGGAGAGCCAAGAGTCGTGCAGCAGAAACGGCACTGCTTGTACAGAACAAATTTCGTCAGAGCACTGCAGGAAAGTCGTCGAGATGAAAACTAAAGCTTCAGACAAAAGCAAGCGCTAAAAATTCCATCTTCCAGAAAACCTGCGGTACCTGAGAGTTTCGGCAGCTTTGAGGAAGTTGCTAGGGTCCCCGAACATTTGACCCTGAATGGTGTGAATAAATGGATCATCACGTGAACCGTTACCATAGTAACTGACCAGTCCGAAACGGTTGTTCTGCAGTCCTGAACCAACAGAAAATGAAGATGTTACACTTTCTGATGTCAATGACCATACAAAAGTTCCACAGTACAGTATACAGTTTAGTCAAACATCATTTTTTTCATCAAATATTATTTTTTTTAGAAACCACCCCCCCACACCACCATTTGGTTGGGTCTCGAAGTACGTTATGTGACGATTTTTGTGTGTACTTGTTGAAATAAATAAATATCTGAGTTAGCCTAAGTATTGTGCTTAACTCTAAATGATGGGTGCAATGCAAGAATGTTTCTAAGGTGCCGTCGCTGTCGCAGAGAGCCCGGCCCACATTTGCGCAGCCTTTTTCACGCTACTGACCACTCCATATACATATCAAAGTTTGACACAGGAGGTGCATAGGTGTACAACAATTATAAAATTATTTTGTTTGGAGATACCTGGCGTATCGCCATTGACCTACAGAGTGCAGGCGACTGACCTTGACCCATGAGCGCAGCTTCCAAGCCGGACGCCATGCGGGACAGGCCACTCCTTGCCCAGTCGTTGCATGAACTCTCCTCCACCACGAACACGACATCCGCTGACCTCTGACCCGCTCCAGCCTGGACTTCGTCGCTGGAGCCTGCAGCTACTTCCTTGCCATCGGGGAACGCGCAAGTCACTGGAAAAATGGCCAAGCTTCAGGTCAACGAACTCGGGAAAGCAGGTCGAAACGAAAGGTGCTCAACTCTTCGCTTATTTCGTTGAGAAATAACAGCAGGGGAGTTGGAGGGGGGTGGTGAGGAACTGATTTCTTGTGTCGAAATAGCAACGGCGATGCTGACTTCAGTAAATTCTTGTGTGGAAATAACAACAGTCAGTATCTATTCTGGCCACAACCCACTATTCAGCACTCACCGCACTCTGTCGGTGTGCCTATGACCACGCCTTTACGGCGACACATGTAGCGATACTGCTCCCCGGCCTGACACTGCGCCCTGCCCTGCTGCATGCCCGCCCGCATATACTCCACGCACGCGCGGACAGACTGCTCCGGCGACAGCTGTTGAAACAGCATGTACTTTGTACATAAGTCGTCTTCTGTACTTGTGTGATTGGACTGTGTGCGACTATGAGTAGGTGTGCATGTGTATGCATGTAGATCTGACTGTGACAATCTTGACCGTGTGTGTGTGCTTCTCCTTAATTAAGAAGTAAATCAAAGAAAAAAAAATGAAAGAACAAAAAAAAAGAAGAAAGTAAGAAAACAAGAAGAAATTAAATAAAGATGAAATGAAGAATTAAAAGAAAGAAAGGAAAAAAGTCAAACAGACCGAAGGGTTCGAATTAAATGGAAATACAATTATCGCCTATTATTGAAAAAAGTTTCGTTAACAAAAACAAAACACGCCATAATCCTTGAATAATATTTTTTTAAAATTCGCTACCTGCGCAAAGCAAGGTGTGTAGTAAGAAGAGGAACTGTTGAGGTGCGCGCTGCAGGCTTGCACTTCGGGTAGTGACAAGTCCATGACGTCATTTCCGGCAACGTTCCTGGACCGACAGAGGATGCGGCTGACCTCCCAAGTGTTGGCGAAGTCTTCCACGTCGTTGGTGATCTGTCTGGACGCGTCGGTCAGGTCGTTGAAACGCTCGTTGTCATACGTGCCCAGCAGGCCTGCCGTCCGGCCGTGGTACCAGCCGCTGACGCCAATGCTGCATACCACACGACAGTCAGGCATTTCAGTCTTGAAATATACCATAGTCTGGCATCTTTGTCTTGAAATATACCATAGTCTGGCATCTAAGAACGTCTCTTGACAGATACAATAGTCTGACATCTAAAACTGTCTTGACAGATACCATAGTCTGACATCTAAGCACGTCATGACAGATACGATAGTCTGGGATCTTAGCACGTTTTGACAGATACGATAGTCTGACATCTAAGCACGTCTTGACAGATACCATAGTCTGGCAGTCTAGAACGTCTCTTGACAGATACAATAGTCTGACATCTAAAACTGTCTTGACAGATACCATAGTCTGACATCTAAGCACGTCATGGCAGATACGATAGTCTGGGATCTTAGCACGTCTTGACAGATACCATAGTCTGACATCTAAGCACGTCATGACAGATACGATAGTCTGACATCTACACGCGTCTTGACGGATACCATAGTCTGAGATCTAAACACTTCATGACAGATACGATAGTCTGACATTTAAACACGTCTTGAAAGATACGATAGTCTGACATCTAAACACGTCTTAAAATATACGACAGTCTGACATCTAAGCACGTCATGACAGATACGATAGTCTGACATCTAAACACGTCTTGACAGATACCATAGTCTGATATCCAAAACGTCTTGAAAGATACGAGTCTGGCATCTAAACACATCTTGAAAGATACGATAGTCTGACATCTAAAAACGTCTTGGAAGAAGGCACAAATTAAACCCGAAACACTTCTGCATGCAAACAAGAAGGGACACACGCATGCGCAGACCTACCTGTAGATACCGCGTGCGGCATCCATCTCAACCACGAGATCGTCCCCATCTTGAACTCTCACCACGCCCTGGTCTCGCAAGGCGCTGACAGAGCCAGAGAAGAAGGGCAGATCTCTCTCCTGGTCGTTGATCTTCACCTGCAGTAACGCGATAAAAGGATGTCACGTCAATCAACTGATAAAGTTCGGTTAAAGCCTTCCTCAATTTGACTTTGCCAAACCTATTCAGCGAAGTAGACGCACACTCGCCCGAGAAAATCCTGTCCATATTCCGTGAAGCAGGACACACATTGATTTAGTTAAGAAAGGTCTTTATTTTGATCACAAGTAATGGTTGAATGTTCAAGTATACTGTGAGTATTTGTGATTGAGCGGGCGCGTGCATGTGCGTGCCTGTTTATGAAAGTTTTGCGTAGGTGTGTGCCTATTTCGTACGGGTTTTGTGTGTGCGGGTTTTATAGAGGTTTTGCGGGTGAGTGTTTTAAACAGGTTTTGCGAATCACCTTTTTGTCCACGTTGACCTCGATGGCTACTCCCCTGAGCAGCACAATTACGGACTCGACCTGAGGTTGGCGCGGTCGGTTGTTGTAGTTCACCACGACTGTAAAGCGGTCGTCCACCATGTCACGTGACAAGATGTAGCTGCAGCGCCCAGCGAAGTTGTACTGTGTCTGGTCAAAGGTCACCAGGTGTTGGTCTCCCATAACATAGGCGTAGGCTGGATGGACGGAAATAACATGAGTTCTAAAAGTAATCTAGAAAATTAAACGTCTCGACAGGTCATCAACAGCCTATGGCATGGAGATCGGTTCAGAAAAGACTATATGCTGATGACCAACACTACCAATGGCATCAGCAATGACATCACAATCAAGACTGACAAGCTGATCAGTCCACAACTTGAAGTACCTTGGGTCCATTGTTACTGATGAAGGCTCCAAACTAAAAAAAAAAAAAAACCAACTTGCCAGAGTGGCACACACAGGCGCAGCACTTACAAAACTACAACCTTCCTGGAATGGCAACATCACCCTCGGTTCCAAGATAAGAATTATGCGCGCCCTAGTCAACTCCATCTTTCTGTATGCTTGTGAGTCATGAACACTAACAGCCGATATGCCATGGAGATGTTTGATAAAGGTCTTCAGAACTCGTACAAAGATCATATCACCAACAAGGCAATACGAAAGGGGATACAGGAAGCCACTGGACCATATGAAGACCAGATGACCACTGTGAAAAAGCGCAAACAGAAATGGTACAGGCAGATCACGAGATCACCAGGACTTGCAAAAACCATTTGGAAAGGTACAGTACAGGGAGGAAGACGAAGAGGCAGCTGGCGAAGGGACGGAACAACACAATCCAAGAATAGACTGATCCAACGTTTGTAGAAGCCCAGAGACTGTCAGAGGACAGAGAGAAGTCGAGAAAGCTGGTTGCCAAGTCCATAGAGGTGCTCAAGCGGTCTCCGAAGCTACAGGACAGCTGATGATCATGTTTACGATTGTTAACAGATAAATTAGTTTTATTGCCCGAGTCTCTCATCTCGAGATCTCACCTTTATACGGCGGAAGCCATGTGGCAGTATCCATGAAGGGGACGTAGCTATTGATGGAGGTCCAAAGGGAGTGCCGTTGTGTGGGCACGTAAGTGGCCACCCAGGACTTGATACGGTTGATGTACTTCGTCAGGCGCACGTCCGGAGGCTCCACCAGAGATTTCAGAGGTACTGACCAGATAAAGGCAAGCCTCGTTACATACATACAATGGTGGACAAAAGATTCTATGTATGATGTATTTCATGATTCGACTGGGAAATTTCCGTAACAAAATGAAACACCGCATTTTCCGAAAATATTTATCAAATAAGATTCTCCATCACTGCGCAATATTGTAAATTTACGCAAAGAGGAACCACGCATATACATCGCATAAACGCTGAAATCTTCGGGCAATGCACAGTACAAAATATAAGCTCTGGGATTTGTTGTGGCTGTCTCATGCAACGATCGCTACAGGTATAGGCAATAATTTTACTTTGCTAATTTAGACAAACAGGAAGTCGACGTTTCAAGGCATGGCCCCTTCTTCAGGACGGCACAAACAGATACAAACGGTCCAAGTCTCGCTTGGCCAAGTTCTCTGCCTTGTACCTTCATTACACCAAGTCGCAGTCGCCTGCTTCTTTTCATTTAGCTAATTCCATTATCTATGGGTTTTTTTTTTTCATAATGTGCTGCTAATGTGCATCCGTTTCAAACTTTATCCCATTCTAAGATCACTCGGTAGGAACTTCCATCGCTTGTCTCGCTGTACTCTTCACGTCTCGCTTGCAGATCCAGGAACATCGCTGCTGATGTGACCCACCCAGCCAGCCAGCCAGCCAGCCAGCTGTTCAAACTCCTTCCGTCGGGCAGACGCTTTCTAGCACAAAACTAGCACAGCTCGTTTTCGCACCTCCTTTCCACTGGCTGCCTCTCTATCGGTTAACAACTAACCTGTCTAACCTAGCTATCTCTCTAGTCCTCCTTCCTAGTCAGTTGCCCTCAACATGGCAAAACTCAAGAAATCAGTGTGTGTGTGTGGGGGGGGGGGGGGGCGGGTATGTGTGCGCCTGTGGCATGGGCGAGGGTGGTGTGTGCGTGTGGGTGCGCGTGTATGGGAAAGTGTCCCATTGGTCTACTCTATTTTAGGATTTGCTTGTTGGATAGCCTGTGTTCTGTGACACCAAGAAAAGGTCCTATGCTTGCATGTTGGAAATATAAAGTATTATCTTATTCATTCGAAACATTTTAACAGATTCAAACGGTTAAAACGAAAGAGGCGCTGCCTGTGTATTATAAGTCTCTTCCCTCCTTCCTCGATCCTCTCCCCACAAACACACATCAAATACCAACTATATATATATATATACATGCATACAAATTCACTCACCTGGCAAGTAAATTTCAAACTGTAGCTCTCCGTGTTGCGGGTCATACACGATGACCCGAGACTTGTCGATATCCACGATGGCGTTTTTCACGCGCGTGATCTCTAGCAGTGTTATGTCCTTCAGAAGCTGCAGAAGCTGTGCGACAGCCATGTGCGCGTTGTTCTCCACCTGCCAGTAGTGGTACGCCCACACGCCCTGCCGTACACGGACACACGAGTGGTGAACACCTCTCACACCCTCTTCAGCTTAGCCTTACGGTGCCCATTCCTTTCATTTACTAATCAAGTAATCTCTGGCTAGCTGCTGCCTATCTGAAGCGATTTTTTTTCGGCTTGTTACAAGTGTTTCTTGGCTAGTCAGCATTCTGTAATAGCGAAGACCCCAAACTATCGATTTTTTAAAAAGGCAAACAGGGTTTTCTACGCCAGATTTGTTCCTTAAATATACACTGAAAACGTAGTTTCACCTGCTGATAGATCTCGTTGCCTATCATGTAGATCTGCTGGTACTCTGGCCGCTGGACGATGTCACTGTACTGGTCAGCTAGCAGTTGTCTGCCCTTGGTCATGAGGTTGACATAGGTGTCCTTAAGGCCTAGTTTGTCCAGGGTCGCCAGCATCTTCTCGTTGGCAGCCTCGGCTAGCTGCCGGTAGTTCTCGAACGATCCAAGAAGTCCACGAGGATTGAAGACGTTGCCAAAGCCATTGAACTGCGTGGCTTGCTGGATAGCTGCCGTGTAACCTGGTCAGGAGAGATGTCAGAAGTTTCTGATCTCTGTTTGTATGAGCTCTATCTGCAAAATTTTGCCTGGCTGGTGATTCCATATTTTTCTTCATCAGTTTCTTTATCTATTTATATCTTACTTTGACTACCACTTGTTTTTATTGTGGTGAAGGTGAAACACCTTCCAGAGGCAGACAGCACTCCTACCTTGCAGCTTTCTCTCGATTTGCCTGGAGACGATGATATATTGGCGGTATGTGTTCTCTGACAGCTCCGTCAGGTGTTGGCTGAGCTGGCCCAGAGCGCCCTCTAGCAACGCTCGCGTGTTCTGTAAGTGACAAACAAGTCCCCCGCTACTCACAAAACGCCTTTGTAGTTCCATGGGCACCCAACACATTAATAACACAGACATCAGAAAAGTTTTCAGCTCAGTGCAGCGAGGAATGCAACATCTAACTCTTTCCTCCACTATAGCCTTTTCGGGGCACATCACCGAAACTGCACGTTGGCCCGCCAAGATCACGTGATCAATGTCCACTATTTATAGAATGCTTAGCCGAAGCAAGCTTATGTACCCGATAATCACAATTAATCTTGGTCGTGAGGTCAATGCACTTGCAGACAACGAGCTGGGGATCTGATAACCAAAATATACCAGCACGTATTCACTGGGCAAATAGACTGTGGCGTTTTCGCCCGCATTAAGACCGTAAATATCTGAACGACGATAATTCTGCTGCAGGTCGCAATTTTCCGATACGACTACCGTTCATCTGTGCTAGAATTTGTAAGTGCTTACTTACCAGCAGCCCTGCAGCGAAGTCCTGCACCAGTTCAGCGTACTTCTGGGCCATAGGGTACCGGCCCAGCCCCTGCAAGGCCGCTTGGATCTGCTGCTGGGCGCTGCTGTATAACCCTTGGTAGACCTCGTTAAACGATCGGAAAGACTCACTGGCGGAAACAAGAGACACCACCCTCAGCTTGTGATGCGACAATCTGAGACTAAACGAAGTCTAAAACGCAGGAATGCCGAAAGAAAAGTGAATAAATTGACATAATCTTCGCTTTATATTATCTTCAAGATGCCGACTGAGAGAGCAGCAGTGTTAGAAACAATACAGTTATTCTTCCATAGAAATCAAAGAAAGGCAATTTTGTACGTCATGCCTTACAGAAAGAGGTCGCTAGATCGAAGTCTCGTCGCTTGTGCGCGTATGTGTGTAAGTACGTGAATGTGTGTGTGAGTACGTGAATGCGTGAGTGAGTACATACATGCGCGCAAGTGTACAGACCCGGAGAGGCTTTGGATGGTTGGAAAAGAGGACACTCACAAGAACAGCTCAAACGCCTCATTGGCTATCTCTCCAAGGTCGCGTACGTGCAGCGCATTGGTGGCGTAGAAGCGACGCATATCTCTCTGCATGATGGACAGCTGCTTCTGCACGCTTTCGATCTCCGTCTGCAAGTCGTTCAGTCCAAAATAGATAAACAGAATGTCACTGGAATTTCTGCGCTTCTTCCAGAATTAAAGGATTTCTCAACCTGACCAAGCTGCAGTTATTCGGGTTTTTTTTTCTCGAAATGTTTAAATAATCTAGACTTTCATCGCGTGTTTTACAATAGCTTCTCAGCCTAATAACAACGCTATTAATTTTTAGGGTCAGATTGTGCAATCAGGTTCTATGATGTTGTCAGGAAGTTTTCGGGCTTCTCGAAATCACCGCAACTAGATTTTAGTGAAAACTTTAATGCCGTGTCTATAAATCGGACAACCTGGTTTGACTGCCTCGCTGCACATAGGTTAAAATATAATTAAAATTTAATCGTAGTTGTACTTTTAAGGGGTAGCTCTTGTTTAATTTTAAATCAGTTTTGGAGCATTGGGTGTATTTCAATTGGTAAGAATCTTATTTTTATTAACCTAATTTATGTCCCTTGCGGTATTTACTGGTATGAAAACCCGTACAAGTATGGCGTACTGTTGTAAGACTAGCGATATTTACCGGTACATACCGCCAGATCTAATAGCTTCCCATTTATGAAATAATTTCTACAATTTTGTTAATTTGCTTACTTATTTATTTTATGCGTTTTACGAATATTCCTCCCTTTTTATCATTTTAGTTTTATTTTGGATAGTCAAGTCTGCTCTTTTATGAAGACATCTGGGACAGTTGTCCTCTCCGGTCGCCTTACGTCTCAGTCAGAGGGCTTCGAACAGGCGAGATTTGGACCAACCTGCAAGTGTTTCAGGACTGGCTGTAGTTCCTCGCGCATCTCGCCCATAATGGTTTGATACTTGGCCTCCACTTCCTGCCCCACGGACTGCGCGACCGCTTTGAATGCCTCGCTGCCCGCGTAGCTCAAGACGGTCAGCTGGGTGCTGACGTACTGCTACACAGCCACAGAAACCGGCAGGCGGGTTACAAGTGGCACCACTTGTCTGTGCCAGTACAGACTATCATGCTTCGTCGTAGACAGCCACGTACATTCATCGATCTCGTCATCTGATATTTCTATGTTCAGTACTAGACGCTGGTCACTCAGACCCAGCTAAACGTCACACGGTTAGTGTTCCAGTCTCGAAAGCAGAATAAGGAAATGTTGCGACACACATAAGAAACTAGTGAACAGTCCATGTATGGTAAGGCTTTTGAAGTGATTTAAATATTTTATTTTGTACTATAATGAATCAATCAATAAATCAATCATAGATATATGAAAGAGATATAAAGAAAGAGAAAAAATGACTTCACCTACTGGCGCAGCCCGAATTCTATACCTGAAGGTCGGTGAGCATGCTGGGACGCCAGTTGATGCGCGTGTGCAGCACGTGCGAAGAATTGAGGCGCACAGTTAAAAGCGTCTCACTCACGCGCTGCCCATCGGCTAGGCGAGACACTTCCGTCTGTAACATGTTCCCGTTGACAAGGTAGCCCGAGATCTTCAGCACCTTCTGCGGGGCATCTGAAAACCCAGCACGCCATACTGCTTAGGGTGTCCTAGCGTCAAGACGAGTTCTGCTCTCAGGTCCTTAGCACATCATGCTGGGTAACATCGTAACAGCATTCAACGCCTCACTACACACCACACTACACACAAATAAACAACATATTGTAGACTCATTAACGGCCCAGACAGACAGTTACAAACACAAAGACTTGGATGCTTCGGGAACTCTTTTGCTTATCAACACCTTCCCCCAAAGGCACATTACACGCACGCACCCAAGGACGAACAAACCTTTGTCATAAAAGAAGACTAAGTCCATGGTTTTGCTCTCTGGGTTAACAACGAGCCTCGTGACCTCGCCTATGCGGTCATCTTCTCTAGTGGACAGGCTCAGGTTATAGTTGCCGTTGCTGACCAATTCTCCCTCCAGCGCAATGTTTTTGAAAGGTGATTTCAGCTGACAACAAACCAGAGCGATTCTGATGCAATTCTTCGAATAAAAACAAATGAGCCCTTTTTTTATAGCACGAACAAACCGATCAAAACATACGAGATCTTCTAATCATAATAATTACATATACATGTCAGATATCGTGTAGTTCGTTGTTTAACGGGGGAAAAGGGTGGAGCGGATCGTAGATGACCCGAAGCTTGTGAAAGTGTCAGACTAACTCAAACTTGCTTTAATTCTAAGAAATAAAGATATATTGTACTTTCTGGGATTTTTTTTACCTCCAGGATCATATTTTGCTTTAATTTGTCTATCTGCCCTCTCAGCTCCAAGTTCTTTTTCTGCTTGTCTGCCGTCACATACAGAACTTTGGTTGCCATAGATCCGAGGGCTTCAGAGTACCCGACGTGTGACGTCATCTGAATGTTGACGTTGGTCACCGGATGCAGCAGGCCAAGGGACAGGCTGTAGTTGGTAGTGAGGTCACGCCCAAAGGAGACATCATCCAAGCGCGTGGTTAGCACGACCGTCTGCTTGGGGTCACTGGAGTAAGAGAACTCGGTCCGATAGTCCAGGATGGTGTTGCCGGAGTTGACTGTGGTCTCAGTCATCAGCGAGTATTCCTGGATTCGAAAGAATTAAGGCCGTAAGTCACAGTTCTCTCGTTCTCTGCAACCCTGACCGAACTTATGGAGCCGTTTGTTTAAGCCTGTGGTTAAATAGAGACTCAAACATCTATGAGTGCAATTTGTTCAGATCTAGGGCCCGACAACGTCCGTAGGGAACGTCGTTGGAGCAAACCGATTTCTATGGGAAGTTATGGGTTGGCGTTCTATAATTAAGCACGGCTTTTGGATAGAAAGACATGTCAGAAATCAAACAATGCATACATAAAAAGGAAAACTTTGATCGTTCACAGTGAAGTGACTACGCACTAAATTGCAACAATGTGTACGCGTGTACGTGCTTATGGGCGGAATGCTCTGTGTGCGTGCGTGCGTGCGTGCGTGCGTGCGTGCGTGTTTGTGTGTGGGCGCGCGTGCATATGTATTTCACAGATCATTTGCATACTTCATTCTTTTTCCTAAATGAAAAGTAAAAAAAAAGGAGTCAGCGTGACTCTTATCATAATTTTTAGTTGTTTTTCTCAAATATATGTAAACGTGTAACCAGTGTTCAAAAAAGAGAAGAAAAGTAGGCAGTAACCAGAAATCACTCCTTTTGTAAGTGGACAGTTAAGCTTGGCAGGCGAAGGACGTACAGAAAGCAAGAAATAACATGTATTGCGTACCTTGTCGATAAAGGGTAACTCGACCCCCATCTGCACCTTGTTGGTTTCTCCACGGACATCAAAGGCGCCGTTCATGCCGATCTTCATGTTCTTGTCCCGGTCAGCATCCCACATGACAGCTGTGCGCGCGTTCTTCACGCGCCCCGTGTCGGTGTAAGCTCCCTCCACCTGCACGCTCCGCATGGGCACCACCACCTTCATCATGGCATCGTAGGACGACGTGTAGCGCGAGCTGCGGTCGTTGTAGCGGAGGTCATAGGCCAAAGTTCGGCCTTCTTCTCTGTCCCAGGTCAGCATAAGGTCACTCTGGAACTCCTTTTCTGCCTGTTTCAGCACGTACTCTATGCCCATGGTTCTAGCCGGGTGGACGGCCACCAGTTTCAGTTCTTTGTCCGTCCCGATATCGTCCGTCTGATCTTTGTACTTGCCGGTCAAGTGAACGTTCATTTCTGGGGATGTTTTGTCCCAGTTCAGCTTCAGCTCGCCTTCCATGTCCTTGGGCTTGTACCTGCCACCTACGAGGAACTCCATACGGCGTGGCTCTCTCATCTCCAGCCTGCCTTCGTGTCGCTCACCTCTGAGATATTCACAGTCGACGTCAAAGTACTTCTTGTGGTTATACGTGGCCACCGAAGTGTACTTCAATTTGGCCTCGTCGTGAGCTTGGCTGAAGGACAAGCCGACCTGTGGCACAGAGTCAAACGGCGTCGTCATGGAGACACTACCTTTTTCTGTGTAGGTGTTCTCACTAGTCTCCGATCCCATGGAGAAAGAACTGTCTATTTCTATGGCCTTCAGCAACGCCCAGCCTACCTCCACATGAGACTGGTATTCGCCCTGGACATTGGAATTCTTGACGGCGAGTTTAAGGTTCTTGGCGCCCTCAATAGGGCTCATCATTGTCCACAGACCTTCAAACGAGGAATCCGAGTTGAGCATCCAGTAGGCTTCGGTAACGACCGTCCCGACAGCCAAAGCCTTGAGGCTGCACATGGTGGTGAAGGTCTTGAGGTCGCCATCATGCGTAATCGTCAGCTCCGTGTTCTCCCAGTCCTGGAATGGCGTCTGCGCCTTGACGTTCACCATTACTGGCCAGTTCTCGGCCTTGACCAGGTAGGTGGCGGTCAGAGGATTCTTCTGACTGTCCAGCATCAGCGTAGCGTTTCCGTCGAAGGTCATGGACCTGTTGTCAAACTGCCCTTTGGCCTCGAAGCTTCGGAAGTCTTTGAACGGTCCTTTAATGCTCACGGTCAGTTTGGAGTCTCCCTGGAACAAGACCTCAGCGTTGATTGGGTTTTCTGGTCCCAGCGTCAGCACGGCAAGGGCAGATAGGCTGTTTTTGCGCCTGTTGTGCTCGTAGGTTAGTTTATTTTCTTCATAATCTTCTATTGGGAGCTTCAAAACAGCGGTGAGATTTGCACGCTTCCATTCCCGTCTCTGAAACTCGAGACTTCCCTGCGCCTCTTTCCCGTCCATGTACCTTAGCGTGCCTTTGGTGGCGAACTGTTCGGAATTTCCGCTATGCTCGAATGACGCGGCCAGGTCCTTGAAATTCTCGAATGTAGTGCGTACGGCTACATCACCTACTTTCTTTCCTACGTCCTTGTAATGAGCGTCGACTAGAACCTTGTTGCCCATGTACTTCCCAGACGAGCGCACGTTCAGATCGGTCAGCGGACCCTCTCTCGTGAAGATCAGCCCAATGTCTCGGCCTTTGCCTTGGATTCGGTACTCAAACTCACCGCCCACATCCCAGGAGTTCTCGAGGACTTTGTACTTCACCAAGCTCTCCACCTTGTCCCTTCCATACACACAAGATAGCTTTGTCTCAATCTTCTTTCCTCCCGAGAAGCCCAGGTCAAGGACGAAGTCGTTGGTGTGAGGGGTCTTCAGGTCTACTCCGAAGGCCAGCTTGTCATTGGAGTATGCACTCTTCACTCCTGCTTCGTAAGGAATCGTGTTTTCACCATACTGTACCGTCCACCTCCCTTCATAGTCGGTCCCACTGAGGCGGTGCAGGAAGGTTGCCTTCAGGTAGCTGATGTCTGGGTCAGGTGTGGCCAGCATGAACAGACCTCGCTTACCGTCCTTGTTAGAATATGCCACCTCGCTGCCCAGCCTGTCTCCATTCATATGGAAGCCGACCTTCGTTCGGAAGTCGTCCCATGTGTGACCCCGGTGGCTCAGTATCAACTCGAAGGGTTCGTATCCCTGCGCCGTGCTGTCAATGCTGATTGTTCCATCGATCTCATTCTCCCAGGTGAAGTCAGCTTTGCCGCTCATCTTTCTCAGTGAGGGTATCGCTGCATCGATGTTGGTTGACAAAGAGCTGCCATCTCGCCGGTGCCCAAAGCTGGTGGCAAACTCTTCATAGTTGGTGTAGGGACTGATCATTCTGAAGTTTCCACTCACATCGGCGTCAGTGTATTTCAGTCCCAAGTCTGTAAAAAAGGAGGGCAGCTCCTGCAATGGTGTGGTCAGATTTAGGGTGACAGTTACATCGTTAGGGAAATCTATGCTGTAGCTTGTGTCTATTTTGTACATCTGTCTGGGGTGATAGTCCACTTCTAAAGTCGAACGACGCTTGCCATTCTCCAAAAGACTGCGGCAGCTGGCCTCGATATACCTGAGCTCCTCGAAGGGCGTGTCCACGCGTGCCCTGGCACTTAAGATGTCGTTGTTGGTCAGAACGATTTCTGCACTGATCTTGTCAAAATACGGCAAGACCAGCAAGTTGTACCGCCCCGTGAACTGATTCTCAATCTCTCCCATGTGACTGTAGTCCGCTTCGATCCTCTTCGCTTCCTCAAACGGAGAATCCACAGACAACCACATGGTGTCGAATTCGTCTAGGTCCATCCTAGTCCTGAATTTGATGGTTCTGCGCTTATTGTAGGTAGCGCTGCCATCCGTGACCCACAGTGACCCTTCCTTCTCGTGGCTGGCATGGGCAGACACGGTGTGAGTCTCGTTCTCCAGTCTCAGGACGAAGGTGAGCTGCGAGTTGAGGTTTTCGTCGCCCGATCTCTTCATGTCGCCATTCAGGTCCAGAATGCTGTTCCCGTTCAGCTGCGCATTTGCCGTAACGGACAGCGGGAACTTCCCGTGCCTGACGTTGACGAACGTTTGTAGTTGCATTGGAGGGTTGCTTAGCAACAAGCTGCTCCGCCGTGTGAAGGTCGCCTTGGACCATTCGTTTTCATCAGAGAAAGAATACAGATCAGCGTTCAGCAGAAATGACACGTATATCTTCATCGTGTCTTTCCCCTGCTCTTGACTAAAATGAAGCTCGGTCACGTGATCCGTCCCATCTTGACCCCACGGCCCACTGAGTGCCACGTCACACTCAAACCTGTTGAGAGGACAAACCACCACTGAAGGATCTGTCTACGAAGGAAGTAAGTCACATGCAGTCCAAAGAACTATCACATGTTTCAGCGCTTGCTGTCAGAAAGCGTGAAAATGAAACCAACAGAGACGACAATGCCTCAAACCTACAAGTATACCATTTCATCTGCAAGCCTTACTGATTTATATTTCAGATTTAATCATGTCGGACACTAGCTATGATATTGATAAAGAAAACTGATAGATCACTGAGCCTTTTCACTGCCGTCTTCTCCTTTCTTTCTTTTTGATCTTTTCTGTCCTCTAGTTTAACAACAGAACGACGAGACAGAAAAAGAGAATCACAAATAAAATAAATTCAAGAACCGGACAGTAAGACAGAAACAGTGAAAATCGGACCTGACGTGAAGAGGGACAAAAACAGATGGATACAGAAAGTGTGACGAAAAAATACTAAACTGTTTGGAAATATAACTGAAATAGTCTTACTTGTTAGTAATAGCATTGAACTTGCCACCGACGTTGAGTTTAGCGGTTTCAGTTGGCGACACCGTTGCTGTGAGGGTAGTGTTCAGTTCGTGTAGTGAGTTTTTGTGTTTCCACGACAAAGTAATCGGCCATGCTCTCTGAGGGACTCTAATTGTCACAGCGCCATCTGTTGAAATCTGTCGAACATAATTGATGCGATATTTAGTATATTATATGAAAGTTAAATATTACATTGTTTGACATTAAAGGAAGCACAAAACGTAAAAGAAGAGAATATTTTCGGCAAAATTTTGTCATAGACTCTGTAACTGCTCTAATACAACAAAAAATACAACTGTGTAGCAAGTCTGACAGCATGAGCAAGTCACTAAGGGAAGACGGGACACATATTGCAATAATAGATACAAACTGTATGTGAAGACATTCGCTGCTACTTAAAAGGGAAGGAGCGAAACAAATGAGCAAGAAAACAAAGTGATCGTAACAAAGATTGACACAAAACGTGATGAAAAGATTTAATTAACCATCATACAAAGAAAGAATTAAATCTACACAGAAAACAAATCTGTGCATTTGATATACATACTTGCACGTGAACTTTTGTCATAGATGCCTCCATGTTTATGGAATATTGGTCTCCGTTGGCGTCTATCAGGGTCTGTGTCATATATTGGATGCCGTTGTCGTAGTGGTTGAAGGTTAGCTTGTAGCTCCCTGCTTCTGATATACTAGACGCAAAAGAGACAGCGGCATCGTATTTACGCTGAACAAGGTCGCCTTTGCTGGCGCCACCTAGCTTAATCTCCAGGAAGTGATTGTTGAAATTGCCTCGCAATGATTCCTCTAGCCTTCCGGACTCGTCGAAGCTGTGAGAAGCGACGAGCGCTAGAACCCGAATCGGATCAAAGGGAGTCTTCAACCAGGTGGTCAGCCCAAAGGTGTTTTTGGTGATGGGCAACGGCAGATCGAACTTGACCGAGAACTGATTGTCATCCAGCCCAGGAACGAGTTCGGCCACGCAAGCGATCCTCCTCGAACTGTTCTCGAACTGCACCTGCGCCTTCAAATGGTTGTAGTCCTGGAAGGGAGTAAAGACCTCGACCAAGCCTCCAATATTGATGTCGTCTGTCTGAAGCTTGTCGGCCGCCTCCACAGTAACTCCGATCTTCTGACTGGGATCGGCGTCGGCGTCCCATAGTACCTCCATGGACGCCCTCTTCACGCCCTTCGCACGGTCAATTCCTCCTTCTACCCTTCCGGTGATCCTCTTTTCGGGATACCGTACGTCCACCGTCCACTTGCCGTACCTGCCCCGCTGAATATCCGAGGTGTACTCTACACTGTAGTTTTTGTTGTCCCACAGTACCGACCCCTTGCCGCGCATCCCTCGCAAAGCGTAGTTGCCCGAGAGGTCCAGCTTGCCGTTACCAATCTTGTGCAGGCTTAGGTCGCCGACCATTTCGATGGAGTTTTCAGTGGGAGCCTTAAAGGACACCACCAGTGAGTTTTTCTCGCCCTTCTGTGGCTGGACGAGAACCGTCATAATGTTTGCCTGCAAAGGTATAAACCTGCGCTTTACGCTACAATGACAGCGATATTTGCAAAGACTGCTCACATTCGTCTAAAAGTTTCTCAAAGATTCGTTGTGCGAAACATTTTTAGGTAGAACTGAGAACGATCTTCCCTTTCGCCAAAGCTTCGCACCCCGAAGACTTGGGAAGTTTAAAAAAAATTTAAGTCGCTCAAATTTCGGCAAAAAAATCAGGTGTTAACAACCACAGAAACTGCTCCCCGACCATTTCACGAAATAAGAAATTTCGGGTGGTGAGAGTCTAGTCCGAGATGCCTTTCATTCAGCTCAAACACTTGATCCTGATTTTTGATAACTGGAAAGCAGAAATAAAGAGTCTCAAACACGGCGACTTTTTAAATTCAAAAACCGAAAAACCCTACCAAAAAACAACAAAAAACAAAAAACAAAACAACACGGGTAAATTAAAAGTGTCATACGTCATCTTTTAACAAGATGTCGTAGTGCAGTTTGAAGTCACGTCCGGGATAAGTGAGGTCCAAAGTGATGTTTCGCCGTTCCGGCGTCTGGACAAGTCGTGAGTGGTAGATGACGCTTTTGCCCTTTCCGTAGCGTGCAGTGAGGTACTGCTCAACTGAATCCTTGTTGTGCTCGTGTTTGCCGTTTAGGTGGTAGTCGATGTCCTACAACAAAAAGTCCAGGTGACCTGTACATAGGTAATTCATTATAGCCTTCACTAAGACAAACTGTTCGTCTAAAGAATATTTTTTTCCTTCGAAGTGCCGCTAACATTGAAAGCTAAAAGCTTATTCACTGCTTAAGCGGTGATCTCATTTTCTGACCCACCGAACAGAACGAAGTGCTCAGGTCTCATAAGCTGGCTTCGCTAGCTGCTACATTCAAATATGCTGCAGAAATGATTGAGGCGATGTTAACACAAGCTTATTGTATCTGTCAGTGTTTGGCCCTTCCGGAAGAAAGACGAACTCACAGTTAATCCCGCCTCCAGCAAACATTCTGCACCGTAAAGTTTCTTTACAGTAGACCTACTTCCCTTAGCCCAAGCCCACCTGCTTCAGCCACATTCCTTCACCTTCAGTTCCACCTGTCTCCAGCACACGTACTCACCTTGTCTGGATAGCTGACCTGCCCAGAAAATACGACCTCAGCTTCTGAATCCTTCACCTTGTGGTTGACGCTGGCAGTGATGACCATCTCTTTAGACGGATCTTTAAGGAGTTTGACGTTCTTTCCGTGCCGCACTTTGACCTCAGCCTTCGACAGCGAGCCTTTGTAGCTTCCCTCCCCACTGACCAGTATGCTTGCTTCTGGATAAGACTTGGAGTCCATGTTCCTACGAGATCACAGAGTTGGTGAGTGCTTTTACATAAATATGTTGTATACTTTGTGTTATTTTGGTCCTACAGTTTATAAATACATATGATCATGTTAGAGAACAGATAGCCATTACACTAGCCAAAATGTTGACGATAGTTGACGATAGAAGTGTTTTAATGCCCGTTGAATATGAACATATGTGATGACAGCAAGTGATGAATGCTGTAGACGAGTGAGTTGCATCAATTGGACGCCAAGGCGAACATAAGCTCACGGTAAGTTTTGGTTATGAGGTGAGGTGCTGGGAGAATAGGGTCATCAGAGCAGGAGCAGAGCTGACCTGCTGGTAAGTAGACTGTAAGAGAGGTAAGCAGGGCAAGCAGCAGTGAACAAAAAATTAAAACAATTAGTAGACAACTTATGCGAGGCAGTATGGAGAACCAATCAAAAATGTGGGGGAAAGGTGTTGCAGGCTCCATTTTGCGGACTTTCACGACAAGATGCTGCAGCAGATTAAGCAGATTTCTGGAGCAGATTAAGAGGACAAGACATTCTAAAGCAAGTTTGAACCTTCTGTAATTTTTGCAGTAGATAGAGAGGGCAGCTATTCAATAAGGAGTAGCAGTAATCTAGCTTGGGAAGGACATAGGCACACGCAGAGCTGTTAATTGACTGATCAGAAAATGGCGAACTCTGCTTATATTTTTAGTTCAGAGTAAGCGGACCTGATAGATTTGGATATTTCGTCAAGCGTCATGCCAGCATTCTTGGCGAGGACTCGAAACGGATATCACCATCACCAGCTCTGACTGATGTATGAGTTCCTGTCACTCCAGAGCTGCTTTTTCTGAATAAAGCAACCTCCATTATGTCACAGTTAAATTTAAGCTTTTTGTTAACCATCTACACTGTTACGTCTGAAATGCACGTCTGCATAGTCTCCACGATGGAATGAGTGTCAGTTGAAGAGCTAGAGTACATAGGTGGGCACTATCTGCTGAGGACTGGCTAGAGAGAACATGAGTGCTATCCACAGACACACTTTTGGCAGAATTAAACACTGGAGCAGTTCTGTAGAGCACTGAGAATTAACTGTTCGTTGCCGTTATGGCACTATCTAAAGCTGTAGGGAAAACAAAGCGGTCGCGCCCACCCCACCCCGCCTTCTCCCCCCCAACAGGTGCACTCACATGTTGAAGCTGTACTTCTGCAGGGAGGCGGTGCTGCGGTCGTGTACCTTCATGCCAAGCCTGAGCTGGTCGCGAGGCATGTCAGGCCTGGCCAGCAGAGTGTAGTCCACGTGGGTGCGTGCAGTGACGAGGGCGCCCTTCTTCTTGCCCGGCCCCACGTCCGTGGAGATGTGGCTTGAACTCTTCAGCGTGGCGAACTGCGACATCACCTTCAAGTCGACCTGGTACCGCATCTTTCCTTTGCGATCCCTCATGGTCACTGATACTGCAATTACACAGCGTTTGCGATAACAGTGATGTTTCCTAAGTTCCTGCGATAGTGCTGTTATGTAAGTTCATGTCAAAGGTAGCACTTCTGTCGCTGATAGAGTGAGAATTTAAGAACAAAGACCCAGGTTATAGCGACCTCGATCTGTCTGGCTGTTTACCTTGTCCGAAATCTCTTACTCTTCCTTCTCACCCCCCTTCTCTCTCTCCGTCTGTTTGATGGCGTGCGTGGATACAGGCGAGTTGATAGATGACTGCCTGTGTGTGTGTTTGTGTTTGTGTGTGTGTGTATTTGAGTGAGTGTGAGGGAGACAGAGAGAGATAGAGAGAATATTCTTTTACTTCTAATTTTTTTTCACAGTATCCAGCGCGCGAAAATGGATATAAAGGAAACGGGCTTATTCGCGACGCACGTGCTCCTGTTTGCCTCAACGCGCCGTGTCGCACTCTGAACACGTTTTCAGTCTGCTGCACGCGTTTCCTCTAATTGCGTACTTTTGCGCACTGTCCACCACTCTGTCTGTACACTCACAGTTCGCGGCGATGGGTTTCTTCAGTAGATCTTTGACCTCCAGCTCTACGCCGGCCTTGATGTGCTTGCTTTGCCTGTAGTCCACGTTGCCCGCCAGGAACAGCAGCCTCCCTTCCGGTGACGTCACAGTAAGCGTGGGCGCCAGCTTGGCGCTGGCCTCGTTCTTCTTCTCGCGTAGCTCCTTCTCGAGTTGCAGCACCACGCTGTACTTCTCGTCTGTCATGAAAGTGACCTCCCCTGTCGCCTTCATCAGATCTTTGGTGTCCTCCAGCATCACTGTAAGCATTCAGTCCCAGTGATAACGTGACAGCAGCAACTTAGGATTTATGGACCATTCAGAGAAACCAGTTTGTTCGACTGTTTCCTTACTATACTTGTAAGAAGTAGAGAAGCAGTGGGGCGGGTTGCACGAAGCGGTACTCAAAGCTGTAGGCTGCTAGGCCTAGTCAATTATCGTGGAAATGATTTAGTTCTGTATATTGCCCTACATTACAACTAAGGTAGAGATCTGATTGTGTGTCGTGCAACAAAACCAAAAGTTACAGCTGTGTCGGAGGCTCATAATATAAATTAAGCCAATTAAAAAGTAAGCAGAAGTAATGGCATAAATGGCGGAGGTAGCAGTGCCACAGAGAAAGAGAGATGAACCAGTAAAAGAAGACAGATGAGGAGAGAAGGCGACGGGTCAGATAAGATAACAGAAAAACAAAACATTAACTTTATAAGCGGGTGATGTGGCTGAGGATAACACAAAAAGAATGAAAGGTGATTTAGTTTACAGGTAGCCAGCGAGTATATTAAGAAAACAACACAAGACTACCGGGACCTACTTTTCAGATTCGCCCTTTTCTCTGGAGACAAAGCGTCGACCTCTAAAGTTTTCTCCTTGAAGTTGAGGGTGTAGCTAAGCGACCTAGAACGGTCCACTTTGGCGTTTGGTGTTTCCAACGCTAGCTCTGCCATGGAAAAGACGCTGGTCTGCAAAGAAATAGTTCTGAGTTCTTATTGTGTAAGCTGCACAGGGAAAACATCTTACCGTATTGCTATTACGTGGCTACTACTATATGTTGCACCTGTTGCTGCTGATACTGTTTTTTTTTATCCCACCACCATCAAACCAACGTTCGTAGGAATTTTGACTTAGAGTTTCCTTACGCCCACCCATAACAATGTAAGCCGATAGTGGCCTAGACTGATGTCTGCTATTCTGAACGCCACCAGATTCCATCGCGAGATCTCACTTGCCAGAAGAATTTAAAAAGAAAAAACCCATGGGGTTCATCCAGTGCATGTCATTTCAGCCTTTTCTACTAGCCAACATTTCTGTGCGGCATTCAGCTGCATCATGAACCGACGCCGATCTGGGATTTTTATATCTTACAGCATCGTCTGATGACAGTCTGGTGACGTTGGAGAGACCACTGAAAAGCGGAAGTATACTGTTAGAAAATGTCCTTATGCGCAGTTTAAACGCCCGCATATCTCTATCGTACATGCCGATTTTCAGCATAAACGCGAGATTTACCCGAGTTACCTCTTTGCGTAAGCACATTACACATTTTCGTGTAGTGACTGTGCTGATACACCCTTGGTCGCCTGGCAGGAACGTGCTTCACCCCCATCACCTAACCTGAATCTGCACTTCACCTGTATCTGTACCTTACCTGTCTAGCCCTCACCTGTATCTGCTTAGCCAGCAGCCTGTATCCTGAAGGCAGGTCATGCTTCTTCAGCACGATAGCCGCTGACATGGGTCCCTTGAACGGGCAGTAAGGGGCGTCCGCCGGCACCTGGCGTGAGTTGGGGAAGCTGGCTGTCGCACACAGCTCGATACCTGCCACCTCCACCAACTCCCGCGGTGTGCACAAGCTCTCGTTCCAGGGATTGTCTGCTGCCAGAAGGGGCTGCTCTTTCTCGTCGGAGTCGTGGACCGTGTAGAACTTGGACCTGAACACGAAGGCTATGCGTCAGACCACCCGCTAAGAACCCGAATAACAATCTATGTGTACTTAAGCGTCGCTTACACAGCCCGACGAAATTGAATGAAATCGGTGGTCAAGAGGAAATGCAGCTATCACAGAGGGGAGACGAAACGGAAGTTCCTGAGGAAAACCAAATCTTTTTGGGGGAACATAGAATTGATTGTGCTTTTCCTAGATCTGTGGCTTACAAAGACTAACTTTTGAGGTGAAAACGCTATAAAATACCAGAAACTGACACGGAGATGTGCATAAGCGAGCGTACCCAAAATGCAGTACCCATATGCCAAACAAGCTTGCTAAACTTGTGAGCAGCGCTGGAAAACTAGGACGTGCATTGGATAGTTCTGCCAATAAACACTCACTCAAAAGCAAGGATCTCTTGCCGGTCCTTCGGGAGGTCAAAGTTTAGGCTGAGGACTTGTCCGCTGGCAAGTTCCATACGACCCTGGAAGGCCGTACTGGTGTGCAGGCGGGACGTCATTTTCAGACCCACTTTTGTCAGGAAAGCGTCCACGCTCATCGCCGCTACAACCTCTACCGCCCCACTGTCAGTAGAAAATTAGGAAATAAATACCCAGATTTTAGCTGCAGACAAAACAGTGATATTTGAAGCTGAAAGTTCTGGCTAAAATCTAGCTAAAAATGGCTAAAAGTAAGACAAACACGCATAGACGAGCTTTGCAGATTTACGTGTTAGTGCTTAAAGGACTCACTTTCTGGGTGCCCACCATTCTCATCCTCCCCGCCAAAACCATTCAGTTTTTACCATCTTTTCCAGACATAGAACAGATACATAACATTCGATCTCGATTCTCTCTCCTCAACGTTCTTCTATCTCTCGCCCATCCTTCCCTATCTCTGTCCTCTCTTGTTTCTCCGCTTTTAATTCGTCTTTATGCCTTTAGCCCCTCGTCTGTCATCTGTCCCTGACAGGAGAATATAGTAAGCGCCAGAAAACAAAATGTACACACAACATGCAGATGTGAGGTTGAATGGCCACAATGTGTCGTACAGCGGTTTGCAATATACATAAAGTTGTGTAAAATTGTGTGTGTGTGTGTGTGCACTTTTATATATACGAACTTAGAGTAATGTAGGAATGAAGGGACATATGAAGTTTGAGACAAATCAAGCCTGTACTTCACAAAGGGGCTTATCGTCTCATGACTCGAACACCTTACCTGGGCTGCAGATTCGCCGAAATCTCAAAGGCTCGCTGCTTGTCGTTTATTTTACTGATATCCATTTTTCCGGATGCCTTCAGCTCCACAGACGCAGAACCGTTCAAGGTCAGATTAAGGGGCAGACCCACAGCTGGGGATAGACACAAAGCGGGTGCTTATTTTCATCTGATTAGATCATAGGGATTGAGCATCTTGGACTAAGGTTTTGCCGTGATAAGACTTGCACTTTTTAATTTTTTTTTAGGAAAGACTCACAACAGTGCAGCAAAGTAAGGCATAACTTTTTTTTCGAAAACTTGCATGGCCTTATATTGAATTACACCAGATGCTTCAGCGAGGAAAAGGAGATCCCAAGTGCTAGTAAAAATTAAAATGAAAAAGATGTGTACTTATTCGGATCATGCAGTATCAGCCTTTTCTGTGAGCCTTTTCTTTTTGATAAAGGAGAGAAAACACGACTGTGTAGCTTTTACTAGCATCGCCCTCTGGGAAATACATATTTATACCGTGACAACTCCGTTTGGAGCAATCTTCCAGGTTTGATCGATGACTTTACAGAAACAAGGAGACTACACTGCGCCGCAGTTTGGTGAGCAATTAAACGTCCCGTCAAAATATGCGAGCAGCTCGTGTGGTCACGTGTTCTAACTGCGTGACTCACTAGTGGGGATGACGAGAGTAGAGTCCAGGAAGGTGGCGCTGTGCGTGAAGGCCAGCTGCTCGTTCTTGGCCAGCCGCTGGAGTAGGTCGTCTAGGAAACTCTTGCTCTTGTCGGCGGAGCGACCCCGCACGCGCTCAAGGTCGCTGCTGTCCATCATGGCATAAGCCAGTTCGTTGCCAAAGACTCGCAGGTACGTCTGTGCCCGCAGGTCCTCCTTCACGTCACCACTGTACTGCTCGGCAAGGATAAGGAGGACGTAAGTGATTAGAATTACTGTCTAGGAGTAGGAATCAGCACTGGCTATGCATGTGGGCGAGGGCGGGGAAAAACGCGAACACAGCAAATGGACGCTCACATTCTGTGGCTAAAATACACGCGTTTATCTGTGCGTGAACACGTGTCTTCTGTAGCATATGTGTGTAGGTGTGTGTGCTCGCTATTGTCGCTTTGTTTTCGTATTTGCTGTTTCACGCACATTACCTTTCTCCTCCATCTCCCTCTCTTGCTCCCCGCCAAATCCACACGCATTCTAAAACAGGAATACACATACACACAGCTCTCTTCCACCACTAACTCCAAAACCAATGCCACACCCTTCCCTCCAGTCACGCAATTCCTCCCCCCTCCACCCATTCTAGCTCCTCGCGTCATAACAGTTCTCCAGTTTTACAGTTACCGTAGACTTCACACGAGCCAGTTTTTCCTCCTTCACTTCCTTGGAGACCCCATACCCCCCTTCGTTCCCCGTGTCCCTGCTCCTGGGGCCCAGGTAGGAATCCAACAGGTACTGCAGACCTTGCACACGACCTCCGACCTCCAGAAGATTCATGGATTGTCCGAAGAGGTCAACAGTCAGGTTCATCATGGCCGACCTTAAATAAAAGAACATGTAGTTAGGTAGGGAGGTAGGTTGGATGGCTGCTTGATTGATGCGTGGATGGGTGGGTTGCAATCAATAAAAAAGAACGGGACGGAGATAACAGTGACTAAAGAAAAATAATCGCAATAAAATCACTGCTCTTTAAGTCTGTATCTTCTAATAAATTATATCGCCTGCAAGTAAAATATACCTCGAGATATATATGACATGCTAGTATTGTTTTATAAGACAACATTTTTTTGTATTCACCTACAGTTAGTATGGTCGTGTGAATGGGCGTGTGTGTCAGTGTCTATTTTAGCAGGACTGCGCAGTGTTACCTGGGAACGAAGGAGCTTGGAGACCAGATGATGTTGCTCTCATAGACACCGCCGAGGTTGAACTTCTCGTTAAAGAACGAGACTTCGTAGTTCCGCGAATACTTTCGTCGGTCCATGCTGAATTCTCGCTGCAAAATCTCGTTCTCGAGAATGTCGCGAATGGCCTGCTTCATAGGACTGCTCGTCTCCAGCAGGTTGGTAAGATGAGTCCACACGAAGGAACCAACCTGAAAATGGATTAACGTTTGCCAACGACATCCTTATGAGAGAAAAAAGAAAGTCGCAGAAAAATGCAAACAAATAATTACATTACGATACACCACGATAATAAAAACAAGAAAGCTCCGACATCCAGCGACTTTTGACCTGCGTACTGACCTGGTTGACCTCCTCAGTTAGAAGCGCGTCCCGCACTTGCTGCACAACATTTTCCGTCGGACATTGCATGGCAGTCAGATACGCTGCGATGCGCAGCTCGGAGTCCTCGTTGACTCTCAGGAACGTCTGCAGAACGTTGTTCCTCTGCACACAGCAAGGACGCACAAGTCAAGGTGTAGACAAGACACCCAACAAGGTGTAGACAGGACACATGGCAAGGCAATGTGTAGATAGGACACACAGCTAGGCAAAGGTGTAGACAAGACACGCAACAAGGTGTAGACAGGACACATGGCAAGACAATGTGTAGATAGGACACACAACAAGGCAAAGGTGTAGACAAGACACACAACAAGGTGTAGACAGGACACATGGCAAGGCAATGTGTAGATAGGACACACAACAAGGCAAAGGTGTAGACAAGACACACAACAAGGTGTAGACAGGACACATGGCAAGGCAATGTGTAGATAGGACACACAGCTAGGCAAAGGTGTAGACAAGACACGCAACAAGGTGTAGACAGGACACACGGCAAGACAATGTGTAGACAGGACACACTGCAAGTCCATGGGGGGTAGACAGGACACACAGCAAAGCAAGATGTAAACAAAAGATTATAGACTTCGAGGATGTCTACCTGCTCTTGAAGACACGAACACACGGATTAGGACAAACGAACAGACAAGCAAACAAAAATACTGTGGGAGAAAAAGAAAGAAACACGCGAACAGGAAGAAAGACATCTTACGTCCGTGGAGCAGGGCAGACGTCTGTAAGCCTCTAGTGATGCTACTCGCACGTCCATGGGCGCGCTGCTCTTGGTGAAGCAGGGTTCCAGGTGGAGTGCCAGAGTCTCGGCTCGCCCGATATTACCAATGGCCCGCAGTGTCAGCAATACCTGTCAGCAAACGACATAGAGAACAGAGTTGAGGACGGGGGCGCGTGGAGGCGCGTGTGAGAGGCTCTTGGGGACCCGTGGTGGCTGGAAGCTTAGGACAAGAGGGAAGTAGTTCCACAACATACACATACTTATACATTCAAAATCCCGGAGTTAGTACGTGCGCACTTCTTTCCTTCCTTCCTCTGATTTATTGGTTTATTTAATGACAAAAATAAATGAAAGTCGTTTTTGCTCTGCTTCTGTTGGATGCATGATAATCATTTCTTCGCCTGTCCAGTCTTCCCTCCCTTATGCAGTCATTCTGTCGTTTTGCATGTCCCACAGACTCCATCAGTTACCTCCTTCAAGTTGTCGTCGCTCACGCGGCAGTCATAGCCTAGCGTGCCGGTCAGAGATGCCATCAACTGGACCACAGCCGAACTGTCTTGACATCCGGGGTTGTTCTCGCAGTAGTTGTTGACCAAAGCCGAGACAGGCAACAGGGCCTTGATCTTCAGCTTCTTGTCCGATACGAGAACCTTTAAGTCGCAGAATCATACAAAAGAATAACAGAGAAACCATCGAGTGAATCTCCAGTGTCTTCCACAAACATGTCTTTTACAGCCATATGTTCGAGACACGATCACAAATTGTGCGATTGTGCGGGGAGGTGGAGTTCTGGTTGTAGAACAAGGATGGAGAGACAACAGCACAAACCAACAGGCGATACAGAAACAGAAATAAGAACATATTTTTTCCACATTGAAAACGTTAGTGAAGCTTCGGTTGTGAAAGATTCCCTACTAAGTAAACGACGGTCGTTTTGTTTGTTTTTGAATTATTCAGAGCGCTCCTCAGTTCAAATCCAAATTTAGTTTGAAAGAATTTAGTTAAGTTATATTATTTAACAACTTTAATTCTACTAAATACTCAGGAATATTTACAGTAAGCGTTGTTTACCTGAGCAGCGTTCACGACATCCAAAGTTGGATTAGGGAGGAAGGCAAGAGACGTCAGCCAAAGAGTTTCTTGACCCTCCTTGACCTCGTCTGTCCTTAAGATTTCGGCCATGAGGCTGACAGAGGCGGCTGTGCCTGTCATTGGTAGCGCATCTAAGAAGAACTTTCTGTAAATCAGCCAGACCCAACCAAATTTATTTCTACGAAAATCGATGAACACCAGACAGCAAATTTCAGGACAGGGTGAACGAGGAATCAATCTGTGTTTTAAGCCCGAATTAAAAACTCCAGACGTGGAAGCACGTTTTGTAATGTTCCTGTTCAGCTACGACAGAGTAATGAAATTGTGACACCAAAATGTTTTACATGATGATCACGAGGGATGCTCAAGGTAATTGTCTATAATCAGACTGTCTGAGACTGTACCTGGCTTTCTCTGGGCCAGCGCTGCAGATCTTCTTTCGCTGAAGCTGTCTGTCCAGATCTTTGAGATCCGAGTAGCTGAGGTCTCGCAACAGGTACACCATCTCTCCAAATAGGCGAGGAACCTTTAAACATATTTTTTTTTAAAAATTGTTAGCGAGGTAAGAAAGCCCCACTCTTGTAGAAATAATTAACTGACAGCGATACTGTAAAGATACAAATTCAAAACAGTTTTGCAAAGTATTAAATAGATAAACACACACACAGACAAATGAATAAACAAATAAACATTTAAAAAATACATTGAATGCCTAGAATGTTCCTTAAGGAAAAAAATTGTTGATCAATGTTTTATGACGTGGTAACAACAAGTGTGACCTAGTGGTTAACACCGAGAATTTGCTTGTTAAATCGTTCGCCGCGCAGAGCGCACATGGCGGCTACCTCTGGCCGGATATCGTCTGCTGTCACTGAGCAGATCTCCTCCAGTTTCTTCCTGACGCCGTCAACGTTAGACTTAGCGACTGTCATGCCATGCTTGTGTTCGAAGAGAAGAGTGGTCTTTCTGCTGACTGTGCCTGAGACATAACCAAAGTACTCAATTAATCAAGCCAACGGCCAAGCAGTTGTGGAGAAACAGATCCGAATGAAGCTGACAGTATCAGGGTAACAATCGACATGTGGGGTTATATCCATGCATTTCAACACTCGAAGTCCCAGATCTTTGACAGCTGACAACGTCCACAGCAACAACCCATGCGTAAGCCCTCAGAGCTGTTTCTGTGTTTTGTTAAATTCATCATTAGTGCATTAGTCTTGGTATCAGCTGTTTGTAGCAAATGAATGCATTTAATAAATTAAAAAGCGTCTGACAAAGATACATTTAAAAAAAATTTCGCACGTGAATGTATGACAAAGACAAAAGGATGGAGAAGGGAAGAAAACAGAAAAAAGGAAGGAAATAAGGAAAAGAAATAAAAGGAAAAATAGATGGATAAGGAGAAAGAACACGTGCACGTGCTGCCCACACGACCAGACCGAAAGACGTGTGGATCTGACCCCTACCTTTGCGTGTGCTGACGCCCTGAGCATCTCGCTGGAAAGTCAGATCCTGGCTGGCCTCTGTAACGGCACCGTTGGAACCCTTGGAGAACGGCCTGAAGACATGGACTTCCTGGCAACTGCTGCTAACCATCCTGCCCCCGCTGGAGATGGACTGACGACACTCGTAGCTTGTCTTCATCAGCGGCAGTGACTGGATGGCCTGCCACATGCCACAACGACAACTTTTGAAATTGTTTATTTGTGAGTTTTTTTCCGTGTGAAACAGAAGTTTTATAACGCGTTGGTGCTGAAGACTTTTCTTTTACTTTGTTTTCGTCTCAATAAATTCAAGATACCCCAGAGGGTAATGAAATAAACTTTGAATTGACATGTGCCTGGCAAAATGGGGCCTAAGAACAGGCCTAGGAACTTCTTGTCCTAGGGATAATGTTTAGTAGAATATTTCGGTCAACTGCGAATATACATGGTAAACATGGAAACCTATCAAAGAACGGATGAATTTAAAACAAGGGAACTGGACCAAGCTAAGACATGACAGTCATTTTCCTGCTGTCCAGCCCATGCGCCACATCTACTGAAGCTAAGTCTTTATCTTCTGTTTTCTTTGTTGTCGTTTTTTCGTCGTTTTTGTGTTGTCCTGATGAAGGGGTAGTGCCCCGAAACATGTAGATTGTCTTCGTCTTTGTCATGTCTTAGCTTGGTCCAGTTCCCTTGTTTTAAATTTAGGAAAGGTTTTTTCCTCCAAGCGGCAGTCACCTGTTTTTCTTGTATATAAAGAACTGATGCATTAGAAAAACCACAACACTTCTAGCCTTTAAACTATTCATAGTGTAACGTGCTGCTGGCAATACGTGAATACACTAATTGCGTCCTAAAGGTATGGGCTGCATCAAAGACTGATGTTTTGACCGAGCCCCTTCACTATATCAAAATCCATTCAGAACATGTCACCTTGGAATTCAGAAAGAAAGAAAGAAAAAAAAGGAAGACAGCAGAAAAGGGCTATAGTTCACGGAGCAGTGACCGATCCTTACATTTGGAGAGAAGAAAGGCGTACTCAGCACGGAAGTTCTCGCCGAGTGTCTGTCTTGACAGCTGAGGATGTCCTTCACCTTTGTAACAGTCAAAGTCTCGTATCCCTTCTGCGTCACTTTGTACATCGTGGGGCAGCGGCCTGTGACGTCAGTCTGAAGAGTGGAAGGAGAGAGAAAAACCAACGTGAAAATGGACAAACCAGTCTGTCAATCCGGTGAAGACGTTTTCAGAGCTGAACACATTTTCTGGCAGGCGACGCGCTGTGACGCAATGAAGGGTACGCAGTCGTGTCTGCTTTTAGAAAAGGCTAATATGACATCTTCCTTACATGTACGTATCTTTTGTTTACTTTTTTTTAAAAAATGGTACAAGAACATAGGGTCTCTTTTGTCTTGAGTAGGAGTCCAGTTCGAAAGAAGACTGAAAGGCGAGAACAAAATATCTCGACCCACTGGGCAAATCAAAGACCATCTGAAATAAAATACATTGTCAAAGAATATACCCATTCTGTCCAGTCAGTGACCACAGTGTTAGCTCGCTCAGAGAGAACGTTAGCTTCTGTTCACTGGCACCTGACTTAAGCAAGTAAGTTAAATCTTGCAAAGAGTATGGTGAAGAAAATACTGATAGGACGATAGAGGAATTACACGACTTACAGAGAAAGTGCACTCATTACCCTCATGTTGTTCCCTTAACCTAACCCACAATTGTTGTGTTTACAGCCCCGTTGTTGTGTCCTCTAGAAAATTAAAGGTGGGTGGTCTGGGTGGAGTGAGTGAGTGAGCAAAAGAGCGAGAGAGCGAGGGACCTGTATCCTCTCACCTCTTCAGTCTGCTCGTCTTGATCCAGATTTTGCATGGAGTTCTGGAAGGCTGTCAGGACGCCGCGCTTGATGTTGAGAGCCCACACATCCTCTTGTTCGTCCGGGCACAGCTCTCCCACTGCGCCATCGTAGAATGCGAACCTCAGGGGGCGCTTCTCCAAAGACCGTCGGGAAAGGGACGTACTAACGTCCACCAGTCTGCTGGAGTCCTCCTCGTGCGACCTTGACACTTTGACGTCTGTCAACTTAAGTCATGGTGTCGCGGTATTTTAAAATCTGCATTAACTTACAAAATACAAACAACACCTGACATACAGACACCAAATGCTTGTAAAACTAAACACTTAGAGAAATGTATACTTGCGCTAAGAGGAAAGAAACGTGTTTATCTTACGCAAATGCTGAGGTTCGGAATTTTATGTATGATATACAGTGGTTTTTTCCTTGAATAACGCTGAATGTCCGTTTACCCCAAAGGAGAAAGCGCATTTTGTTGCAGTATAAACACAAATTTTCAGGGAGAGAAAGTCAACCAGTCTGGCACACACCAGCGAGCCTCCTGATAAATAGACAAGAACTCTTGCTTACAGCTACTGAACAGCCAAAAGGCCAGACTTACCAGATCCAGATGATGAACAAACACCCTCCACTCCCCGCCCCCCCCAAAAAAAACCTCTGGAATGAATCAAGCATATTGAGACTGACGTTTTCAGACAAGGTTAAAGAGACACAGCGGAAAAGAGTGGGTAATAGGTTTACTAGTTGTCTACTGGGATCACACAGCATGCATAAACATGTTTCACAACTATTTCTTATCGTTTTTGTCACTGTTGTAAATGGCAGTCGGCCTGCCATGGGCTTGCTGTGTCTTCGTAGGCCACAAAGTCTAAGCCTGTAACCCCTACCCTCAAGGCCATCTCGCAGCTGTCCAACACCTCGATGACCGCAGTAGCCTCGATGTGGATCCTGGCGGTGACGTCAGTAGCTCCCGCCATAGTCGTACGGGTCTCAGCCACATAGCGGTACTCGTATTTTCTTCCGGTCTCGTACTTGAACCTGTTTGTTCCTGTCACACAGTCAAGTTCATTGGATATGAACGTAAACCCCAGGACTGCCACAGTATCAGTTACATGCGACAGATGTATAAATAAGAAAATTCAGGAAGAAAATACATTTATTAACTTTTAAAAAAAACTGCCCAATTTGAATACACGTTAAACAGTCTTATAATCGTAATCTGTTAGAGTACTATAAAACCGCCGTTTGGTTTTTCACGGCGTGTTGGTAATTCGGTACTGACACGTCCAGACATACCGTAGGAAGTCCATCGTTTCAGGCCACGCACTTCCCTACGGTCGTAAAAGTTTTTGCCCCGGATGTTGCAGTAATATTTGATGAGTGATACCGATTATTCCTTGTCTGACGTTACCTCCTTCCGTCTCACCTTTATCTGTCCATCTTACATGTCCATAAGGTAGCCACTACCCCACACCTTTCCTTTTCTATTTGTGTTTGTTTCTGTCTCACAGTGTGTGCGTGAGTACATGTGTGTGTGTGTGTGAGAGAGAGAGAGAAAGAGACTTCTTCCAACATGGCGTCAGGAGGACGAAAGACCAGACTGGGAAGCTGTTTTAGCAGAGTGCTCAAACTAAACCTTTAATCGTCGGCCTGCAATGTCCTCCTTTTCCCTTGATCTAAAACTTAATGTTAACCGAGACCCTGATGCTTCTCTAAGCTTGTCTGTCCGTAACCCCAAACTTCATATTTGCAATCAAAAAGAAAAAATAATCCCCGAGATATAAAGCACTTGTATTTGAAATAGGCCTATGAAAGCGCGTGTACGAATCATGATAATCAGTTAGGCTCGTTTACTCGTTCTGCCTAGCGCTGATGATGTATGTAGCGAACAACAACAACAAAAAGGAACTAATTGATATGGACCTGTTCTCTTCTGAATATAGCAAATTGATTTGTGTTTTTTAAATTCATTTATCTGCTCATTTACTCTCTCCCCCGCCACTTTTCGTCATTACTAATTATGAAAAGTAGAAAACGTAGATAATCACAACCCGTGTATCTGTTCACTCTAGAAAAAGAGATGTTATGGCCGGAACCTTATTGAAGCAACATCAACAAACAGTCCAAAAGTCCAAAATAACTAAATGATCCTGGCTTAACCCGGATGCACATTCATGGGGAAATTCTCATTTCCCAGCGCGTTGACTCCAATCCAACATTTGCACCGCAGTAGCCCCTATGTGTTTTTCAACAGAATCTGTTTAGCTTCGTTACGGCGCGCAATCAACCTTTGGAACTTCCGCTCGGTCTCCCGAACGGATGCGGGCTTGTCGTGCTTCCGGTGTATAACGCCGCGGGAGACAGGCGCTGTCAATTGTCTGGAAAGTCCCCGGCTCACGTGGAAGGTCACAGGTCAGACGGAGCCACCAATGACGCTAGCATTTGGCCTTGAGGGTCACGGGCTTGTTTCTTGTTTATGTGACAGCTGGTCGGTTCCTGGCGCCTCGTTTTCGTCTTCAAAAGTACCCGTACTGTAGTTCAAGAGTCGATAAGAGTGGATAAAGTTATGCACTTTCTTTTCCTAGTGCTGTTGTTGTTGTTGTTTCAAGTCAAGCGTCCGTGTCAGTCACTGCTGTAAGCATCTAGTTTCTCTGTCAAAGACGGTGGAATGCTGAAGTGTGCTGTGCAGTTATAATGCTTTGTTCCTTATGTTTCATTAAAACGAGGACCAGAAGCGCTTAATGCACTTCAAATAGCTTAAAATGACATCACCCAAAACATCAGCCCGCCTACACCCGCACAGATGTCACTTTTCCAAGTGTTACAATTCGCTTAGAAAAAGCTGTCATGTCTGACCTGCTCAGTAGTGAACGCATATTGACATATGGCACCTGTCCTTTGCGATGCAAATTTGACGGGCATGCGTCACTTTTCAGTCACGTGACCTCACACCTTGACGTTCTTTTTCCACAACCTCTTCGTCCCCAGCTCACTGGATACAACCACGTATCAATGACACGCATGCCCCAACAGATAATGGTATCGGCAACTTTAAACACTGAATGAATCAAGCTAGCGGTAATCTATCGCGCAGGCAAACGTTGTGTATGTGACGTCACAGAAGTATCGCCGATTAGAGCACACTGACGTCAAAAGAATGATCGCAAGCGTTGAACTCGTTTTGTCACGCCCCTCAAAGTAATCGCTTGTCACGCCACTCAAAGTAATTGCTTGTCACGCCACTTAAAGTTATCGCGTGTCACGCCACTCAGAGCAATCATTTGTCACGCCAATCAGAGCAATCGTTTGTCACGTCACTCAGAGTAATCACCACTGAAGCAGTTCTGGACAAAAGGGTACGTCATTTACACACAAACATCGAAAAATGACGCGCAAAATTAAAATCTTTGCGTATGCGTGGCGCACACTTTTTAGTACCTGTTCAACGATACTGTGTTTTGTTACTTCCGAAAGCGACTCCTTACAATTGAAAAGGGAAGCGCTGAAATTATTCAAAGGGTTATTTGTGACGCATTCATTTTGAAATACTTCGAGAGTCCTTTGACGAGCAAGATCAGGGCTTGTAATTGGTTGGGAAAACAAAGATATAGTCGCAATTTTGCTTCTCTCATTTCCCACATCCTTCTCGCTCCCTCATACCTGAACATCGTGTGGCACAACTGGAGCTGTCTGACAGCCAGTCAACGGGCCCTGAAACACAAAGAAACAAAAAATGCCTGTTGCTGAAAAGTTCACTTGCAACTTATCCACGCGCTTACATCTAGCTTAGCCCAACACAACAAGCTCAACAGCGAACGTACATAAGCTCTCATGTGTGCTTGCATACAACACAGGATTGCTGGAGCGTTAGAGAGACACACGCGCGCAAGCCCACCCAAACACAAAATTTTGAACCACATTGCAAGCATACATTGACAAAAACTATTCACATTATGTCCGACACATACACAAGCATGAACAATACAACCCACTGACGCACGCACTACACTGTTTAACACCGATCTTACCGATGACGTCATGCCTCCTTTTAACGCATCAGTCTCGTGAGTCATTAAGGTTAGTTTCTATAGCCACCAATCGTGTTATGTTTTCTAAGACAGCCTTTTAAGTTTAAGCGATCATTTATTATGTTTAATTATTTATATTAATATGCTATCTCCCCGTTCACGTTTAAACAGCTGCCTGCACAGTTGTCTTTAAACCAAGTTGTTTCACAGCTTCCGGTACCAAAGGTCAAACCAGATTGGAATGGAAACTGCGCTGGAAAATTAAACATGTGAGCGCTCAAAAAAGGCCACATACATCAGGTTGTTTTTTGCTGCACTGTTCTGCACTGCACTTGCGAAGCGTCCTAAGCTGTGTTTCCGGCCAACTGTGAGAAGCAGCATGTGTAAATCAGAAGAGAGCGCTCATGTCCCGTGTGGACGTCACCTAAAATAGACTTGTGCTTGGACACAAACGCATTGTGTGTGTGTGTGTCGCAAAACGGGAACCGACATGGGTTACAGAGCCCGTATTGCGCGCGCGCATTTTTTGGCCATTTTTACCAAAAGGTGGCAAAGATGAGATGTAGAAGTATTCCTACCACGTCTTTTACATTTTTAACATCAAGAAAAAAATAGCCATTTGACACAGTTTTGGTAGAGTTTCAAAATTCTGCTCATAGCAAAAACATTGAGTGTTCTAGAGTTTCAGTAGTCTGTAATGTCATAAGATAACTCCAACAAAGATACTGGCAGCGCTCACACATAGCCGTATGCAGATCTGCCAAGTTCCTTTCTTTCGGCCCTCTCTTTGCTACATGTTTGGGTACGGTAAGCTCCCTTTGGGCACAGGCGTCTGCAAACGGCTATGTGTGAGCGCTGCCAGTATCTTTGTTGGAGTTATCTTTCGATAATTTAAGCGCTCTGTCCTCATTTGTTTCATATTAACTGTAATGTCATAATTTAAAAACAAGACTGTTTTTGGAGTAGGTTCGTGAGACACTTAGAATTCCTTGTTTCCAAACACGACTTCAAACAGGCAGAACTGCCAGTCGCAATGAATTGTAAAAGCTGGCTCACATAAGGAAAGGTTGACACCAATAGTTTCTCCGCGTTGCCTGGGAAATTGACGAAGATGTTAAACATAATGAAGGCAAATGGCAAGCAGAAGTGCAATGTAGTTTCACCACGTTATTAAGGGCGCAAAAATGGGTTGAAAACCGACTTATTCTCAGGAGAATAATGCCCACAGTGTCACATTGTTCTAGTCACATTTTCACACTGTATATTTCTTTCACACTTAAGCTGTATTAAAGACTATAAGTAATCCTGGAAAGTGTGACATTGTTCTAGTCACATTTTCACACTGTA
>SMGT01011594.1:375101-398785 GCA_004794575.1 Lanistes nyassanus
CGCTTCATCACAAAGCCAAATGGCAAGCAGAAGTGCAATGTAGTTTCACCACGTTAGTAAGGGCGCAAAAATGGGTTGAAAACCGACTTATTCTCAGGAGAATAATGCCCACAGTGTCACATTGTTCTAGTCGCATTTTCACACTGTATATTTCTTTCACACTTAAGCTGTATTAAAGACTATAAGTAATCCTGGAAAGTGGTAAAATACTGCATCATTTCGTCCAGTCTCCATTCAGAACTAAAGAAATCTAAATTTTAAACTGTCTTTGATTATCCACTTTATAAAGGCACCAATGTTTCATTTACTTTCGCTGCTCTAAACTAAAGGCTGTTGTCATATTCCTGGCTTAAAATGTAAAGCATATTTTCAAAAAAGATACATGGTTACTTGTCTCACCAAAACAAATGTTCCCCGTATAGAGTATAATATACAGTCCTTAATGTGACGCTGTGAATGGCCTACTTCATGTAAAATCGTTTACCCTAAACCCTAATCGAGTTTATAAGCGAATATAAAACACGCAAACAGAAAAAGATAATCTTTTTTTTTTGTCTTAAGGTGTGAAGCACCCCTAAAATCTTTGGTTCATATAAGAGTCGTAAGCTAAAACCAGAGGCCTGTACCAGGCACTAGACAGAAAGCGACTGCTACAACAACGCATTTTCATTGAGAACTTTTACAACAGCATCACATCATCGCAAGGTATTTTGCACGTGTTGTGCATATGAGTAAGAGACAAAGTCTGCAGAAGCTATCGGCTGGTAGATTTAAAAAAAAAGCGTAATAAAATTGTTTGTTCCAGTCTGTTCTCACTCGGACCGGGGCCAACAAAAGTCTGAAAAGATAAACGACACTTTTATCTTCTGGCTCCCGCAAATGTGACTGCAAGGCGAGGGTTGACTGACTTTCCTGACTCCGTTATAGCGATTTTTGTGACCGGGATCGCTGGTTTGCGTGACTGCTCGTAATTTGCTGCTCTGTTCCTCATGACGAACATTGTAAGACACGTTCACTCTATACCATTTTCGCATTTTTATTTTAAAAAAGGGGACACCAGATATCTCAGTCTAACTTAGTTTTAAGCATGCTGTTGAACTAGCTACAGTTTTCTGTCTTCCCGCTTTCATTCGCACCATCCTACACACGCGCGCGCGCGCACACGGATGTACGAAGACATGTAGCTATCCATACTCTCTCATGAGTAGAAAAATCGTTTTCAACATTGGTGTGAAAAGACAACTACCAGAAGGAAGGAAAGGAAAAACAGGCAACAAAATAGAAAATAGAATATAATAACAAGTATTTTAGAAAAATCACACAGACTGTCATCGAGAATAGAGAGAGAGAGAGAGAGGGTGTGGGAGCAGTCAGGAAATGACTGTATGGTTCGAAACATAAGCAGAAATATGGTTCGAAACATAACTAGAAATGGCTAGAGACATGACTACAAACATGAATACAAACAGGACTAGAAACATGACTGCAAACATGTCTACAAACAGGACTAGAAACTCCCACAAGCGCGCGTGTGGAAGAAATAAGACAGTTGCTGCCATCTGGTAACTGGGTTATTGCCACTCGCTGAATGAAGCTGCGTGCTGCGCTGACGTCAGAGCTGCAGGCCTGACACCGACCGATAACGCACGCATCTCCCCGAGTGCCAGCCACCACATTTCGCGCTAGGAAATAGCACAAACTAATTATAGACTGGTGCACAACACTGGACTCTCTAGCACGTGTATAGAGACCAAGGGTTCTGGCTGGCGACATGGGATTTTCTGGCAAGCGTCTTAGACAGTAAGGGACACGCATGGTCTGGAGACACCGTACGAAGTGCTCCCCCCCCCCCTCCTATCAGTCCTTCTTTTTTCCGTCTTTTTCCCCTCTGTTCACAGCATGTGCGTTCCTCTTCACTACCCAGTCCTGTTCACAGTCAGTGTCTGTCATTGTACTTTGCATCGCCTCATGCTCGGCCACACACACACACACGGGGGAGGGAGCCCCGTGAAGCGAAGAAATGCATCTTGTTGGCATCTGTGCTACAGTTTCTGAAAGCGTTCATACGATCCATTCACCCCGTGTGCTTGGCATGTACTTTAACTGTACCCTTTTTTGTAGTTCCACAACTTCCCATCCAACTTTGGAGCGAACAGACGAACGAACAACCAACAAACAAACGAACGAGCGAACGCATAAACTAACGATGAACGAACAAACACATGAGCAAACAAATGACCAAATGAACACATTAGCGAAAACAAAAACCAAATTTAAAAACTAACAAATTAATGAACAAATAAACAAACCAACAAACGAGCGAACTCTCGATATAAAACGCACACTCGCATCCAAATTCACAAGCGCTCACATACATTTATATCCTATCTATAGCGGTGTGAGCTTCGCTTAACCAAAGGGGTGTTAAAATGTAATGAACTCCCAACAGTACGAGTTTTAAGTCAACTAGTCTACCATTTTGTTTATTACATGAATGACGATTCACACACTTTTGTGACAGGCTCCATGCAGAGCATTTGTCTACTCAAACTTAGAGACGACTTCAGTTGAAGGCCCGGTTGGGGGACGGGGAATGCGGCTGGTTTAAATCGTGTATTCGTTATTCTTCATGTGGATGAGGGCACAGACATGAGAAAACTTACCATGGACAAGGCAAACAATAATACAACTGTCTGACAGCCCACACGCTCCCGAACGCAGTTGTATGAGAAGCTACTGGTCCACCAACTTAGAGGCAGCCGAGTTTAATGCCCCAATGTCGTGGTGCTAGAGGCTCCGCGCAGCACCCGGTCTCTGTAGCCTGGAGTATAAGGTATTTTATGATTTGGCAAGCAAGCGGGGAGAATTAGCCGCAATGCTGAAGCCAGAACTAAAACGAACTCCGGTGTAGAGCTGGTTACGTTGCGCCCTCTCGGTAGGTGGTTACGTAAGGCCTACTCTCTGTCCTTTCTCGTTTTCTATCCCTTCCCATTTCCCTCCTTCTCCCTTCTTTTCTCTGTCCCTACTTCCACCTCCACCTCCTCTTCCTCTAGATCTTTTTCCCGTCTTTCGCATCTTCTCTTCCTACCTCTGTCCGCCTATCTATCTGTGTCATTTTCTCATTCTCTCTCTTCCCTCCTTCTTCCCCTCCTAACTTTATCCTCCCCTTAGCGTCTCTCTCTTCTCTCACTCTCTGTGAATATATGTGCGTGTTTATTTATTTTCTTTCTGTTCATCCAGCACCTCTCTTCATTATGAGTTATTTCACGAACTCAAATCCCCCATCCGCACTTCGCGTAACTAAGCAACCAGCCAGGCTGGGGGACCTGTGCTTCTCAAACCTGATCACATGCACAGGCGTTCGCGTGCGCACACGCACATTCACGTGCGTTTCCTGTACGTACTGGAGAGGAGAGGAAAGGAGGGAACTATAGATGTAGGGAGGAAGGGGGCAAGGAAGTGAAACAAGGTCTTGCTAATGTTATTCGACACAGAAGAGGACGCTGGCAATTCGTAAACAGAGAGTGCACAAGAACTCAGCTCCGTTTATCCCGACCAGAGCACGGGATTCACTCAGCGTTTACGGACAGTATACAGGCGTTTCTTCTTAGCGTAAACACACTTGTTCTGTCAGTGACTGTAAAACATAAATGGTTTCCTTTACCGAATTCCCGTTTGTGCCATCAAAACGTGTTTACTTTCAATGAAAAAAAAAGAGAGAACAGTTTGGGGACTCAAAGAGTGTCCGTCCGAAGGAATGAGTTGGTGTACAGGGCTCCCGTTCGTATTAACCATCAGCTGACGTGGGTAAAGTACACTTGTGACCTCAGGTGGACATATAATACAGAGCTAGTGACCACGTAAGACCCACTGCTGACGTAGATCGTTTTCGCAGCTGACACGCCCGACGGACCAGAGACAAAGTCAACGTGTCTTTGGGTAGAACCATACGAGTCGCAAAGGTCATAAAAGGATCAAAGAGCAAGGTAAACGAGTGGGCAAAGGTCACCGTGTAAGGACTGTTTTATCAACAGCGCACACAGCTGATAAACAGATAAACACGTACTGTCAAACTGCTGTGTAATGATAAACCAAGAAATGTGGAGGGCCCAGGTCAGATTAATGACGATGGGGAGGTGAAAGACCCGCGAAGACAACTCAGAAAGATTAAATATTTCGTTTTATTTGTTGGGTAGGAATTACATCCAGCTCTATCACCTTCAAAAGCAATATTTGAAAAGAAGCAATCTGAGAAGTGAAGGATGTGGTCACTGGAATAAATAGTCAGACAAACAAAGGGTCGGATATCTATCTGAATTCTTCAATAGTGTTCACGCGCTACTAAACATATTACAGCATCGTTATGTATATGGAAGGTCGCAACCTTTTGCACTCTTACCTGGTTTGGTTCACGTAAAGCAACGTGCTAGTTTGCTGCTCTTTCGGACCTGGAAATTTATTGCTTGTTAAAAGCTTGAAGCCCGTTCACAGAATAATAAACATACTCGTAGTTTCAAAAACATTCTTCATTTCCAAAGGGTTTATTAAGTTTTCAAGGTTGCATTTACTTAAAAATGTGGTTGGTTATTTTCGAAAGTCGAATGTCAGAAGAAAACCATGTGAAAACTGCAGTGCAATAGTTTACATCTGCTTTCCGCTGCTTGCAATTACTTGAAGAAACCACTATCTACAATCTGCTAAACTTTCTTTGGTTTTTGCTATTTCCCTTGGTGCAACGGTTGTGAAATGAAACGTTGTCTCAGGCATGACAGGATAGACACTAAGCTAATAAAATAATAATAATAACAGCATGCTTCCAAACCTAAAATCAGCTTCCTTTGGCAGCATTCGTTTTGGTCAAACAAAGAATCTAATGTATCTATTTTTAGACCTGCGACTGACCTGCCAGGGCAGCTGGAAGCACCAAAAGAACGAAGACTGCAATGGCCTTCATGACCCCGCTACACACACAGGGTGTCACCCGAGGGTAAGCCTCATAGATAGATCCTGTCACCTGTATGTCGAGTCCCACGCTGTTTTATACGCGAGCCACCAAGTCTGATCAGCGCGCAACTTCCCTCGGCCACCACTTGCTTGTGTTCTAAGAGTCACGCCGTGCCCTGCGTTCTTAGAACCCTGAGAGCACAGCTGAGAGAGGAAGAGGGCGGTGTGGGGCGGGAGGGAAACGCAGAGAGTGGAGGGTGGAACTGTTATGATGGTCTTGCGAGCTGCGTCACAGCTCCCGGGTCGCTGTAGGGGTGATCCGTAAAGCTGCAGCCAGCAGAAGAGTGAGCAACAAATTCTCAGAGGCTGGATAACTGCGCCGATACTTATTAATAGCAGGAGCAGCGGTGGCGGGGGTTGTCGTTGTGACGACAACGATGGGGATGATCAAGTGGAGTCAGGGAGTGAATTTTTTTGTCCCGCTGCCTGTTGGATATTAAGTTCGGTCAGCACGAGGAAGAGAGAAGTGGGTCAACGAGATTAGAGTCAGCTCGCACTTGGACAGAGCCAACTTTCGACAACTTTGCAGCTCACTAGAGAGGCACGTCCCGGCACAGGCAAACTATCAGTGCTGTAAGATTCAGAATTGTGGTCCGAAGCCTAGTTTTAAGTCGCATGCGTTCAGGTTTATCAAGCAGCATTAAGCGTGTTCGTGTGATACCAGCTATCGGCAGTGAGACAACAATGCCTTGAGGTGTTCGCGTGTTTGCGTCTTCTGTCCATACACGAATTCGCCCGCAAGGCTTGTTCACATGACTGAATTTATGGACAGGATTTCAAATATTTCGCATTTACGAGTGAAATACCCACTTTTCGTCCTTGTCTAATGGCACGTTCTTGCGCTGAGCGGGTCACACACACCCACATCCACTGCGTAAATTCTTTGTCAGTGTTATCCTAGGGCAGAGGTATCACAGTAAATGAGGCAAAGTACAGGGTCTTTTGCTTTGGTCAGAAAGTTACATCTGCAGAAGTTGCTAAGACCTGTCGACAAACATTGCTGTGAATTCTAGACCGGCATGTTGAAGACACGCGCACAGACCTACACCCTTGTTCACGGCCTTCTGACGTATGGGCTAAAGAAAGAATTAAAAGGGGTTTTAGTTCTAGACCAGTGCATGGCCACTGGCGACATACTTTGGTTGATTACAGCGCAACGGACAATAGAGATCGAGATGGGGCCAATGGAGAGATGCGGACAATCGAGAGATTCGGACAATAGACGGACAATAATGCGGACAAAGTGTGTGATGTTTTGGAGGGCACATTAGTTTCAAGTATAGCATCCCCTCCCCCCACCCCCACCTCACCAACAGAGCGAATGTACGCAGTCGAAGACTTACTGCAGGCCTTCCTACACTTGCAATGCTCTCAACGTTGAGCGAAAACATTTTCCGAGCATTCTCCGTACACGGGCGCAAGACACCTGCAATATTTTACCCGCCAGATCGTCACATGATCATCACGTGTTCGCTCTAGGGGCTGACAGTAGTAACACTATGGATGATCACGAACAATTTATTCTGACCGCCGCAGCTTCTGCGACTGCATTTATTTTCGCCCAGCAGTCTGAGAAAACAAAACGGAAAAGACGAATGTGGGTTCCACAGTGCATTGCTCGTCGAAACCAGTTGGGAGAATAACGTACGTGTCTTCTACAAGAATATCACCACACGACTCCACCGAAAGCAGACGCTTCTTGCGAATGTCGCACGACAGTTTCGTGACCCAGCTGTCTCGCAATCGACGGGTAAACGTCCCGTACTAAATCTCTGTTTGAATAGTCAGGCGATGTGTTTTCGTATATGGTGGGATGGTGCTGCAAGAGATCAGTTAACTGGAAAATCTTTTTTTGTGACCAGATGACTATCAATCGAAAGCCTAACATGATCACGACCAGCGCTAGACCACACTGCACTAAATAGCTGGATTGTTTCTGATTGGCTGACACGCTTGCAACATTTTGAGCCCCTGCTGGAAAATAGCGCGGCGTGGTATCCCCTAAAATGTTGAGAGGCCTCTCTGCAACATTTTCGCTAAACATTGCAACTTCCATATATGGCAAATATTGCTGAGAACATTGCAAGTGTAGGAAGCACTGATCACAGAGGAAACGCATAGTCGCACGTAAAAACACTTTCCCTCTTTGCGCGCGCACGCATGTACGCACGCGCACACGCAGACTCACACACACACCGCAGTACACCACAGATAAAAGCCTCCACGCCTCATATCACAGACACACGAACCCTCACACGCAGATTAGCTGAGGGATGAAAGCTAGCGGGGGGAGGAGGTCTGACTGCGAGAGAGAGGAAAGAGAAATAGGTGCCAAGGAAACAGCTGCCGAGAGGACGGCTTACATCCGACATTCTGACATCAGCGGGCTCCTATCAGCTGATTCACGGCTGACGTTCGGCTTCAGGAGGTCCGACTTTTCACTTCTAGGCTTTCTCGCCAAGATTTATTCCCCCTTCACACACCCCCAGGATTTCTTTTGTTGATTGTTTGTGAAACAGACTGTGCATTGTTTCCTTGAGTAGTTCCTGAAAAAGCTTTCTCACAAACTCAGTGGGTCGAATGTGCGCACTCATCCGTAAGTACTGTTAGCTGGTAGCGTCAAATCCATTCTCACTTAAGTTCATTTCGCAACACCACGCTTCCCATTTAAACCTGTTCCGGCTGTGAACAAGTGAAGCTGCGGTCCGCACCACATAAACACGGGCTAGAGTTGGTTTGCATGGGCATTCGTATCTGTCCTGATTATAAGAACGGTCGTAAGGCTCGTTCACCCTGTGTATTTTACGTGCATCTTTACGTACGAACGAGCGATACCAATGCCCATGCAGCCCGACCCAGGAGTAAAACACATTAGACTGCGATATGGATCTAGCCCGTGTTGGAAAGAGCCCTCAATGAGGTGGCAGATCTAGAGAGCAGCTGGAGAACAAAGAATTACCTATACCAGTACTCATCCATCCATTCATCCATGCATTCATCATCCACAAAGGACACCTTACAGAAGAAAGGGGGGTTAGAAATCAGTAACCTTATTTTGTTTAGGATGATGATTTAATACCTATGCCAGCTTTTTGTTTTGTGTCGTGTGTGTGAGAGACCTATGATCAGGAGAACTCCCTTCACGTGTGTTCTTGTCAAGCATAGTCTCTGACACTGACACAAGAGGAGCCAAGTCCTGAGTCTGATGATAACACGCATGCATTGCTGCTCGGTGTGCGAGAGGCTTTAGAGTCGTGGCGTTTTCTACACGTGTGCTCATGTCAGACTCATGGACGCTGACACGGTGTTTGCCCCCCAGGTGGACTTTGTAACCAGCTCAGTGTTGTTACGTTCCACATGCTCAACGTATTTTACACAGCGACGGGTAAAAGAAAGAAAGAAAGAAAGAAAGAAAGAAAGAAAGTAGTTGATAGCAATTTACCGCACTTCTATTACAGTTTAAATCTATGAGTGTTCGTTTAAAAAATGAATCATATATTGTAAATATTGTAAAAATTGTAAAAGCATTGTCAGCAGAAATCTTCTGCCTCACCCCACGCTCTCAAAAACAAACAAAAACAGGGGCGTGTACCCGAGGTATAATCACAGAAAATGTGTGCTACAAGGTCACGACAGGTCAGTCCCCTTGCTGAGCATGAAGGAAAACCACAAAGGGCCATCCCAAATATTATCAAAGATTAACGGCTACGGGATATATATTTTAAAGAAATGGGTTTGGTTACTAAATATGTGAAGACGCTAAGTAGGAAACTTTAAAAAGGAAATCCCTTTCTGTTTGTAGAATAAAAGGGGTCGAAACAATACTTTCATATTAGCAAGCATGCGTGGTGGTGATGGGTCGAGCCCCAAGTTTCTTTGCTGGCGATTACAACTCTGATACCCTGTGTATACGTGCCAGTCCCTAACGGAAAGTGTTCTCACAATTCTGACCTCTTTCTGTGGATGTAAATGTTCAACGGTTTCGCATGGTGCTATTAGCTCAGAATCTAGTAATTAGTACTCTGCAGAGAACTGTAGTTAATTTTACTAACCCCAAAATAGGTGCTCACAGGATTCTTTTAGTACACAAAGAATGTAGTGTAGCAAGCTAATTAGGATAAGAAATATTGACACAGGAAGAGAACATACCAAAAAATAAAGAGAAATTGCTTTTGAAGGATAAACTGAAAAGCGCACTGGATTATTTCTAAACTGTGTATATATTTCAATAGTTTTTTAACGTAATGAAACGCACTTGAAACCTCTTTCACTCTCGACCGCGTCGGTTGTCAAGTGGCTAAGGCGTCCGACTCAGAGGCGGGAGATCAGTGGTCCGCAACATGACCGAGTCATACGTAAAACTTTAAAACTGGCAATCTAGTAGCTGCCCTGCCAGACGCCTGGCACTACAGGGAACAGTACTAGGGCTGGTTGGCCCGGTGTCAGTATAATGTGACTGGGTGGGACTGAGGCCCGTGTTGCGACAGCAGTTCCACGTGTGGCAGCACTTAAACTTTGTCTTCACAACACCGTCTTGATATGCACCTAGTTTGCGACTGGACGTTAAGCAAACAAACACCCCTCTTTCACCCTCAGCACCAGTTGTAAACGCACGTGCACGGAGCAGATGCAAGTAAAATCATTGGTCAAAGTATTTTTCTCGGCGACACAAGCTGAAATGTATTTAACCTCGCAAAAGAGTACCCTGCTCCCGAATGTTGAACGAGTTGACACCGAGCCCAAAAGAAAACGATACGACAACATGGGTACAAGAAGTTGGCTGCAAGTGCGTAAGCAATAGGGAAAAAAAACTATGTCCCAGTTTCTTTACCGAGTTTATAAGTTTTTTCCCCCTGGGGAAACGTGATGGTTTGTCGAGATATAGTGCTCACAAAAAGTACCACCATATGTTTGAAGAATCCCTAACAGCAATGAATAAATTCATTGGAAATCATTTTGCAGGTTTCTCGCAGTCACAAAACGCTATCTTTTTGGCAGATAGGACCAGGAAACGGTTTTCTTGTTGGGTTGTGACCCTTGGTAGAGAACTGGGGCAACCCTTAGTACTGTCCAGTAGCTTGAAAGTAACGAAAGGCTCAGTGGATGACCCTTCAGTGGGCTCTAAAGAATCTGGAAGCAGTACTGCGTGAGACGCCTGCCTGCAGCATGCCCATTGCATGGGCCACTTGAGCCGGTATCAAATGCTCCCAGCCATTGTCTGAAGCTGCTGTTACGCGCGCCAAGAGGTTGTGCCGCCTGCAGTGTGGTTGTGCCACTCACAAAGGCCACCTTTTGGTCGGAGCAGTGATATACAGTAGGGTAACAAATGGCGGTGGTACAACGTGTCTTGTTTGCACGGGACCCAGGACGACCCATTTTGATCAGTACGCTATATACAATGTCTTAAATTTTTGTGAGGGGTATAGATAAAAGGGCTGGGAGAAAAGAGACATATCGGGGCCATAATAATAAAAAAAGACTGGTACATAGCAACATACAGCGCGTACACGCGTGAGTTGAGTACGTGGTTTTATGAGAGCTGATGTGCAAAGGGAGATCACTGGCATCATAAGGACGTCCAATGAGGCAGCCTCAAGTCAGCATTGGGGCAACCTTTAATAAGTAAGGACCAGTTAATGGAGGAGAAGGTTTCATCTTTATATATATTTTAACGTAAGACTAAACTTGGTCTATTATGGGGGCTGTTGAATTGTGGAGTGTGTATACGACTGTCGGTTAAAACCTAAGAGGCAGGGCACGTTAAAGGCTGACCTAACTGAAAGATCATTCGAGGGGGCAAGCCCTGGGTTTTTTATAATCCATGTGCGCGCCTGTTACGATGTACGACAGCAGGAGGCTGAGTTTAAGTTTCAAAACCCAAATCCTTCCGTTTGTAGTTCTAAAGACCTAGGCAATCTTATGCTGTGGTTACCTTCAAAATTTGGATTTTCGGCGATAACTGTACGGAGATGTATTGCTACACACAATCCACTGAAAGGATTGCTGGGAGAGGCAGCACTTTCCACAGCACAGCGTGTGTTCTGTCTTGAACCAAGTGTCACATGTCACTCCTAGGTTGTCACCTGTCACTCTTAGTTTACCCTGTTCGCTCCTCCCCCTCCCAACACCTTGGTAGGGAACGCTACGTCATTAGCCATGACAGGCTGATAGCTCCGCCCCAACCTAGGCTGGCCAGAACTGGTTTGAACTAGAATAAGGTGGTTCCTGGAAACGCAGTGCGGAAAAGGCACAGGCTACTTAAGCTTTGGACATTAGACACAAGGGACAGACGGGGATAGGACATGGAGAGAGAGTTAATGTAGGAGGACCACAAGAAGCGGACACGTGTAGACCCACGGACCTCTATCCCTCTCCATCTTAGCCAGGACGACAGAGCAGCAGCTAGCAATCACGCAGATACACAGGGTGTATTTCGCCGACTACGAGACAGAGTAGTAAGTGACTGTTGACTGTGCCTTATAAGTTAAGGACTGCTCTTACCATAAACTTATCTTAGAGTCTGGGACTCGGGTTGAATTAAGATAGGTGGTTTTATCTTGCCGGAGACAGGAGACGTCGTAAGCTAAAGGCCGGGCATACGCCAAGAGGAGGTATAGAAGTGCTAGCCGTGGCAGTGTCATAGCTTCATTGTTGGTCATTGAATAGCCTTTAGAATTGTGTATCGCAGAAATAGTTGTTTCAGTAGTGACGAGAGTAGGAGCTCTGTTACAGTCACTTACTGTATTGGTGTATAGAGTTGAATAGCTTTAGAACTGTGTATTGCAGAAGTAGTTGTCTCAGTAGTGATGAAGAGTAGGAGCTCTGTTGTCGGTCACTTACTGTATTTGTGTATTGAGCGGGATCATAGGCCGTTTGCAGTTTGATTCCCCCTCTGAGTTGATTATCTTCTTTGTCTGATACCGCCTGGTATGACGTAATCAGGCAGCGTCTTACCCTAGACACGAGCACGGTGATTCTCTGGAAATAATCTGTAGATATATTTGATGTTGTCGAGTCAGTTAGTGTTTGAAATATATGTTGAATAACAGTTCGCTTCAGTTGTGTGTTTTTACGAGGGTGGGGGCTCTTGAGCTAGTAGTGTTTTGCCTGTGTGAGACTGAGCGAGCGTGTCAGAGTATGAGAATCTTTTCCCTCGGTAGATTTCTCTAGTTATTCACACTATTTCATAGCGTCGTCACCCTTTGGTGTAGAAACCATTGATCTGTTGCAGTAAAGGTTTTGGTGACGAATGCTCAATTAATCTACATTTACGAGATCACCATAAAACTTTGTTCAGTAATTCTGAGAAGTCGAGTCCAGTAAGTTAAGATAAGGCCCGTCACGTCACACCAAGAAAGTTTCTCCTCTCTGCTTCCAGTCTAGTATAGCCATGTAACACGAAATTCAAGAAAAAAAATGTGCAGTTGTTTTAAGAACGGCTAAGCATTCGCAGTGGAAGTACACGTCATGGAACGCACAGCTTAGGTCGCCAAAGGTCGCTCATATAAACATCGTCCACTTACGATCAGCCTTTTTTTTCTTTTAAACTAGGTTATAAGCATTTGGTGGCTTTGTAAAGCAGACCAGCTTGTCGGCGGATCTACAGAATGACAAAATGAGTGTCCGTAAGAAAGAAAGAAAGAATAAAGAAAGAAAGAAGGAAGAAAGAAAGAAAGAAAGAACGTGTGAGAGAAGAAAAAGAAGCTGGAGAAGAGTGGAAGAGATATAAAGGTGAAAAGATAGACGAATAACAAGAGATACAGGAGGGACACATATTGCAACAATATATACAAACTGTATGTGAAGACATTTGCTGCTAATTAACAGGGAAGGAGCTAAAACAAATGAGCAAGAAAACTTAAAGTGATCGTAACAAAACGTAATGAAAAGATTTAATTAACCATCATACAAAGAAAGAATCTAGTGATCCCCATAAAAGTTTGTTCTCTAATTCTGGAGAAGTCGGATCCAGTAAGTTAAGGTAGGGCCCGTCACGTCACAGTCCGAACTGTGGGTGATGGGTTCACATCCTCGTCTTCTGCACCCGTACTTTCGTTGTAAGCGCTGTTTACCTGGCTGCTTGCTGTGACTCAAACTTAGACGCTGTGTATAGAACACCATGAGAGAGAGAAAGAGATCTCTCATCAAAAGTAGGATATTTTTACAGTGAGAGGATGACGTGTGTAGTCATTTTATTCATCAAAGCAAAATAAATCTGTGTATTAAGGTAATAAAGCTAGTTAATTCACGTATTATTATAAATCGTTATGGTTTCGAAGATTCAAAGCAGTTTCGAAGTTTCAAAGCAAAATAAATGTGCGTATTAAGGTAATAAAGCTAGTTAATTCACGTATTATTATAAATCGTTAGTTAATTCACGTATTATTATAAGTCGTTATAGTTTCGGAGACTCGGCTACAACAATGTACTTCAAGGGACATAACGTGTCCATTCTGCATCGCTTCCCTAATGGTTTCCCTTTAGTCGCCCAGGAAGTTCTTCCCTATAGTTGGTGACTCTTCCTCTATTTCTGACGCCGGTTGTCTCCCTTCCGCGAACGCCACATTCCACTCCGTCTTGTCCTCATCGTTTTTGTTTTTTTGTCTTTTGTCTTAAAGATTTTATACATATAACAGACTTTTCAACAGACGTGCCTCTGAGAAACAAAGGGATCGAAATTACCGGGTACAAGACGAAATTGACAATCAATTAGTAAAGTGGTGGTGATGGTTAATTTAATTAACGATTCCCAATGTCTACAAGTTAGTCGAGTGATGAGTGAGTTAAGACGAAGAGGTATTGTCGGTTATGGAAAGCAAATGCCTACAAAAATAAATGAAAATTATTTCAAGAGAGTTTGAGAGAGATACGTGCCTGCCAACTGTCCACTCGGGCTAACTACTCATATAAGCGGTGTCTACAAAATTGCACTGCAGGTCTCTTATTCTCTAAGTCACGTGACCGAGCCACTCCCAAACTCATAAATTTGGTCGCAAAAAGGTCACCAGGAACGCATCTCAACTCTCCCATCTAACCAGCTTCATGCTATCTCACATGTATTTATCAACATGTGCGCTGACCAGACTTTCATCTAGAGACATCTGACGTAACAACGAAAACTGTCCATTCCCATGTCGTGCCCCCTGTGCCCTAAAGCTGTACGCTGGTCGGCAGTCTGTAACACGCGCTACAGGCCAAGCAGACGATGCAATCTCCTTTCGGCGGGAGCGCCGACCACTGGGAATTCGACATAGTCCCGACCGTAAAGAAGACACATTGTAGACAGCACTCTGCACAAGCACAGTTCCAGACAGAAGGACGCTATCTTCAGGGCTGGCCCACCATTCACTCCAGGAGGTATAAGGTAGATCTGTGTAGGTCTATGGAAAATATCCAGCGACTTCAAGACCTGTCGCTGGGGTTTCAGTTTTATTGCTCTCCTAGCCAGCTGATTGTAGGGGAGTGATGAGGGGTGGGGACGCAATCTCTTTGATAACTGCTGGACCAAGAAATCATCAGAGACTTTCTGTTCCGTTCGATTAATGAATATTAAGCGTTGTCTGATGGTGCAAGGGCTAAATGTGGAAGCCTTGAGCGTTTATTAGCAGGACTGTCAGAACTATGGTCGTGGGTTCAGTTCTCATCTTCCTCAAATATATTTAATCTGTGTGTGGCGTTTACTTGTCGTGATATAATGTCCTGTGCTTGCTGTCAACATCAAACACCAAGCAAATTAGCAACTGGGTTTTTTTTTACGTGATGATGATGTCAGGAATGATGCCAAGCGAAGTTATTGTCACCCTGTGGAAACAAATTTCTTAAGGGGCACGTTTTTACACTGCTTCAGACATAAGACCCAAAGTATTTCATCAAAGTAATTCATCACAGTGGCCCATGCACGTGATATTTCTTTGCAATGCTGATTTCGTGCAGCAGCCATCAGAATTTCTTTTCCTTACCCATGGCTTAAATAAAATGCTATAGATCATGTACGTGCGCAGACGCCATGTGAAATAAATTTATAATTAGCAATGAGATTTTTAAAAAATACGAAAACAGAAAGGAGGATTTAAAAAAAAAACAGCCTCAAAAGACAAGGGGAAAAACAGAAGAAAGACGAGAATTGACACAGCGCACGGCAGAATGTGAGCGGATCTTAAGAACGTAGGAGATTAAAGCTCTAGTAGGGCCGGAAGAGATGCTGGACAAAAAGATGAAGAAAAAAAGAGAGAGAAAATAGAAACGGGGCAGATGGGTCTGAGAATTTAATTCAACACACAAATAGCATTAGCCCTGGTTCTGATGTGATCGCTGGAGCAGAACTTTCGAATGGACCATGTGACATCGGTCGGAGTGTTACGAACGACGAAACCGTTAGATTTTTTTTTCAAATCTCGCAACTGGCAATAAACGTCACGTGACCTTGTGAAATGCCAGCGACAACGACCAGCAACGACGTCACAGAGTTTAGTTGCGCCATAAATAGCAACCGCGGCCTAAGAACACGCTTGGCCTCGTGCACCAGAACTAGGCAGGCTGCAAGCAGAGAGGACAGAAAAAACAAGAACAAAAGTGGAAAGCGTGAGCAGGTTTCAGTTCAACTTTTTGATATATATGCAACGTAACTGCTTCTGAAATAAACATTCCCACTGTGTTAATTAGCTTTTCTACAACTGGGAAGACTTCGCTCTGAAATGGCTTGCGTGAACTGCATGACCCCAGTCGGTCACGCAATGAGCAAAGAACAGGAAAGATGGTGCATACTGTGACCGACCGACCGATTGATTGATTGATTGATTGATTGATTTTAGAGACCGAGACAAGGGGCAGCGAGATAAGGCAGAAGGAAACAATGGCACAGAAAAGGCGAACAGACCAATTACGCTATTGGTTCGGTTAGCGGACTTTGATATACTGGGTCAATATGTCTACGGAGCCTTGCGACGAAGAATGCAGACAGTCCCTTTCATCTGAAGGGGGAAAAGAAACAAGTCAACTCGGCAAAAGTCAGGAATCGATCACACGCTCGCTGCACGGAAAGTCTCTTCCTGGCTGACAGCTGGCCGCCCAGTACAGGGTGCCGACAAGTTTGCACCATGGATTCAAGGTATCCTGCCAGCAGAAGAAATTTTTGCCTGAAGCTCTGTTTCTTTCAGAACGAGGCCGCACCGCGGTCGACCTTCCGGCGCTGAGTTCGACGTACTGTTCGGTTAAGAGCTTTGCGGGGGCAAGGTAGAGGTCGAGGTCAAGAACGTTCATATATAGTCAAGAGACTGGTGTAACCAGTGCGAAACAGGTGAGTAGAAAACACAGTCTCTGTGCAACATATAAAGAACGGATCCATTTTTGTTGTGAGTCCCTGAAAGGCTTGGCGTTGGACTCGGCTATTATACACCAATACAGCTGAATTTACTGTTCGCGGTTTAGTCTACGGGACAGCATCGACTTGCGTACTGGGTTGACTTGGACATACATCTTTTCCTTCGGCAAAAATAAACAAACAAAATAAAATTTGTGGACAGTGTTGACCGGAGAGTTGCATAAACGCTGCTGCATGCTGGGCCGACACTTTCACTGGTACATCGCAGTCACGTGTGGGCGCAGTAACAAGATTGCCGTTGCTGCAGCCTGCACAAGTGCGTTACTGCGCCAAACAGCAGCGTCATATGCCTCGCTGCTAGGCAACCACTCGTGTAGAGGGGACAGGCGACGTGTCTCTCATTAACGCTGCCCTGACAGCTCCCTCAGTTCCTTTTGGCTTTTTAGTTTTTGTCATGGGAGTGGGGGGTGGAGCTAATCCCAAAGCGGCCGTCAGAACTGACAGAAACACATTTTCTTACAATCATCGCGTGCCTGCAAGCACAGCTCGGCGTGCGGGTGGGAGGAAGAAGGAGAGAGAGAGAGAGACCGTGCGCGTGTGTGTGAAAGGAGAGGTGGTAGGTAGGGCATACGAGTGCGGCTAAAGTGTACAGAAATGTGTACAGAAAACGAATAGTCCCAAAATCTAATGGCGTTGCTCGGACCTTACTGAAATTTGACCTGTCGAAATGAAGATACAAATGTGCATCCCTTGAAAACCATAATAGCAGCCTGGATTTGTGTAATCTGTCCGCGTGAAAACTGGTTTATAAGTGTGAAATTTCAGTTCCTCGCAACATACGCCCCATACGAGTTACCCCGCCGCCCTAGGCGTCTCTGAGTTTCAGTCGAGTGAACCCCCTTGACATCGCTTAGCATCCCCCCTCCTTTGTTCTGCAATTGTTTTACAATACTTAGCTACTTGATGATTAAAGCAGCACTCTTGTGTTAATGTTTTCATCCTGAATGACAGGCGTAAAAAAGTCCTTTGCCACTACTAGGATCTACATCTAACAGCGAAATTTGTAGCCTGCTCAACAAACTAAGTTTTATGCGAAATTATATTATATTCTACAAAAGGAAGCTTCAAACATTTTTTTGTACTGTACGTATGTAAACATGTAAATATGGCGAAGTGGCGAAAGGTCACTTGGGTCCTCTTTTACCAACGAAATACTATACAGGCGACTATATTTCGTTATCTGACAGCAATACCTCATGATAATTTCTACTCTTTTAATTTGTCCGTAAGGCATTCTCGCTTTGATTGCTGCAAAGGACGATTGAGTATTTTTCACATTATGTACTGCATACACAATAATAACGAACGCCTTTTTGGCAAGTATCTTTCTTCATCCACCCTTGGAGCCATTGCTTTCTCTCAGGGTGGCTACAGACAACAAAACTACTGGTGGGCCGCGTTCTTACCAGCGAGAAACCACAACAATAACACACGTACAACACGTGGTACACGCTGAGTGCTGCCCGCCACATGCCAGTCGCTTTAACGCAAAATGGCATCATTGTTTAGCCACCACCTTTTCTGGTTTCTTTCTTGTCAGGAGAGTAGCAGCGCCATTCACTTGTGCTAAAAGGCTCCGCCGGAAACTCTGATCATTAAGTAGTTGGTGGCGTTAATACTGAATTACATCTAGCTTGTCTCACAGAGCAATAGGTCGACTATTGTAAAGGACTCATCTTTTCTTTATTTACAGAAGCTAGTGCCAGTGTCATCAAACTTGTCATTCCATTTTTGAAGGGGAGGAAACTGTTCTTCACTCTCCTCCTTCTCGTCTGTCTCTCTGTAGACCGCCTCGTTGTCTGAAGTGTTAAGCGGGAGGTCGGCGGTTCGCTCCCCAGCCCAGTCATACTTAAGACTAATTGTCAATCTAGTACCTGCCTGCCCCGAAGCCTGAAACTACAGGGAACAGTACTAGGACTGGTTGGTCCGTGTCAGTGTAATGTGACTGGGTGGGACTGAGGCCCGTGTTGCAACATCAGTCCCATGTGTGGCAGGACGTAATGTTTGTCTAAGCAACACCGTCCTGATATATCGACCTCGTTTGTGACCGGACATCAAGCAACAAATACCAAACTCAAAACCTGTCTCTCTTATTCTAAATATTTTAAACACTATTTGAATGTAAAAAGTGTTAAAAGAGTTGCAAAATATGTGCTGCGTGTGTAAATAGTAGGTAAGATGTGCGCTACATGTGTTCTACTTGTTCTTAGCATGTCCCTACTTGACTGAACACTTGCTGCTGGGACGCGTATGGAACATAATCAGAACACCATGAATACATTTTCCGGCTATTTGAATACTTTCCAAAACACAGGCCAGAACAGTTTTTGCACTAAGGCGTTCTAGGTCAATGTAAAATACGTTCTGTTTCAGTAACAAAAGAACTGTTCTAACTCGAACACTTCTTTTTTACAGTGCTGTATTTTTTATATCTCTTTCTTTCAATCAGTCTATTCGCCCATCGTCTACATGTCTGAATGTCGAACTACATGCGTTTTTTGGTAAGTAGGTGTGTACATGAGTGAGTACTGGCGGGGTGTGTGTGTGTGTGTGCATGTGTATGTGTGTGCGTACGTGCGTGAGCACAAGAAAAAAAGTAATGGGTTACTTTGTCCACAAGCAGCTGGGGTACCTTGTGTTTTGAAAAAAAGTTTGTTTCGTTGTTTAAATGCTTTGTCTTACTTTTTAAAAAAAACCTTCAAACACTGTGACTTTATGTCTAAGAACGTAAATCGAACAGCGTGAAAACAGTTTTGTTAAAAGATGCGCGCGACTCCGGTCATTCCGTCTACTCGACTCCGCTGCTTTCTCTCCGCGTTTGATATTCAGCAATCGACGTTCGCAAAATGACACGACGTCCACCAAAGTCAGTTCGCGCGAGGCTCTGATATGTCGTGCAACATCATATTTACTCTGCTACTATTGTCTTCAACCTTCTCTCCGAACCCTCCTTCCCCCCAACCTCTCTTTCTCTCTCTCTGTCTCTGAGGCACCGTACTGCTCTCCTTCCTGCATTTTCTGCTACCTTGCTCGCCATCCCAGAGGCACCACCACCGCGAGGTCAGCATGAAGTCTCGCGAATTCTCGTTCTCGTCACGAGGGCCTGTATAGCTGCTCTCATTTCAAGAAGCGTCGCTAAGCAGACCCCGGGGAGGTGCGGCTGGATACATCACTCTGCAGGCTGATGTGACGCACAATCTTTGGTAATCAGTCCCCCTAGTAATGCGCGCGCAATTCCCCGATGACGGAATTATCTGTTTAATCTAGCTTTCAGTCCTGTGTTCAGTACCGTCAGACACATCCACGAAAGAAAAGAGATCCACATGTGCCAGTTGGGCGTGAGTGATGTGAATGAGTCAGTCAGTCAGTCTCTGCCTCTCGCGTGTGGTAGGTGTTGTGATGAGCTGCACGTTATCTTTACTTTCAGAACCTGGAATACACCACCTAAAGCCAAATAATAATAAAAACAAATAAAAAATACCCTTTAACGAAGCTCGAACTGATAAGAGGAACGCTGTATATAGATATTTACTTGATATTTATGAAAGGGCAGCTAGTGCACATTCATAAAATTTCATAGCCTTGCTTTGGCCAATCGTTAACTAGGTCGCTTCTCCCGCAGACTACTTTACCACCCCCACCCCGCCCATCCCCAGCGTGGCTCCTTGTAGCCACCCCTACTCTCCCCTCCCTACCTCTGTCTGCGCAGCTGCCGCTGACCTGAGCCACACTTTACGTCCGCTGTTGTCTGTTACAGACGTCCTGCGCAAGATGATTACTGTCTACAACCTTCTCTCCTCGCGCTCCCCATCCATACCCAAACACCCACTCCCAAGCCCCCGCCCAGCTTTCATCTTGGCGTGTGTCTGTCGAGTTCTCTCTGAATGTAGCGTCAGCCGATGAGACACATCTCTGGTGAGATGACACGCTGGAAACGCCAGCCTTTTGACGAGAGGTACGCGTTCCATTTTTTTACGTTAGCTCACACGCTCCGAGTTCTGTTCTGTTTCGTCCGCCTGTCCGTCTCTCCATTGGTCTGTCCAGACCCATCCTGTGTCTGCTCGTCTGTCTGTTTCTGGTGCCTCGTAAGTGTGGGCAGATAGGCGTTGTATGTTTGTGAATCTACGTATGCGTGCAGGTGTGTGTGTGTGTGTCCACAAGATAGCCACGTTGTCTAGTTCCACTACATAATGCTGGGTCTACCACAGACAGGAATGAACGTCACGCGGAGGTCAAAACCAAATTTCTTCAGAAACCAACACGAGTACGGACAACAAACGCGAACATATAGCAGGGTAGCCTGTATTGAACCGAATGAGAGGTCTATTCCAGACAATAGAGATTTGCTGGTAGAATTTAACAACGAGTAAAAGACATGTACGCATTTGGAACCTCATACCAGCTTTTTTTCTGGAACCAAACACGACTGTGTTGCTGGTAATCGCGTCACAGCTTTCCTCCTGACGGGTATTTGTGATCCATTGCATCTCCATTTGAGTTATCTTCATCGCTTCGATAGAGGACCCTATTATAACTATGTCCTGTTACATCCACCCCACGGACACTTGCAGTAGGAAGGACAGTACAGAGAGCGCCTTCATGTTGCGGGGAGGGAGGGAGGGGCATTGTAGTCTGCACTGCTGGATTGATGTCTGCAATTTTCGACGAGTCGCACGCTCTACACAAATCCCCCTCTACTTTCGNCCCCCCCCCCCCGTGTAAAGCTGAAAAGTGGGTGTAATAATGTTTACACAGCCATCACAAGTGCACACGCCATAGCCAAGGATCCCAGTAATCTGTGAGAATTCATAGCAGGACGAACACTTTTTGCCAGGTCTGGTCTCACCTTTTCTGTAACTCCCAACCTTACTTTGACTGTGGTTGTCCATTTTATAGAAAACATTGTCAGGCAGAGTTTGGTTTCGACGGAATTTCGTTTCCTTCGAAAAGCATTCACTCCACTTACACGTGAAGTGATGACAAACGTCTAGAACGCTTCTGAATTTTTTTAATGCAACGCGAAGGTGCGCGTGCAATTTCGTTGAATCTAGCTGAAGATATGATAACATGAGCTCTGAATTTCGCCACACGTCCTGTTGTGCATCTAAAGGCAGTAAGAACACTTTCCTTTTTCCAACAAGCGTACAACAAACTCAGTTTCAGCGATTAGACTGCATAATAGGGCGAAAACGAGGCTCAGTGACTGAGAAAGAGAAGTTCATTACAAAATTTTTTTTCGACGTCGCAACCAGGGCTAATAATTTCCTGCAGTTAAAAGATTAAGTTTGCGGTTAACATCGTCTGCCCAAGATTTTTCACACGATCGTCTGTGCTAACAGAGGTACGCGGGCGTCCTTCTTTCTTTTTCTTCCCTTCATTGTTCTGCTCCTTTCTTTCTTTATTCTGTCATTCATTCCTTTCATCCTTTCTTCGTTCCTGCGTTAAAGCGATGCAAGTTTCAGTATAAATACTGAGTCATCACACACGTATTGGATTTTTTTAAAAGGTTTGCTTGTAGGATGAACAGGTAGCTTTACACATCATAACTATTTACACATGTATATAGGATCCTGCAATAACCGCTATCATGTTTACTACCTTCTCCATTCCCACAATTCTTCATTAACACTGTGTATTTCAGTTATGACTGTCATCATCTTGGGTCATTAACACGAAAGCAGACATGAAGGCAGTCCCGTTTCTCTGAAAGCCAGTAAAGTGGCGGCGGGTGCAGGAGACACAACTGTTGACCAAAGGTAAGAACGATGGAGTGAACCCAGGCGCGTGACCAACCATCAGAATCAATTACCGCCTTATGGGTGGGAAGCATGATCGAACAGCGCAGCGGACTTTTGCATCAAGCTAGACAGGCGACGAGCCTGCTCTAACCACCACACGAGGAATGTCGGGCGAGAGTCTGACACTGTCGGGCGAGAGTCTGACAATGTCGGGCGAGAATCTGTCAATGTCTGCCGATGCCACCTTTTTCAGAGAATGGGCCGACACACCCTTGTGTACCAGTAATTACGCTACACGAGACGACCACAGGCTCCGTGGACAGGCATCTTCTAGACACGCCCAGCGACGAGCCAAGCGGATAATAATATTTTTAAAAAACACCCACCCATGCGCTGTCATCCGGTCTGCACACAAACCATCATCTCCTGCAAGTCATTAGCTCGTGTCACCAAGTCTGTCCTTAATCAAATCACATCTCCTGCAGCTCGTTCGCATCCTGTCAACAAGTCTGTCCAAGGTCTGCCACTTGATCAGCTGTCCGGTTTTATTTTTTGTAGAGTCGGGGTGGGGGGTTTGTCTTCCTCATACTCTGTCATCCATCCACTCCACTTCTGAGCCGTCTGAAGGTTTTCCACGAAATGTGTCAAATGAAGCAAAATTGTTATGCTCCATATTTGTTGTTGTGGTTGAGTTTTGAAAAAAGCCCAACCCCACCCCATTTTTAAATGTTACAAGATTGACGGAATGACTGTTAAAATCAGAAGAAGATGAATGCTGGCACGTAGATTTTCACACACGCACGCACATTTAATTAGCGCCTACTTACGGATAATATAATCGTAATCGAGCGATTTCTACAGGACAAACTTTGATGTCAGCCCTGTGTTCCATACATGTACTCCCCTCTTATGGCCAGCAATTTTAGGTGTAGGCGAGAGGGCTGCACATCGCTAAACTTGTTCCCCCCCCAAAAAAAAAAAACAAACCCTTCCTGTTCCTTTAGCGGTCTCATAATCTGGTTATTAACCGCCAGGACTATGATCTTCATCCATCAGGGCGGAAACATTTTGAAAAAAACCGAATAGCCCACTGTCCCCCACCCCTCCCCACATTTAGCACAGTTCAGACCAACCATGACCCGTTACGACCTGTTTGTACCACGGGTCCAGTCAGGTTCTTGCTTACCACAGAATCACCACTCCGTCTCCAATGCATTTAGCTAGTCAGCATCCCTTGAAGTACAGAAGGTAAGTTTGTACTGAATCAGAAAGTCTGTTGAGTCTGTTTCTACTGCTCTATATTTATATATTTATACCTATTTATACATATTTATACATATTCATACAGGTGCAGCCAGCAGGAACAGCGACAACAGCAAACCACAGCAGCAAGAACACCACAGAACAAGACAGCCTGAAGAGACCCAGCCTCTACCACTACCAGTTCAACCACCGCCACCAGAGCACGCCCCCACCCACCCTGGCCACCCACCCCCAATCACCACCCTCCCCTCTCCCTATAGTGAGAAATTACCGACAGGTGGAAGCACTGTCAAAAAAAC
>SMGT01011594.1:402711-440223 GCA_004794575.1 Lanistes nyassanus
GGGGGGGTTCGCCACGCTCCTAGCGGTGTGCCGCTGGAGATGGAAAGGGAGGTAAGAGAAATTGGGGACGGGTCGTATTCCTGAAGTGTATGCCATACAGCTTGGATTCGATAAATCTTCCAGGCCGTCAGCACAAAGCACAAAATCGATACCAAGAAGGAAAGTGCGGGGTCAAACTTTGCCAGCACAGAAGTCTTCCCTCCACCAGTCAGAGAGAGAGAGAGAGAGAGAGAGAGAGGAAGAAAGAATAAGAGGGAGAGGGGAGGGTGATTCCGCAGAACGTCTGCAGGGTGCGGGTATTTTGGCTGGGGTGGGGTGGAGCCAGAAGAAATGGTTTTTCAGAGAGAAAGCTCGAGGATGAGCCGAGGGTCTTCAGACCTGCAGCTGGCTGGGGGACTCCGAGCCTTCACGGTTTGCGCGCTTTAGTGTCGATGTGCACAAATGCGGAATATTTGCCATCAGTCTCCATCTCCTTCCGCTACTTTTCGCCGTGCACCATCCCAGCCGATCCCAAGCGAGCGTCCCTCTAGCGCACACACGCGTATTGAGCTCTGCGAACCAAACTGAGAGCCCCAAAACGATTCTTAACCAGGTACATCTGCTGACGCTGTCATCACAAATTTCGTTCTCTCCGTCGGTTTCATTTAGATATTCTCCATCCTCCTTTAAAAAAAATCTGTCGGCAGTTACATAGCAAAGAGAGTTTCATAAAGAAGAGATAAGATATTGTCCAAATAACAGGTTTTGCTCAGCTCAGAAAAGCAGACCTGCAAAATAAAATGAAGGTTACGAATTCATCAGGCCTCTCTTCGAACGTTAGAAACGCCCGTAAACATTAACAACCAGCCGCACGCACTTGTGTTAGCGTACATTCTGCTGTTCGAGTGACCGTATAGTCACAATGTTGACGCATAGACATTTAACCGAACGTCAAGCTTAACTGCAACACTAGGAAAACGTGCAAATAGTTGGCCACTGTCTAATAACCATGGAAACTGTTTCTGCTTTTATGTAAGAGCTCTTCGTGAGGAACCGTTGGACACTAACTAGAGATGAAAGAAGACTTTATATTTTATTGTTATTCTTTATTTTGTAATCTAATAGCTGAAAGTAGCATCGTAAAAGATCACTAATTTTCGGTTATTTGAGATATTTTGTTCGGCGTTTACAACAGTTCTATGAAATGTTAGTGACAGGGATAATTGCTGCCGTCAGAATGTAGCCTGTGATTTGCACGGAGTAAATATGTAGTTCATTAATACCGGCTCCAAAGTAATTTCCATGCTTATGTTTGTTCACTGCATTGGAAAACAATGGAGGGGAGTAAGGGAGTGGAAGAGAGAGGGGGATGGAGGGATGAGATGACGAAAAGTAGAAAGAAGGTAGGGAAGAAAAGAAGAAAGGCGGAAGTGAGAGATGGAGGGAAAAGAAAGAAAAAGAAAGAAGAGAGAGAGAGAGAGAGGAAAAGGAAGGATGCTGGGAGGAGTAGGCGAGGAGGAGAAGAAAGGTGGAGTTTGGAGGCCGAGCATGCTTATGGCTGACTGAGTGGATCTTACGTGACACTGCTAAAAACTAGTGTTGGCTAAGGTCAGTAGACTTATAGGAGACACATATTCGTTTTTTAAGTGTTGGTACTGGCTGTTTCTGGATTTCTGGACTTCTAGGTTTGAAAAGATCGCTATACAAATATGTTGCGATGTTTTTGATTATCTTTTCCCTGGAGGAAGTTTAACAATTAACAATGGCTAGTCAGTGCACGACATTTGACATTTTTACGAAGAAATCACGACCATACATGTCGTGCGTACAACCTAAAGAAAAAGCAAACTTTTATTTTAAAACGCGAAGATGAAGTCTTGAAATACGTGCGGGTAGTCTCGTACACCCCCCCCCACCACCACCACCCCGACTTTGCTGTGTGAGACAACGTGGGACACAACCAGATGCGACAACCTGTTCTCCTTCGACACCCCACCCCCATGGCCAGCCAGTGGATTCAAAGTGTTAGCAACGTGGTTTCAGCGTAAAGAATGAATCTGTTTCTATTATTATCAGACGACTGAACAATTCTTGTTTCATCAGCCATCTCCTTTGCCTCCCACTCCACCTCTTAGACGACAAGAACAAACTGTTCTCGAAATAAATGTCTGTCGTCTTGCTCAGGCATCACCGAGTCATTGCGTCACGACGATGTCCATTCATTATTTACCCGACAGCCCACAGGAGCTGAAGGGGCGTCCTTCCTTGGGGATAAGCGTCAGACACATCGAGAAAGTCCTTGGATGTGGGGAGGGAGAATCCTGATGTGGAATGGGTTATCGACAGGCGTGGAATCCAGGAGCGATCAATTTTTGAACGTATTGCCTTCTGTTTGCGCAAGGGCAGAGGCGGGATAGAATACGGTTACAGTCAATTTCAGACACCTTTACTGGACACGCGGTGTAAGCGGACTCTTTGCACCCTACACATTTTTTAAAAATTAAATCAAATCTGTGCTTCCCAAATCCAACCCATCATCTTGTTTTTCAAATCCATCAAAATCACATTCATAATATGGACGATTTTGTTAAGTGAAATTGTTGTAAAACTATCCTTTAAGAACTTTAAACATATTACTTTAAAAAAATATATAGACACTTTTATGGGCGGGGATCTCCATGCAAACTTTCACATGAAGTAATTGGTTAAATTTGTTTGTCATATATACTATTGCATTTTTTAGTTACTAGAAATTTGCACACCACACTTGAAAGGCGAACATTAACTTGTGAGCAAACATAGCTTGCAAAAAGGACAGAGAGACAGAAGGAAGGGAAAAGAAAGGAAGGAAGGACGTTACTGTGCCAGTCTCAGAGCTGTGCCTGTTTGCCCAAAGGCTGGGGTAGTGAATCCCGTTTTCTTTGCGAGTAATAAGCGCACCTCCCATAGCATTAGTTTCCAATCGAACAGGTGAAGGCGGCTCCAAACGGACCTGTCACGATTTCTAATTCTTGGAAGATCACATGTCGTGACAGTTAAAACGCACGGAGTGGCTCCTGCACATTCAAAAGGCTAACGTGACAAGATCAGAACGTGAAGGCAGCGTGTTCTCTTTTAAAAATTCTATCAGCACGTGGGATCATTTTTGTCTCTCAGAAGCGATTGGTCCGGTGCAATATATAGGACTGTTCGGCAATGACCCCTGATCCCTGTCAGTTCGGAACATTCCGTTTTGGCAAGACTCGGAAAGAATGGAAGACTCTACATTGCTATGCAGGGATGAATTCTTATAAACGTCACCTGCTGCCAGAATTGACAGTCTCAAAACTGTCTCATTATGGCACCGACAAGAAAGTAAATAAAACAACACTCGACTTCCACATGTTCCTCAGACTAGCCCATTTTCTGGAGACTTGCCGAGGCCAGAACAAAATTTTCGTGGGCGTAAGGTAAGACGTATTTGTCCGAGGCAAATCTGTACACTGGCAATATGGATACAAATGTCAGTAACAAGAAACCCAGACCTCCAAAACCAACAAAATACTTATTCCGGTCCACATGAAACTTTGATCGACAAATTGTTAGCCCGGCTTTTTCCATCGGGAAGCCACTGACACAGCTAGAGCCGAAAACAGCTCAAATGCAGTTAGAAAGAACCTTGTTCGCAAGGTACCGGTTGAAACAGGCCAAGAAAAAATCTCTTATTACTGCTTCTCCGCAAAAGGACTCCTGTCGCACTTTTGTTTGTTTACTTAGATGTAACCAGTTTTGGAAACTTTCTCAAATGCACACGACAATAAGCGGCAGTGATGAGAAAAAGCTACGAGTGACAAAATACAGCAATGTATGAGGTACAAGGCTAGACTTCTAAGGATGCAGAAAATAAAGGATGCAATGTATTGTTGTTTATTGTTCCTGTCAACTATGCCCATCTCGTGCTGCGGAATGAGGGGATGGATGGGGTGAGGAGGGTTGCCGGGGGAAGAGGAAGGGGAGAAACCTGAAGAATTTGGAGCAAACGTACGGTGAACCCAACCCCACCCCAACCACCCTCTCCTCCTGTATCGGTAGCCGCGATGGTGAGGGTCGGCCTAACACATGGAGTAGAAACCAAGACTTGCAAAACTGCCGAAACACGCGAGGCATAATACAGGCAGAATGGATAACAACAAAAACATCGAGAAACGCAACTCTTTAAAAACCGAGGCTGGCAGGAGTGTTGAAACAATCAAATTAAGCTGAAAGCCCAGAACGGTATAATCTGTGAACATCATGATGTTTACAATATCCGAATTGTAAATTTCTTAAGTATGCGCGTCGGAAACCCAGAATGGGCGAATCACTGAAATGTAAAGTAAGAACCCTAAAATAGCAGAGTTGCTAAACACACAAGAAACCCCAAATGGCAAAATCATTGAAAAAAAATATATACAAGCTACGAAATCTAAAAACCAAACTTCCCGAAACATACTCGAAACCCAGAATGGCAATAGCTCTGAACTACAAAACCTAAAAACTTGAATAACAAAGTCGGCGAAACATATTTGGCTGAAAACGAGCGCGGCATAAGAACTCAAAAATACTAGAAACCTAGAACGGCAAAATCTGTTAAGCATGTCAGCTGGAAATCCCAAACAGAAAATGGCAAAATTCACAACTAAAATCTCAGAATGGCAAAATCACAGGAGCACTTTCTAAGAAACATAGAAAAATCGCCGAAGACGCGAGCTGTAAACAACAAGCCTGTGCTATGTAGCCACAAGGCAACAGTGCCGAGGACATGGCCGGTAGGAGGGCTGCCCTGTGTCAGTAATGAGGATGATGACAGGGTTCAAGAGGACGGGAAAAACGTCAGAGGTGTCGCTTTATCTGGCGACCAGCTGATGCTTCGATTACGAGCGGATGTCGAGCGCTTGGTCGAGGGTGGAGCGAAGAATATGGGAGCTCCGGCCCACAGCCATCAGACAGCTGTCAGGGTGTTTTTGAGCCCAGAGGAGATTGGCTTTTCCTGAGTTCAGTAATATCTGACAGCTCTGCCCGATCGTGTTCGATCAGCCTGGCTATTCGGTTTTGGTTTTTCTGGCCTTTTTTTTTTAATCTGCGTTTTATGACTCGGGTCTTGTCTGGCCCAACGGCGTACATCTGCTCTTCCTAAACTAGTCCGCCTGCTGAAATGCCATTTTATAAGAGAAAAAGTACCTAGTTATTATTGCAGAATTGCCATGTGCTGTTCTCTTACTTCTTGTCTGTTTTGCTCCTTCAGAAGAGGCGTGGAGAAAATATCTCTAAAATTACAGACGTTCAGATCTGCAACACGATATTCGCTGCCATTGCTTACCCATCTTCCTGAGCAGATTCCGTGCGTGATAATTACAGGTTAAGTCACACTAACAGTTTCACACACACTTTCGACACGGAACGTCAGATCATTTGTGGCAAATGTGACTGCTCATTGTTTTTATCTGTTTGGAAAACAGTAGAAGATGTGCGTCCGCGTGCGCGAGCGTGCCGCTGTGTAATTATAAGTGGGAGGTGTATACACGTAAGACAGAGTGAGACAGAAAGCGAGAGAGAGAGAGAGAATTGAGGGGCAGGGAGGGAGGGCCAGGGAGACAGATAAATCGTGTATCATAACCTTTGTTCGTAAACAAATGGGGAGATGCACCAGTGACAGGTTCCATACAGATCGGACACAAATGAAAGAATGTCTTCGTTCATACTTTACAAAAAGAGCCACGAAGGTTTCGATCTGGCTTGTGCGTGCATGTCTGCAGGCGCACGCGTGATGTATTGCTTTTTTTTTGACTTACAAATGAGACATCTGCTTCTGCATCAATGCAAGAGATGACATTTGTTTATAAAAAGAGGGGAGACCAACTGCATGCAGCTCGTTTAAAAAAAACAACAGACCTGTGTTGCGTGAGTCTCCGTAAGTGCTCTTGAGGTCGTAGCGGCAATCGTAAGGTTAGTTTATTCTGTGTATTCTTCGTCCACGCGTACGTGTGCTGAAGGGATACGCGACATTCATGCAACCCGGTCCAGACCAGATCCCGCGTTTACACCCGTATATGTACACATACATGCGTATGCGTGCTTGCGTGTACATGTGCACATGCGTATGCGTGCCTGTGTGCACATGTGCGCTCACTTCAAATGATCGACGGACAGAAGTGCAATATGTTCTTTTGGGGGAGGGAGGGAGGGGGAGGAGTAAACATACCTTCTTGTCAGCCTAAACCATTTTAGGCAAACATTTGTGCTAGAAAGCTCGAGTTAAAAAAATGTTTAAACATTGTGTCTAGCGCACATGCAATGCGGATAACCACCTTCCCGATCCTAAGTCCTGCAATTGCGAAAACAGCTCTCTGAGCTGACTCTTCCAAGACATGCTATGGATGGCCCCTCTATGTTTTTCAAACATTTTGTTGCACCTCGATCAAAGTTACCACGTCACCTGCGATTTTCTGTCCGAGGTAAGGGAAAGTAACTCTCAGCACATTTCCACTAAAAATTGACCCGTTTTGATCCATATCTTGCCTGAGTTCATCCTGTTTCGACAGAGAAAATCCACTGAATGAGACTGTGTACAACACGAGTCTGTAATGAAAAATGTGGTCGCGTTGCCTTGAAACTAATTTTTGTTTTGAACATCCTCTGATGCGCCTCCCATCCGCTGTCCACCGACATAACCGAAGGTTTCATAACACCAGCCCAAGGCCCCGTTTGCACGAAACCCGAATAGCTTAATTATTCCATAATAGCTGCCATGACAGCAATACGTTCTTTGAATTTCATTTTCCATGCACGAAAACCGAATAGCTTATTTTTCCCTCGTCATTCGGTAATAAGTTATTCGGTCGTTCTAGGAACGAATAGCTTACTCCAAGTTTTGAAAAACAGGAGAAACAACGTTTTCAGATACAGAAAACATCCATTATTCTGGAATAAATTTAGTATTGTTTACAGGGCCACATCTGTGCCGTCACTACCCAGCTGTAGTCTGGACTATTGCTTTCAGGCAAATCGCTTCTCTTGAGCGACTTCAAGGAAGCCTTTCAATTTCGTGCAATCAATTCGACATTTACGTTACCTTAATTCTAAAACTAGACACCCACCCCAACTGCCTTGTCACATTTCCACCACCCTTTTGATTTCGCAGACACGAAGGAGATTGTAAAGATACATTTAAAGTAAAAGCTAAAACCAGCAACATTTTATACTAGTCGAAACCAAACTGAGGACTAGGACAGCCAAATAAGTATATGTGAAAAAGGAACTGCATTAGCTTGTAGTAAAAGGCCAGTAGGTAGAGAATAATAGAACTAGGCCAACAGTTTCGGAGGTGGGTGGGCGGGGGGAAAGCGGAAAAGACATTCTCTGAACATTTCAGGACAATGGGGGTTTAATATATTTCATCCAAGCTGTTACAGGACTCTAAAAATTACTGTGTACTTACAATTACACGGTTTTAATAGAGAAAATAATTACAGCTTTATTCGGTTCGTTACTGCTGTTACTTGGTGCGGTTTGAAATGTACGCAAGTTCGTGAGAGGTAATTATACTGTATTTAAAAGAAATTTCTACGGTTTTTAAGCTAGTTTCTGGCTTGCGATGAAAGAACCCATCCACGTGCATAGTGCTGACGTAATTCCCCTATTAGCTGATGCATTTTAATGCCATTAGGCTTCCTTGATTTTCAATGAGCTTTATTAGCCAATGGATCTGATCGCATTTGTGGTGATGGAAGGGTTTCTTTCGCACGTAATCAGCACAAGGCGCCTTTGCGGACTTTTAGCTTCACTTTTTGTGCTGCTCGTGCAATCCACTACACATGCACCCTGAGCACGGCAAGAGATTGATTAATCACAGGAAATCGACGGGTTCTTCGTGTTGATCTGACTGCCCAAAACGTGCCGCATGGACGCGGCTTAAAGTCGTCCACGTTTTGTCCTTTCCACCGTAAAGGAAGGAGGCGTTTGGAAGCTGGGAATGGAGGGCAGAAAGGTCATGCAGCGTACTTCTGCGGTTAGACCTGCGTGTTGATTTGCATTCATGACGTCATGTCTCAAGAGCCCGATATGATACCTCGCGTCCTCTTTTCGTACAAGCGGCTTCACTGTTGGTTCTATAAGCATAGATCATTAAGGTCTGAAGGTTTCCTTCGCAAGGTGGGGGAAACCGCTCGACATAACATGCAATTTAATGCACGACTTTCCAAAGTTCTATATTTACTTTTATCCCGTTCTTTTTCTTACGTATTTGATGCTTTTATTTGGAGCCGATTCATTACGAAATGTTCTGATCCAAAGAGTTATTCTGGCACCGCGCAATTAAATAATAAATTCCAGTTAGGTGCGGCTCCAAAATAATTCCTCTACAGGAGAAGCCTTGGGCTCGCTGCCAGTGCGACACAACTGACGTGAAGAGTGAAAAGGTTAATGAAGTTACAGAAATCTTTGTGCTGGCAGAAGCATGAACAATGGATTCAACGTTACGGATAGCCCTACTCTGTACATCACGTCCGTACGTCTGTGGAAATGGTTCGATTAATCAAGCTTCGCTTATAGCTTCCGCACAGGTAAGAATGACCCACGCGCTGCAAGCTGTATGCGCCGCCTGCTGCAACGGGACAGGAACCGGTCCCTCTGGCCGATGCCGCACGACGTACGAGGCCCGGGAGTAGGTGGCGCCCCCTTCACCTTATTCTTGGCTCAGGCACCGAGTTAAGGGCCTTTGATCTCGCTTGCCAAGCGGAAGGCATGATTGATGCGTGAAATATTTATAACGGGAGCTGGACTTGCGTGGTCTCTTCCCGTAGAGGACAAACACAGAAACGAGATATAAGACGATACAATGAATATTAGTGAATGCACGAATTCCCCTCCCACGCCCAGCCACTCTCAACGTCTCGCTTGACTGTGCGCACCCACTTTTTTTTTTCATCCACTGAATTGCTGCGCGAGCGAGTGAGTGCGTGCGTGCTTGCATGCATGCGTTCGCACATTCTGTGACCTTTGTGTGCGTGCATGCTGATGATTCTTTTTGCCTTTAAGCGAGCTAGTACAACGTCTTTAAAAAAACAAATTAAGAAAAAGCACACTACATGCCTGTAGTTTAGAAAACAGATCACAGGCACAGGAGAGAGCACATCATATCATGAGATCCTTCATCAAGTGGTTCGTAGAGGGACACATAATTTCTCGTAGGCTTTCTGGTCAGTTACTTTTTTCGAGAGATTCTTTTCTGCATATTTACGTCCGCCATCTCGAGGTGTTATAAGAGCGAATAGGTCGCCTGCTGCAGCACACTGGTCCAGTCCCTGAAGTAAAATAACCCAGCTTCCTGCAGGCAGAGGATTTTTTTGCGGGGTTTGATTTCTTCAGAGAAATTACAAGCATTCATTAGGGCCTCCACGTATTGAACTCAGCATCAGGCGACGTGAAGACGCGGCAGTGGACCAGCCGGGAGCAGCTTTTCGAGCGAGACTGTGACGCCAGCTGTCACGTGCTGTCCTTGAATGGCTGGAGGGAGAGCCTGCTGCACTCAGCATTCCCCCCTCCCCCCTCCCCCGCAGCCAGTCTTCGAGCTGACACTTTCTGTGCACTTTGTACGGCTGGCTATTCATTCACTGCTGATCCTGTTTGTTTAAATCTGTCTTCCGTTTCCTCCCCTCTCCACACAGGCACACAGAAAATGTCGAAGAAACTGTCGATGGCTTCCACGAAAAGCTTAGCTGGACGCATTAACGACGATGGAGACGCCGATGAGGGCGTTACAGTCAAGTGTCTGAAACCATAACACTCCCCACCCCGCTTCTCTCTCTCTCTCTCTCTCTCTGCGTGTCTTTTTCTTCCTACTCCTAAACACTGCCCTTGTCTGCGTCTGCATGTGTGCATTTTTGTGCGTGCGTGCTCATGCACATGCGGGCGTGCTCGCTAGCAGGTGTTTGCCATTGTATATTTGTATCGACGAACATGCGGCGTTGTGCAAAGCTGCTTCTTTGTTCTTTGTATACTCTTTGAACGCAGATAAACTCTGGAATGTACGTCTTAAGTAGGTTCACCACGTTTGAAAAGGGCATGTGCTTGAGTAAAGAAACTCAGCATCTCGGTGACATGCTGGTCTGAGCCCACGATGGAAAGCTGGCCATACGCTACTGGACATGCACAACCTTTTTTTCTCCCAAGCCGCGTTTCAAATCCAGCGGCGGAAAAAATATTCCTAAATTAAGAAAAATAAAGAATAAATAAATAAAAGAAAAGGGCAGTGGATGTTTACGCTAAGAGGAAACCTGCGCATATCTCGGCGAAATGACGGTTGCACGCAGACAGTCTGCATCTCAACACTTCACATTATCAAAGGACAAGCTCAGATCTGAGGCCCAGGGCTGGCTGCATGAGCGTTCGTAGCTCCTCTTCCGGTCATAAGGGTGGTCGTAAGGCCCGTTCGCCCCGTGTATTTTACGTGCACCTTTACGAATGAACAGGAAATAAGAACGCTCGTGCAAGCTAGCCGAGCTTGAGAATGCAAGCCCTTCTCCCCTTTGTGAGCAGTAGCTTTGTCGGAAAGCAAATGGACGTGCATGTACTTTCTGCGGTTTGGATTCCAAAGATTTTTGCATATAGCTAATTTATCTGTGGGTTTTTTCTTGAAGGCCAATCTCCGATTGAAACATTTCGCCAAAGCAATCTGAGCGGGCTGTTTATCTGCGTCTTTTTAAGGGAGAATTTTACTGTTAGACTGAGGATTTACGACGAACAGCTCACAGGATGGCTGTTGACAAAACGGGCAGAACATCAAGAAGAATCAGTTGCGTTGAGGATTGTTTGGGGACGAGGTTGAATGGTGCCGACACCTTTGATATCGCGATGGTCTTTTGCCTTCTCTCTGGAACCGCACAGCCCAACGAAACCCACCTTTCTTTTTCGCCACAGTCTATCCAGAAGAGGGCCGACTGCATGGGTGTTCGTATCGCCTGTCTGGATTATTTGTAGATTTGCGCGTAGAACACACAGGGCGAACGGGCCTTGCGACTGCTGTTATACACGGAAGGGCAGATACGATAGTTCATGCAACCCAAGCCTGAAACGCATAGGTAAACATCATACATCATTGCATGTCGGTATACTAGTTTCAGAAATTAAAAAAAAATTCTTTTCTGTTAGTTTGTCTCTTTCCCCCCTGCCCCCGAGAGGTGCTATTTGACAAAATACAACTCTAATCCAATTTGAGTCTCTGGCTTCACAAGTACGAAGACAATTTTCTATATGTCATTAACCGTACGCCTCTTTACTATTTTGCATAATGTCTCTGCACACCCCTGAGATGCTGGCGCAGTTGGAGTTTAATAAATACATTTCCCACCGCCTTTGTATTAGTTTTTACTGAGAAAGAATTTATTTTCACTTCAAGAACTAGTTTACGAGAGAAAACTAAAATTGCATCAACGAAATAGCTGTACAATCAATCTTGTTTTAAATGCAGCGTGATCCTTTACTCTTGAAGGGAAAATGAAATCATTTATGCATTGACATTTCTCGTCCATGTCTAAAACACGAACAATACAAAATATTTAAACAAATTTCTTCTCTAATTCAAACAAATTCGATTATTGGGCGTTTGCAACTATCTGGGTGTCTGCTTTGGTATTCGCTGTCCATTTTTTAAAAACAGGGAAGGAATAAAATAGTGATGCTTGGGTATTTTGTTACTGGGGTATTTTGTTCAATGTCCTACTGTAAGATTAAGAATGGCTTATGCCTGTAACAGGAAATGTAAAAAAAAATTGTAGTGACTGTCAGGCTGCTAGGAGTCTAAACAAAATCAGCTTGGTGATGTATGTGCTGGACAAGACAGACTTTGAAAGATTTGTAGTTTATTTTTCCTGTCTGTTCTCTTTCTTCTTCCTTTTATACTTTCTGGTATAGATGTAGAATTCATTCAGGGGCCGCTGCTAAGAATCGCACGATCACGTCAGCTCATTTCTCTGATGGAATCGGATTTTAACCCATAGACCTAGGGGTTAGCAATTCCAAAGTTTTTTCTCTCGTGAAGTCTGCTCATACTCAGGAAGCGTAAAGACGCACACACTTTCGCGAACTCGCCAAGCGCGAAGACAAACGCACGTACTCGTTCAATGCGGGAGACAGCATGCATACCTATACAGACGCGCGCATGGTGGAAGCACGTGCAAACCTAGGGGTACAAATGGTGGCCAGTTTTTCTGTGTTTCTCAAAAATATAAGAAACAACATTCTGCAGTTAAGTACGCTTGCAGTTTTGCTGCGAGTAAATGTGGACAGAGACGGAGAGAGAGAGAGAGAGAGAGAGGGAGGGAGAGGGACAATAACAATAATTTCTAGTCCATTTTCAAAGGATTGGGAGAAATAAGATGCCAGCTTAACCAGATTTCACAGCAGCTAAATGCAGAAAGAAACGTTGGCGTATCTATCAATAGCAAAAAGCGTAATCTGGATTTTCGCGTGCAGTGACAAAAAAAAACAACAACAACAAACAAACAAACAAAAGGAAAGAAAAAACCAGATATACAGACGACTCTGTTCTCATCTACCTATCAAACTGGCTTCAGATTTATACATCCTCTCGCAGTCTCCCTTCTTCAAATAGCCTCCGTGTTGGCTTTCCTCTCACAGGTATCTGTACCTTTGGTCATTTTCCATCTTCGATCCACAGATCTGGACCAGCATGCCTCTCTTCACTCGCAAGCTACTTAACCTCTCTTCTTTTAAAAGTTATCTTAAAACCTATCTTTCTGTCCCCTATAATAAATTTTATCCTGACGAAATATTGGATGGATGGGCCAAAGGAACAGAAATATAGATACAGGTACCAGTAAGCAACTGCGGAATAGAGTCCTAGTATTCACTGTCTGCGGAATAGAGTCCAAGTATTCACTGTCTGCGGAATAGAGTCCTAGTATTCACGGCCTTACTCGACCACCATTCTGTAAGGATCAGTCCAACAACATGCACATTAAACTATAGGTCAACGTTATCGACCCTACCTCGTGCCGCAAATGCATTAGACCACTTGCTAGTGGGCTAGAGGTCGAGACGTCACAGTCCTACGCCTAGATAGATTGGTGATACTTAAGTCAGCTGCTCCAGCCTCACTTGTGAAGCGATGACAAAATTATAAATTAGTGGACGTGAGATGGATGGATGGATGGATGGATGGATGGATGGATGGATGGATGGATGGATGGATGGATGGATGGATGGATGGATGGATGGATGGAGATAGATGCGTATGTTAGTGACACTAAAGTGGCTGTTGGTCACCTCACTTGTAACGTGATGCTAAAGTTATAATTTGTAAATTTAGTACAAATAAATTTTGTTACGTTACATGACTTCACCTCCCTACAAGTTGCAGACAGATGAAATGGGGCAACCAAGACTTTAGGAAAGAGACAAGAGAGAGAGGGGGGAGAGATAGGGAAGGAATAAGGAGAAAAGAAAGAGACAAGGGAGAGAGGGAGGAATAGGGAGAAAGGAAAAAGACAAGAGAGAGAGAAGGAGGAAGAGGGAGAAAGGAAAGAGACAAGAGAGAGAGGGAGAGAGGAATATGGAGAAAGGAAAGAGACGAGAGAGAGAGAAAGGGAGAGAGGGGATAGAGGAGGAATAGGGGGAAAGGAAGGACGCAAGAGAAAGAGGGAGGAATAGGGAGAAAGGAAAGAGACGAGAGAGAGAGAGAAAGGAATAGAAAGAAAGGAACGATACAAGAGAGAGAGGGAGGGAGGAATAGGGAGAAAGGAAGGAGGCAAGAGAAAGAGGGAGGAATAGAGAGAAAGGAAAGAGACAAGAGAAAGAGGAATAGCGAGAAAGGAAAGAGACAAGAGAGAGAAGGGGATAGAGGGGATAGAAGAGCAATAGAGAGAAAGGAAAGAGACAAGAGAGAGAGAGAGAGGGGATAGAGGAGGAATAGAGAGAAATGAAAGAGACCAGAAAGAGAGAGAGAAAGGCGCGCGGACTTCCAGCGCCACGAAGGAGGTAGCGAGACGGGATTTGAAGGCGGCTCCGAGCCTGTCGGTCCGCGGCTGGGCTTTGGCTGGTCCAGTGTTCCAGCGTGGCGGCAGGCCCACAGAGACCGGACTTGAAGGCACTAGATGCGCGGATATGTGCTCACTGGCACTCACAGACTGCCATTGATCCGGGAACTAGAGTCGCGGAGAGAGTGAAGGCCATGCAAGCCACAGGCACCTGAACGTTGGCAAGCAAGGCGAGAGAACAAGAGCGACAAGTCTAGCGAGCGAGCGAGCGGGAGAGAGAGACGCCGGCCTCTCGTGACGGGAAAATTTACATAAAGAATCATCCACTGCTACCAAAGGAAGGATTCATTCCTAGTTCTGTGATGTAATGATTTTTTGAAAAAAATCAGCTGAATGTCTTTTGATTTTTTTCACCATAAAGTGACACACAGAACGCAAATTTATGGTGGCAATTTTTTGTCTGTGTAAATGTGAGCGGTAGTCCAGGCTGTGTTTCCTTCAGAGTGTTACGGACAGGACTCGACACATCGGGGCACTTGAAGATTCAACGACAGAAATTTTCCACGGCAGAATCTCTTCTGACCACAGCAGAACACAGCGCCGCTAGACTTTGTGAATACTATGCATAAAAGCCGATATCATCAGGTAAGATACTATAGCACCTTCATGACGGAATTTCTTTCTCATGTTTAATAGCATCCTGTCTCTACGCGAGAAAGCGATGAGTGGATAAGATTTCTGTGAAGAAACTACAGTTATCTATGTACCAGCATAGCGAGCGAGAAAACCAATCCTCTCTAACAATATAATCACACTTGATTGTGTTGCTGCAGGCACTTTCGTGAACTGTGATGCTAAATTTGCGTTTTGCAAGGAGGTGCCAGATCAAACATTCTTTGTGAACGAACCATTCGTGGTGTTGGATGGCTATGGAGTGTTCCGAGCCCCGGACCTGGATTACGTGTGAAGATTATTTGATCGCTCGAAAACTCGTGCATGTCTTGCCGCTAGGCTACCAGACAATCACGAGCCCGCAGTACGCTCCACAGGAGTGACCCATCTGGCTGAAAACTTTCCAAAGGGATTTCACGAGCTTTTGATCTCGCGATGAAATAGTGAAGTCTAGCTGGAGAGTGTACTCCCGTGCTTCAGAAAGTGTGACAACCAGAGGGAATATGTGTACTTTCCCGCCAGACCATTTCGTCCTAATGCGTGCAGAGGTAAGTAAATTGCAGAACCTTGCGCCAACGGCTTGCAAATCGTTGAAAAAATCATAAAACTCACTTCCCAGGACAGATGGAAAAAAAGTCTCGAAAAGTATACAATTCTGCCTTTGATGTTCTACCAGAATATCATCAAAATGTTTAGCGTATTGAATAGAGATAAATGGCTAGCACGCTGAAACAAAATCTTTATATTTCTGCGTTCTCTTCTGGGCTAAGTAATGTGAAAATATTTGCTGGGTGTTTGGAGGCGATCTTGGGCTACGTTTGATTAAAAGCGTACAGAATGCTCAAGGCGAAGCTAGTCGTAAGAAGTAATAATAAACACGCCCTTTTAACTCTCGTCGAGTAAAATAAACAAAGAAACGAAGTGATTGCAAACATAAAGCGAACACAAGGACTGGCCTTTTTTGTTCTCGAGCTTCATCCTGTCGTTAGAATTCCTCCTCTGTCTTTCCTGACTTTGGCGAAGGCAGCAGACGTTGGACATAAAAGAGATATTCTTAGCAGACGTCTTTCGTGGTGTTGACAGCTTCCCTGCATGCGGGTTGTCTTCCCAGGCGAGAATAGGCCTTCGAGGCTCTGCTCGGCTCAAAGACAGTGAACGCTGTTCACGCCAACTGTCTGGTACTGGATTTTCGTCTTCTACCTAATGATCATTTACCGGAGGGGGGAGGGATTTGTAGGAAATCTTGGATATTTACAGTCTGTTGGTTAGAATATTAGATAAACCGAAGCTTTTGTTGTCTGTCGTTTTAGCTACTTGTCTGTCTGTCTGCTGGTGCGCTCGACGTCGTTTTCAACGCAGCTGCGTCACACCTTTGTTGTCGTACCCTTCGTTCAGTTCGTCATGCGGCAGACAAAGACGAAAAGAGTAGAATAGACAGACAAGTACCGGCTGGCAGGCAGGGAGGCAGACTGACACAGACTGACACTGACACAGACTGACACTGACACAGACTGACACTGACACAGACTGACACAGACTGGCACTGACTGACTGACTGACTGACTGACTGACTGACTGCGAAGTAAGTGGGTAGATATAAATTTTAATTTCGTCTTGGAATCTGGTCTTCTCGCACCTCCTACCAGACTGTCCGCCAGCTACAGCAGCGTCATCGTCAGGGGACGCTTAATCCAGATGCATGCAAACCTTTTGTGCCATGCGCGCGTGCGCTCGTATTGCAGGACAAAGCCTGCTGATCCCTAGCCGTAAAGTCAGCTGGATACCGACAATCCCCCGTCTGCAAGCAAACTGCTGAAAAAGATGCCCTCATTTGCATTTCGCTTCGAAATGCATGTGACTAGGACAGGGTAGTATTGTGAACTCCACAGCGACCCCTGGATTTGCCCGTTTCCCTCGAGACGAGTCCGGCATCATGTTACGGGTTGGGATCGGAGAGGTAAAGGGTTGGACTGGTTAACGATGTCCGGACGGGGCAGGAAGGAGGTCTGTAGCGAGGGGTGCATCAACCAGTTGAAAAGAGAGGTGCATGTCTTCAAATCTTATCTGCGATGAGAAGCACGTTCTAAGCGCGTGGCAGGAAGCTAGCTGCAGGAAACGTTGTTTGGTTTGCTCCATCGAGTCTTGTACACAAGGCAAAATAAAATTGCCAGGAAATCCTATTGTCGTCACTTGTAACTTCTGAATTCTTTGCGGACAAAGTTGACTCATTCCAGTCACTGCAGGATGATAAAATTTACGTTGAAAGACAACTTGATGTAAAAAAAAAAATCGGCTTTCACCCACCACCTTCATGTTCATCTGTTCATTTGTTATCGTGAACGATTTTCTTTCCAGGCGCGTTTGTTATTTTTCCAGCTTGGTGATTAGAAAGCTGCCTTACACTTTTTGGGTCGAAATCATAAAGTTGGAAAATGAAATCAATACATTTTTCCTTAGAGCTATGTTGCGATATCAGAAGCCTGTCGATCAAAATCCACTGGGATGTTTCTGTTTTTCATTTGTTTCTTCTTGTTTTTATGACAATCACTAAGACTGCTGTTTCTATTTGTTTTGTTATTTCTATTAATATGACTCATGTCAATGAGTTTTGTGTCACTTTCGTTCGTTCGTTCGTCCGTCCTTCCTACCTTCCTTCGTTCTTTGTTCATTTTGTTCGGGTTTTCTCCTCTGGTTCGTTTGTTTCTGCGTGTTCCTTTTGGATGTCGTATTACTCATTATTTGCTTTGCCCATGTTCATATTCATCCGTGAAATGTAAGACATGTTTGTTTCCAAGAGATTGTTGACTACAGCGTGGTAAACTTTGTCACACATTATCTTCTAAAGAAAATCAGCTATCATCTCATTCTAGAAGCCAGAAACACTAACCAGCAGTCGCGTGTTTCCAGTCTTAAAGGAAGCACACAATACTGCCATTTTACTGATCCGTTCGAATGTTCTCTAATGGCTGTTATTTTATTCAGTCGGACACCAGAGCATTTGCAGTCGAATGAATTATTTGCAGCAACCTGGCTTGTGTTTTTCTTGCCGTTTACTGATGTTCCCGCCTACAGACAAAATAGAGTATAGGAACCTGAAAGTCAATGACATGTTGGTGAACGCATGTGATTTATTTAGTAGATCTCGCTACAGAGCTCGTTCGCTTGCTCTATTGTGTAGGCTTCTGTACAGCAGTCATGTCCGGCATTGTGGGTGATGCGTTCTTTTGAAGACGTAGGTCTTTTCAGTAGATATTTCAGATTTAGACATGTTCATTAGTCTCCCGTCCCAGTGGGGTAGCATACTAACATGGCTCAAACGCAACCATCCCACCACCACCAAGAAAATCCCCTCCAAAACAAAACACCGACCATCTTCCGTCTCTTTTCGTCCCTGTTATATTTTCGTCTGTCTACATCCATGGACCTGTTCATGAAAGCTTGGTGTAGCTGTGAATCCTGGGCAAAGAATTCGAGCGTTTGAGAAGCGAAAGCACCCGTATGTCTCGTGCAAATACCGATTGTAAGGATTTACACTAAGGCATGCGCGTGTTTGCGTGAACACACATTCTTACGCAGCTATTCAACGTCTGCACATTTGTCTGCTTTTTATATTCATTGACGGTTTGAACTAAATTCTTCCTCCACATTTGGTCTGTTTATCGATAGGAACGTACAGGCCTAGTCTTTGTTATGAGTCCGTCTGTCCACCAGTGTTGACCAAACTCCGTCAGGTTTCTGGGTCTGATTCAGATTAAATCCTGACACCTTTGACATCCAGTTGAACACAGCTGCTGAACGGACTATGAGTCGCTATTTTTCTGGTCCGTCTTCATCGACAGCTGTTACCTGGCTCTCACGTTTTGTTACCTGGTTCTCACCTTTTGTTATCTGGCCCTCATATATTGTTATCTGGCCCTCACATATTGTTCACTGGCTTTCACATTTTATCTGGCTCTCACCTTTTGTTAGCTGGCACTCATATTTTTCGAACATGGCACTAGAAGTAATTCATTGTATTGTCGGTTTCGATTTGATTTGACTGAACTTTTTCTGCACCGAGGATCCCCAAAATGTCGTTCTCTGCTTATAAAATGAACGATGGTCGAGGAAATCCAATAACAAGCAAGCGTGGGCCAAGCTTCAAGCTCCTGTATACTCTTGCCATCCTTCCTGCCTTTCTCGAGCTTCTTTCCTCCTGTCCTCCAGACGTCAGCGCCTACCATCTCGTGTTGACGGCTTTGTACTGGAGGGAAAATGAGTGAATTCCAGGCAGGAAATGGAGAAGTCACCGCTTACACCGACCTGCAGGAGAACAGGAATTTGGGGGAAGGGAAGTGAGCCTCATACGACAAAAGACAAATAGCGATTGGAGAAATCAATGACCTATATCCAGATCTTTTTGATGAAACTTGCCTTGTTGTAAACCGACAATTGCTTTGTTTTCTATCACTAACGTCCTGAAGACTTTACACGTTTCTATGGGCTCAGATTTTCTCAGCTACTATAAGAGGAAAATGTGTGTTTTTTTTCTATTCATTTTAAAATTAGTGTCATTCTTTCGACCTTTTTACTGCAATCGTCAACCAACCAACCAACCAACCAACCAACCAACCAACCAACCAACCAACCAACCAACCAACCAACCAACCAACCAACCAACCAACCAACCAACCAACCAACCGCTATAAACATTTTAAAATTAGTGTCATTCTTTCGACCTTTTTACTGCAATCGTCAACCAACCAACCAACCAACCAACCAACCAACCAACCAACCAACCAACCAACCAACCAACCAACCGCTATAAACATTTCGAGTGCAAACCGATTAATATTTCTTTGAAAGTTTGCTGGAACAAAATTTTAATTAATCAACAGCCATAAGCATTTCGAGTGCAAACCGATGAACATTTCTCTTAAAGTTTGCTGGAATAAAATTCCTTTTAGATGCAAGACCAGTTTTTAAAAATCATCCAGAAACAAACACAAAGCTTCACTGGTGATGTCCTAATAAATCCAGATAAAATTTTAAAAACTTTTAAAGTTTTTAAACCTCTCAAACAAGACAGTGCTTCATGCAATTACAAGTCTTGTACAGCAAGTTAGCACACACACACACATACACGCATGCGTTAGAATCTAAACCCATTTGCCTCAAAATGTCGATATTTTAAGGATGTCTCAATCTAGGCTTTAAAAATAATCTGTCAACTGAAAACACCAGGCGCGCCTCTATGCTAACCTGGCTTCTCCAAGCAATTAATTTTATTTGTCAGGCAACTCCTTAAGTCAGGCTCAGAGCGGGGCCAAGCCAGGAGGGGGCAGTGTACTTGACCTTCATCCAGCCTTCCAGAGAAGCTTTTCTGCAAAGCACACGGCATGCGCAGCTCATAAACTTTCAGCCTCACAGACCCTCCAGCTTGGACTCAAATGCTATTACAGAACACAACAGGACTTTAAGAACGTGTCAAAGGCCGACCTGCCGCTTGTTTCTATTTCTGAAATCGGTGTTTATACGGCATAACACGTCAGAAGCAGGCATGTATCTTGAGGCATTTTAATTCACATTTTATTAAACTTATTAATGTATTTCTTTCCTGAGTTATTTATTTCAGGTATTTTTGGAGGGCGTTATGTTGCTCCTTTAAACCTACTTAACAATAGCTGGTTCTAAGTCGACTTTTAAAATATACAGTCGAATCCGGTTAATTGGACCACCGGATAATCGGACCAGCCGCTTATTCGGACCAAATCTTAAAGAACAGAATATTAATTGTAACATAGGGCATGTTTGTTTAATCGGACCAGCCGGTTATTAGGACCAAAATCATCGCGTCCCGATGTGGTCCGATTAACCGGATTCGACTATATTTGTGTTGCGGTCCTGTACGCTATGTGTTTGGTGTTGTCCTGTTAAGTTGAGAAGTAGCGGCACACTAGCCTGTATCACCGAGACAACGTTGTTCGTAGGGCGCAAGTTTGAATGGCGGCTGCCGCACAAAAATTTTCCTGGATCATGCCTGTCTTTATGGGGCTGGCAGTATCGCCATGACAGTTGTAGTTACTGACTTGCCTTCTTGCAACCAACGAACCAACGAACCAACGAACCAACCAACGAACCAACGAACCAACCAACCAACCAACCAACCAACCAACCAACCAACCAACCAACCAACCAACCAACCAACCAACCAACCAACCAACCAACCAACCATGTGTGTGTTTCAGTACATAAGCACCCGCCAACGCTGGTTCTGTACGGATGTACTGATGACGTGAAAGCACGCGTTCGGACTATCGCTGATTCTGTACACATGCTTCTTCATTGGTCTTTCTCGTTTCCAATTCACCAGCCCGAGCCAGACATCAGAAGATCTCTGCAATGGCTTCCAAGACTGCCAAGCAGACTTGTCATTCTGCCTTGTCATTCAGACTTGTCATTCTGCCTTGTCATTCTGTAAATGAGACATCTTTGTCGTCGGAGCTCTCAGCTGGCAGAAGCTGACAAATGTCCGGTGCGAGAACTTTATTCGGAGTGCTGTCGTGGGCCTTCAGCAGTTCCCTATCCGCTATGATTGATTCGACTTACACCCTGTAAACTCGTTGGAAGTTTCCGCTGGGGAATGAGTTAAATGCTTACAGCTGGAGGTCCTTTCTCCACGCAGCTGGATTAACATGACAGTTGCTGTTACAATAAGCCCCCTGGCAGAGCCAGGCGACGTGGTGGGCAGGAGCAAACATATTCCCGTGATATTTGATGCGCGTTATGCATAGAACAGGGTCAGCGTGTACCGCCGAGGGTGGGCCTTAATTGATGCCACGGTTCAGACGTCAAGCCAATAGGCACGAAGCCGCGCACTGAAATATGCATTCACTCAAAGAGCACACGTGGTGTGTTTCCAGCCATTGCCTTCTAGTCCCCTCATGCTGGCACATAATCGGCAGATTTATGAGAAATATGCGCTTGTCGTCTTTGGCTAAACGCGTATTTTCGCGTAGTGTGGACAGGTATCTGAGGCTGAGCGTACGCACCTAGTGGTGCACAAAAGAGCTTAGAAAATCATGTAAACATAGGGGCCGGTGTGTGGACACACAAGAAACCTCTCAGGCACTTTTAGGAAAACGAACATGCCCTCGAAACTTGATTAGTTTGATGCGAAGGCCTGGTTAATATTCATTTGACAATAGATGCACATCCCAACGTGTGGGTCCGCGTGCACAAACACACACACAAACACACACACACGCACACATACACACCATCTCTCCCTTCCTCTCCTTTCCATGCAGAGGTCTGTACACATGAGCAAACCACAACGCCCACATGGAAAGAAACAGAAGCGCGCGCGCGAGCACAATACACAAGAAGCAAACAATGAACAACAACACCAACACGAAACACTAAAAACAAACAAAACAGCAAGCCGAGGAACACGAAAAGACTAGAAACAAAAACACAAACACAAACAGTGTTTACGAGACAAGAGACCTTGAAAAGAAGGAAACACGATCGCAAACACGAAACACGAAAAAGAAACACAAACGCGAGTACCGTGAGACGCTGTCGTCCAGCGCTGGACCAGACTGCCTTTCTGTTTTGCGTCTCTATGCAGGTGACGGCTGGGCCAGGTTGCTGTGAGCGCGTGAGCCCCCACACCGCCACTAGCGCCTCTCCAGCGATGTGATGGGGGCCGAGCCTGCCGCTATGAGGCAGCACCAGCCAGCTGACGCGAAAGCCAGGGCACGGCGCGAGGGGCACGGGGCACGGCGCGAGGGGCACAGGGCTGGTCGGGCAGCAGGATGGCGCAGGTAACGCTGCGCCGCCGTGACGCGCTGCTGGTCTTAGGGGTCACCCTCGTCGTGCTGGGCGTGTGCACCACCATGCGGACCGCCACCGTCGTCAACATCACCGCTGTCTTCGAGGAAGACGACTTCGATGACTTCCAGGCCGTCTTCTACCGGACGCTCAACGACTTCAACAACGCCAGCAAGGATATCCACTGGTTCGGCCACGCGGTGGTGGCCAACCGAGACCTGCGCGAGACTATCTCCGCGGTGTGCAACCTGATGGAAGGACGCCGGAGCTCTCTGCACGTGCTCATCGTCTTCGGCAACATTTCGACGATTCACACAGTCAGCCTGCTGTCGCAGACCCTGGGTATTCCCATGATGGGCTACATGATGAACAAGGGGGACGGGTACATCCAGGTAAGGAGACTTATCTTTCATCTGTCCCGTTGATCTTTAGCACGACTTTGAACCCCCCAGTTGGTTTTAGCCCGCGTCTGAACTAACCTTGGCTGTTACTGATTCCTGTTTTGTCTCGTCTTCAAGACGAAGATCAAGATATATTTAATAACTATGTGCACGACAGGATTTTGCTTTGACATGATGATAGGACATAAATCAAGACATAAGCAATTCTCTGCAATGACTTCCAAGACACTTCCTGACTGTAGTCCAGGCACACAGAATTTAACATGGCTACCACAATCCCACGCACACATACACGCGCACGCACCTTCTATCTTCAGCTCCCCCCATCTGCGTCTGATTTATAATTCATCAGGCGTCTGACGGGTTTGATTGTTTTATTTATTTTTGTCTGAACGCCTGTCAAGTACACTTCTTTCAGAAACCTCTCACCTCAGTCGAAGTGTTAAGATCGGAGTTTTCTGTCCAGTACCTGTCATCCCAAGTCGCGTATCTGTGTCACCTTTTCTGTCTCATGCAGCTTGACTTTTTCTACCGTCCTGGTCTGTATGTCCTTCTCGCCCCCTCCCCCGATATTTTGTATCCGACACCATCTCTCTCTCTCTTTTCTAGCCTGCGCTTACGTGTTGACTTATTGACAATTTATTTCTTGATCTCCACTGCTCAAAATATAAGCTTACTGATGACCATGTCTGTAAAAACATTGAAGAATCGTGCAGTCGTTAAAATTACAGCCCTCTAATCTTGCACAGAATAAGGAAACATCCTCTAAGGACATCCTAATCTAAGCAAACAGATTGTCCCCTGTTTTCACTATGACATACAGTTAATAGCAATCTCAACACGTGCATGTGGATATGTGGGTAGTCTTCTGTCGACCCCACAGTGTTCGTATGATTGTTGCTTCAGGAGTGTCTGACAAGATCACTCGTTACGTATTTTTTTTATCAGCTCTAGATGAGTACACGACTCTGTATCTTTCATCTACTGCAAGTGAAAGCCGTGTCAGTCGACAAGCACATCAGAAAGACACCGTCTACGTTTCTGAAAGAAAGAAACAAAAAAAGTCGATATTGTCTTTCACCAGATTTCCCCTGTACACATTTCTCCTCAGCCTTCAGCAATGTATTGATTATCGTATGTACAGCCGTGTACAAAAACGTTAGGCTAATCCGAGATGGAAAACTTAGTGCTGGTCCTATCCAGTTATGTCACTGTGGATCGCAAACTGCCAAAGTGACGACTCTTAGATGTAACAATAAGCACAAATGTAGCAACATAAAGTATGGAGATGAATAAAAGGATAGGTCGAATAAAGAAGATGCAAATAAAACAGGGATATACTTAACTTCAGCCACCGTCAAAAGGTTAAAACCAGCCCTTGATCGAACTCCGATAAGTCAGTTGACTACAATTAGCTGCTGAATGCGTGTTTACTGAAATCAGTGTATTTATACAGTTAAAAAGCCAAGTGCCTTTCTCACCTTTCCAACATTCCTCTATATGTCTTTATTTAGTCTTTTCATTGTTTTTTCTCTCTGAAAGTGATTCTACGCTGTCATTCGAGGAATTGAACAGATGCTACCCGACATCGATGTTTCTTGTAACACGCACTTGGAGGAAGCCAGCTAATTCACTAATGCACTAATTTGTCGCCTGCTATCACGTGAAGTTGTCGCCTGCTATCTCGTCAATTGTTCCTCGTTATCGTGCTAATTTCCCTAATCTGGGGACATTGTTTGATAGAAACCAATCGTTGGGGGGATTCGAAATGAACCAGTCGACACACCTGCCGGTTTGTGCCTTCAGGTTACCAATCAGTGAAAGCTTCTGAGCGTTGTTGATATCCCTGCACAAAAGACCTTGTAAATGGACTCAGATGAGATGTGATGTAGGATTAGCAAACTCGCTTACCCTGTGTTTGTCTTTTTTTTCTGTCAGTCTGTCCGTCCACTTGTCTGTTTTGACAGACAAAACAGACTGAAGGTCACTGTTTGCATCATAGGCTCAAAGTGAACAGAGACAATTGCGATGGTCTCACACAGGCAGGTTACGACCGACACAGCCTATACCCATAGAGAACATTACAGCTATGTAGTTACAATTAATGATTGTAGACATTATATCTACAGTATGGGTTACTGAAAGAAGAACACCGAAAAAACGTCAACTCCAACCTGTTGCCTAGCGAATAAGTTGGCAAAAACCAAGCACTGAGCACGTAAACCAATCTTCTTGTACAACAGGTCTTGCGTGGAGAAAATTCCTCAGGGATTAGCTAAAGATAATTTTACGAAATCCATTTCTGTGCGTCAGTAAAATAACTTTTCTCTCATTTTTCTCTCATTTATTCCTCGCACTGCTTTAACGTGTTTGCTTTTAGGCAAGAAGGAAATGGAGTATTTCGCCAAGTGCCATTAGTGTTTTTCTTTTAAAAAAAACCAGCACAGTGAAAACAAGGAAGGATCTGAAGGACAACAAATCTGCGGTCAAGCAATTGTTAATATGAAGGCCACAGCAGCTGTCAGGCATTTAGCTTTACCTCCCCTTTAGCTGAGCCAAGAGTACTCAATTCCCGACAACAACAACATTTGTTTTGTCCTTTCCTTTTTCTCTCCCGCGCCTCATACTCACGCTAACATTTGGTTCAAGAACTTTCCAAACAAGGATTTTCTGCCCACACTTGAAATAAACGAGTAGAGCAGCGGCTGATGGATGCGTCAGCCGTGGAAAGAAAACCACACAACGCGCAAAACATGGCCGGCGGGAGCCAGTTTTCGTGTCTCCTTCCTATGTACAGAAGCTTCCGGAAATGGCATGTGGTGGAAGGGTACCCCTGTTCGCGTACAGTCTAACGGGTCCATGAAATGTATCAGCTTTAAAGGTATCGCCGAAAGGATTTTTAACAATTATATACAATTATATTTTATCTGCATAATTGCATGACTCTTTGCCCATCTACCTGTGTACCTACCTGTCTCTGCATTTTTGTCGGCCTGTCTGCCTGCCTGTCTATCTGTCTGCCTGCATGCCTATCTACCTCTTTCTGTCTGCCTCTTTCTGTCTGCCTCTTTCTGTCTGCCTCTTTCTGCCTGTCTGCCTGCCTGTCTTCCTGTCTATCTCCCTTTTTCTTACGCCGTATTTAATTCCACTCATCCCTCCTCCCCTGACTGTTTCCAACGAAAGAGGCCAATGATAATCGTTTGCCCTAGATGGTAAGAATCATAATATTTAAAAATAAGGCAATAAAGAAACAAATAAAAAGGGATTTCAAACGTAATTCGTTAAAAGAAGTAATTTCCTACAGTCGGCAACAAATATGTGATTTACCGGCAACAAAACTAGCTCAGGTTTTCTGTCCAAACAAAATTGAGTCTAGTGGTCTAGAAGTGGCGGCAGCAAAAGCTCTTTATCGAAATTGGAGCCATTCTTCGTTCCAGACGACTGGATTACATCTTTACCTGTTTTTTTTTGTAGAACTGCGGAAACAGGCATGCCAAGATAAATACTTGCACGGCCAACCCTCAGCTATTTTTAAAAGTTTGTTTCACTTTCTTTTGTCTCATCGTTTCACATGACAATTGGTCTTCTTTATCACTGGCACCCCCACCTCCCTTCACAGATCACAGCCGCCCAACGTGGAGGTTGCACTCCCAGTGTGCGTCAACACCCTTTCTTACAACGTACCCCCACACCTCTCCAGCAGGTCCAGCAGACCTCTAGTGGAAAGTTCTATGACCAATTACGTCAACAAGCTTTTTCTTGAACAAGCACTCTCTGGTTCCTACATAAACATGGTCACCAAACAGGCACAGTTATCCCCCAAACGCGAAGATGTTCGTAGCGTGAATAAGATCTTCGAAGAGTTAGACATTCAAGTGAATAAACATTCCACGGGAGGAACTGAAGAAGAAAACTCCGCGCATGCGCACACTTACGAGTGTAGCAACACGTTCAGTCATATGTGGACACTAAAGATGTGGGTGAAAGAATTTACTAAGGACTGAAAGAATGCTTCTTATATCAGCTTTCATATCGTTAATTCTTCTCTCCGCCAGGACAATCTGTTGTCTTCAGAGTCTGTATGTGCACATCCCCGAGTCTTCAGACTGGAGATGATCGGCTTGTCTACCGCTCACCATTTCCTCCCATTCATTCTTCCTTTACTTTTTCCTCCGACGCTAACAACATTATGGCTAGCAGATACCCTTCCCTCCTTAGTTCATAAATTATGAAGACTTTAGAGCCAGAAAACCGGGCAAGAAAAGAGGAAAAGTATTTCTGGGAAAGGCGCATAGAAATTTTGTAATTAAATTGTTTTGGAGCGCCGCGCTTCTCTTGAGATCGGCATCACAGAACATGCGCAGTGAAACGACCTTCACGTGCACCTGCCGGCGCGGGTGAACACACTCTAGGGTCTTCAGGAGTGTCAAACGTCTCACGCCGCACGCAGCTGACAGGGCTCGCGGTTTCTTGCACAGACGTTCAATATCACCGGCAAGTCGGGTGTCGCGTCTCCTCGTAAGTTAGATGTCTGTTTCAATGCCCAGATCACCTTTCGCCACTTTTTTTTTACAGGTGTTTACCAGGTGTCTGGCAGCTACGTAACACCGTAAACTTACAGGTCTCTCAAAGTGGGCCCATAGTCTTCTTCCTTTTTTTCCAGCTGACGTGCGCGCGTTTGTGGGTGAGCGGGTAGTTTTTAATTTGGGGTGGTCTGCAACAGTGGGAAGAAAGACTGCAGAGCAGGAAAGATGTGGGGAAATGCGAACTTTTGATAGGATCATTGAAGACGTCCCCCGCAAGTCAGTTTTTCTATAAGCCTGAGTTCAGTAGACAACCCGCAGATTTTTTTTTCAAATAAAGAAGTTATTAGGTCCCTGTCTTAAATTTGTCGGCCAGCTAGATCTCAAAAAGAGCTGGTTTAGACCGTTTCGTGTCAAAAATATGACAGTGTTGGCTTAAATCGAAATTTATATGAGAGGACAGCGAACTGCAGAGGCCGCACAGACAGGAGACAAACAACGCACTTGTGAAGGCTCACGCTGTGGCTGCCATGGCAAACTCGCCCATCTTAAAGAGGATGGCGAACGCAGCTTCCTGTTATTCCTCTCTGTCACACGAGTGTGAGGCACGCGCAGCATTATCGCCTGCACGTTATGCGTCCTCAGCACAGGCCACGTTCACTTGAGCATCTGGCCCTCATCCCCCGCCGCTACCCGCCATTGAGCAGTCAGAAGTACATTGCATGATAGGGCTTGACATCAGTTAACCTCTTTTTTCAGTTTGCGCCATCAGCTAAGTCAATAGCCCTATCAAGCTGCTTATTACCCAATCAGGCTAGCCAGTGGTCATTTCAAGCTATTCGTTCACACTATCGGTCTAGGCAGATGCAATATCAGACCAGTAAGTTACCCTATCAGGTTAGTCATTTGATCCATTAAGCAAGTTAGTTACCCTGTCATCCAGGCTAGCCATTTGCTCCATCAAGCAAGTTAGTTACCCTGTCATCCAGGCTAGTCATTTGCTCCATCAAGCAAATTAGTTACCCTGTCAGGCTAGTCATATGCTCTTTCAAACTATAGTTACCCTATCAGGCTAGACGTTTGATCTGTCAAACTGCTTTGCTGCCCTATCAAGTTAGTCACTTGCTCTATCAGGCTAGTTACTTACCCTATGAATTAAGCTAGCTGTTGCCAAATCAGGCTAGTTAGCATAAACTTATCCCACCCCCATCCCGAAGACGACCTGAAGGTACCCGGGAAAAACTAGTGCTTTGAAAAAAAACCATGTATTGACAATACTTAGTTCCACCGTGGAGCGAGTGGACATCAGATTTACTTGACCAGCCCCTATCTTTGCCTCGAACATCGGAGCAACCACTGATGTCACGCCCTGGAAGGTTGTTGTACGTCTGGCCCTGTGTAAAATTCAATCCCGCATAGATTCGGATGTAAGCATCCTCAGCAGGGCGTGCATAAGCAACAATAGCATATGATTGGTCAATTACATTTTGCCACATGTCAGTGAACGTGTCAGTAATATTTAAGAACGTGTCAGTTAAACTTAACATGTGAATTATATTTAACAGCTCCCTCTGTGTCATCTCTCTCCTCCCTCCTTTCTCTCTCTCTTTCTCCCTCACATCTCACCCTTGCTTCATTCTCGGGGGACTCATGCATGCACCTCCCGCCCCATTTAACACGCTTCACTAGCACAAACCGTTCTCGAAAATTTTATGATCTGATTGAAGCCCTTCGAACAGGAAAACAGCCAGACCAATAGAATTGCGAAAGGCCCTCCTAGGTACCTTAAATGTATAGCTCCCAATGCCTTGTAGCGCCTTCAAAGCAATGCCTCATCAAAGGGCAGGCGACTCTCAAGTGCGAACTAAGTTTCCGGGAGCGAAGCAAAGCACAATCGTGTGCTAATTTAAGAATAAGACCAGATGAAGGCGACACACGAGATTTTGCAGAACGGTTCGTGCAAGCGAACGTCGATTTTCATCCATGTTTGACGCTGATTCGCGCCTTTCGAAAATGTATTAACGGGCAAAATTTAGGACCCTGACCAAAACTGATGTCGAAATTGCGTTCATTTGCGTGCGAAGCGTTTGAGAAGATTTCTGCTTCCAGCCTTTGAAACACGTAACGCTTGACGTCAGACGGGTCGTTAGCAACCGTTGTTTACGTTCAGTGTTGTGAATTTTTGGAGGCGCAAGAAACACATCAATAACCGGCGGAGCAGCTGTGGGGCATCGGTGTCTGGAATATGAGCGTGGACAACAAAAGCCATCCCATTCTAGAACTTTTCCGGTCTTAGTTTGATGGCAGGACAGACTTACAAGACATTCTCTCTCTCTCTCTCTCTGATTTTATACTCCACATTATTTTTAATGAAGAGGCCGCAGCCTATTACAATAAGACATGTTTAGCGCTATCCTGTTGAGTATAAATTACCATTACAATCAAGTTTATCCTATCACTGACACCATCAAAAAATGTATCTGGTACCAGTGCACATAGGCAGAGAGAGAGAGAGAGAGAGGATGGAAAGAGGGGGAAAGAGCAGTGGAGGCTAAAGAAATGAAATAGAGAGGGTGTAACTTGCCTCTCCCAGGAGAAATGCTTCTTATAAAAGGAAGGAGACCCCCCACCCATCCTTCCCCCCCAAAAAAAACTCCAACTGTTAATACGTTAGCTGCGTTTTCACTGAGGGACTGGTTCCGTGAGTGAATAAATGAAGGAAAGAAGAAAGGAAGGAAGGAATGAAGAAGCAGCTGTATAACCACAATTAATGCGCGAGTTACACTTTTTGCCACAATATAGTCTGGTAGATTATTTTGATGACGTGTATCTGTGGTTTATTTCCATTACGCTGTTAAACCGAACTGTTAGTCCATTGTTATTGCTCGTCCTGAGAAGGAACTGACCTTTGCCCCCTGTTCTGAAGTCGTGTCTGTGGTGTGCCGATGGGCTCTGTTGGACAGTTGCCTATGGCAACATAATCTGGCTGATAGCGAACATAACGCGTCCTCCACAGGCAGAATTAAGCTAACGCCACACGAAATTGTTTTCCGAAAGCAATGCATTCTTAATCTGCTCAGAAAAGTTCCGATCCATGAACCTATAAAGCTATGCGCCGTTTGGAAGTTGGAAAGGTTAAAAGGTCAGCTTGGGTACTTCCGCCTACTTCTTCACAAGCCTAGCCTTTCATTATCGGTCATCCGAGGTCTTGTAGCCTCACGGCAATTACTGCCGGTCCACGAGGTGTGGACGTAATGCAAACGTTATCTGTCCCTAATCCCATGGCATCCAAGTCTAGCATGCTTCTGTGACTATCTCTGGCTGCTCGATATCTAGCACTTTTTTTTTTGCTGCCTGTCATAGAAAGCAGACTACTGGTTCCCTCACCGTGTTCATCAGTTCTTTGCACTGGAATATATAATATCATTGTCTTTACACACAGTCCACACATAGGCAGGCAGGCAGGCAGACGTACATGCTGACCATTTGAGTCATAGTATTTGTTCGGAATAATTGTGAACACCACGGACACACTTGATTCATCAGACGTCACCTCACTGACCATCAAAAAGTGCCTTCATGCGCAACCTGGAAGCGCATGCAAATTAAAAGGCAGTCGTGAAACATCAGCAAATGCAAAAACAATGTATTAGCCACAGCAATGGGTGGTGCAGTGCCTTTGAATGTACACATACAATTGAAGCGTGCTGATTGTCTACATTTGACGCACATCATTCAACAATCCCATTAAAAACAGAAATTCTTACACATAGAAAATGCCAAATAGGAAACATGGGTATCTAATGGGGAAAACACGAAATGAAAGCTTATTCTAGTACCACATATGCGCCACCAGACATAAATTAGTTCCTGGTAGCATCTTTAACACCATTGATCTCGAAATCATTCACAGAATTCGGGTAACACAAGCGCTAATTTCTACACATTTCCATTCTACCCTTCTAAATTTTTATGATAATTTGTGTTTAATACAAGAAATCAGTTCTACTCGGAACGTAATTAAAAGTCTCATGTTATATGCCCAAAAATGTTCCGCAGGAACTCTGACCCAGCAGTTTCTATGGCAGCAGCACAACAACAAAAAATAGACAAAGATAGAGAGAAGGGCACCCCCCCCCAAAGAATTTGCGCAATTGATTACGTCAGGCGTCTGCAAGAGAGAGGGGAGGCAAACGCGAGGGCATGGTTGTTTCCCCTTTTTTTCATCCAGCATTCGTCATAACGCAAGAAGAGATAAAGACATTCCCGTTTTAGGCCAGCAGGCGAAGCGGCTTGCTAGAAATGAAAACAGTTTACTTCCTGTAAAAGCTACTATTGATCTATTCCGCCATTTTTCTCCACCTCCGTCATCCGAATGCGTGTGCGTACACTGCGTTCGTTCTCGTATTGTCTCAAATATTCCCATCATCTATGAATTCTTATGCTGATTGAAGTAGACGCTGATAAAACACAGCAGCAGTGGGTAAATATCGGAATTTTTGTAGTAGCTCGAATGATGAGCAAGAGCCCCCTTCCCCTTTTTTTAAAATTTGTAGTGCCCGTTTCACACGCTTGCTCAATTCCGACGGTAATGGAGGCTAAGAAATCTAACGAAAATGTCTGCACTCACTTTGTACCACTTCGCCCGGTCTCTTTCAATCGAACAGACGCCAAACTAGATGAGTGCGCGTCCCAAACTTTATTTGTTGAACATTAACCGTTGCAGGTGGTGGCCGGCTTCTCATGCAACCTGTTCCATAGTCTAGTGGCTATTATATAGGACCTCTTCTCTCTCACTACTGTCTACCTTATTAGTGACACAGACTGAAGCCTGCTCTTCTCTATTTTCTAACTTTTGCCTGGCCGCTAAAGGCAATGGCTTCTTCCAGAGTATAGCTCCTTTGTACAGCTGCAGCGGAGGCGCATGTAGAAGATAGCCCTGTGGCCCATCCTCCACTGTGCCCCTCCGATCTTCTGCCTGCTAACTCCTGCCTTGGGCCTTCATGGTCAAAACTTTCTAAGTCCTATGACCAGGCAAGCATAAGCCCGAAGGGCTGGGCGTAAGGCCGAGCACGCTTCTTCCGTCTGTATCCTTCTCTCTCTTGGTCTAATCTCCGTCTGAATCTGAATCTCTCATATCCCCCTATTCTTATTTCCCCCTGCTCCAGCGCCCTCTACATCACATGGTCTATTCTTGTAAACAGCATCACGTGCATATTCGCTCATGATCTGTTGACAGGCAGCCAGAGCAATGTTTAGGTTTCTCGAGTTTCCAAGTTGACCTTCAGGTCACTGCATCGTACTTGGCTAACCCCATTGCTGTCATCCGCTGTCCCTGACTCTTGGACCAGGGAGGTTGCTTGACTACCCCTTCCCAAGTACGTATTGTTCTCTGAGAGAGCAGGAAATTTACTTCCCTGAACCCTCTGGTTCAAACTGCGTGAACAATGCTATTTTTACACGTCAGGTCTCAATTTCGTTACAACTTCGATCAGGAAATTTGGGCTGAAACTTCTCCTTTGCTTAGACTATTGCAAACTTCTGCCTTTGCGACTTAAATTACATGTGGTATTAATTAACCAAATCGCCCTCTGACTCAGCAGATAAGGCAAGATTTTGGCCCTTATTTTTACTTGGCTGGAGTCAAACAGTGTGAGATCAGCATAAGGAATGCATCTTGGCCAAGAAAAGATTAAAGGGAAGTTCGTCTGGAACACTGGGGGAAAACTAGAGTTGTCATCGTCAACCATGCACCCGCGGAATCTTGTAATTCTGACACGGCTTAGTGATAAGGCGAAAGGTAAAGGTTCTCCCTTGATTTGTTTCTATACCGCTAGAAAGAATTGAAAGACCAGCGGAAACTGCATGCGCTACGTGATGCTAAAATACAAACCACTATAGTCACAATGAAAATAAACTGTGTGGCTCATTCATTAATGTAACGACCAGCAACAGTAACGGGATATTTTCATTGCAACAGAAAGATTCCCTGCCACGAAAGACACAACCTATTTACAAAAGTCAGAGCAAGCGCAGCAAAGAATAATGTAATTAACTTGGAAAATCTGTGCCCTCCGTTGGCTTGCAGGCGAGCAATGCACCGTTGTCACATGGACTGAGCCAATGTCCCCAGAGTCATTCTCATGATCGCCTGCCATTCCTGCTTTAGCATTGTATAGTCCACTGCTAGTTAATTTCAGCTGGCAGTGCGTGATTGGGCCCAGGCGATCCGAAACACCACATCCCACAGCTGCTCGATCGGGTTAAGATCCGGTGAATTTGCTGACCAATCCATGCGAGTCACTTGCTGCTGCAGGAAGCCGGTGAAGACCCGAGGGCTGTGTAGTCTGGCATTGTCATCCTGGAGAATGGCGCACAGTCCCATTGCCTGCAGCGCTGGCAGTACGGTGACTGCAGGATGTCATCTCTCTAGACCCCACCAGTGAGGTTGCCATGCACACAGTGCAGGGTCATGGCCATTCCTTCCCAAACCATGACGGATCCGCCACCAAACGGTTCACGGTCCCTCACAATAGCATCATGACAACCATCGCCCTGTCGCATCTAGACGCGGATTCTGCCACCGTGAAGCGATCTGGCACAGCGGGACCCCTTGGTGAAGATATCACTGGCCCACTGCTGACTTGTCCAAGTCAGAGGACGACAGGCTCAGGCCAGCCAAGCAGCGTGATGAGTCGGCTTCAGGACAGGTCACGCCTTGAATCCAGGCTATCCTCCTCCGGCTTCTAATCGTCTGGTGGCCGACAGTGACAGTCCTGGCTGCTCCCAGATGCCCCATTTGCTGGACGTGGTTCTGTCCCGTAAAGCCAACGGAACCCCAAACCATGGGTAAGGTACTCATTCTCAGCTGGGTCAAATGAGGAAGTGTGAGGCCCAAGGGTATCCAGCCGACGCCTTCTGTCGTCGGAGGCTCACCCGGAAGTCATCAGCTTGCACAGCTAAAGGTGCTATTCATCTGTACCTTTCGCGTTCACGTGTTAACTGTGCAAACTTCTGATTAAGCCTTTCCCTCGGTGATCGATAGCTGATTGTAAGAAAGCATAGTATGGATACCCTTGACAAAAAAATCTTATCTTCGTGTTATTATGATAAAAACTGGTCATGCGACCTGCCTGTAGCGTGGTTCTGGCTGCATGAGCGTTCGTGTGTCGTTCCTGTCATAAAAGCGGTCGTATTGCCTGTTTACCCTGTGTGTTTTACGTGCATCTTCAACCGTGGAGATGAGGTAAGAGCTCCCGCGCAACCCGGCCCTGCTCCTGATTGAGAGATCGGTTATTCCTTAGTGCCGTCATTATTTTTCATAGTAGTAGTTTTAAGTTTAAATTTTTTTCTGTGGGCATGCGACTTTACTGTTACCGCCGATCTGTAATATGTCGATAATTGTACCAGGCATGCAGACAGAGACGTTGCCATTTCTCTAGTATGAATTTAAAGCGTCCCTTCCCACTGTAATTACTTCAACGCAGCGTATTGAACAGCCAACGTGGCTACCTGTTCAGACCTGCTCACAGGGCACATGAGCAGTCCACATACTAAATACCAGTAATCAGTGGAAATGCAAACAGCGTTAATCACTTTATCAGCTAGCCACTGGTCACCGCCCGACTCCCCCAAGGAGGTGTTTGACAAAATTAATCTCACAAACGGCGTCCCTCTCCGGTGGAACGAGTGGCCTGCCCCGTGCGTCTTGGGCCTGTGAAGTTAATATCCGTTATTTCTTTTGTGTCTGGCTATCATGACCTTTCGAGGCAATCCATCACAAGCGGTCAATACTGCGGCCTCTTTCTCCCAGAACGTGCTTTCGCTCGTCCAGCCCTTACTCCGCCATAATGGATTTGCCAAACGACCAAGTACCTGAGCGCCTGAGGGCGCTTGAACGCTTGTGCACGTGAGCATGTCAGCGTGTGTGTGTGTGTGCGGGAGTGGTAGGGTGCTTGTGCATGTCTGAATGTGTATGCGTGGTGGAGGGTGTGGGTATGTGCGTCTTTTCGTATGTGCATGTCTTTGATTTACACCTGAGAAGTGTATGCAGAGGGGGAGAGGACAGTGAGATCAGACAGACGATGACGAAATCATATAAACTGACAGGAAAGCAGCATATCTTATTCCTCAGCATTTTTTGCGTCGGAAGTCAACTCAAGATCACAGTTACACTTTCCCCAATGCTGCATTACTTGGGTGTGTGCAGACACCAAACAAAGAAAGAGACAGAGAAAGAATGAGAGAAAAAGGAAGGAAGAGAAGGGAAGAAAGAAAGAGAATGGAAGAAAACAGAAAGTAATAGGAAGAAAAACAGAAACAGAAAGAAACAAAGCCAAAAAGTGGGGAGGAAGTAAGGAAGATTAGGAGTGAGGGAAAACGACGAACAGTTAAGTTTTGCAGGACCTTGCCTTACATCTCTTTTGAGTTATTCCAAGTATTAGTTAACAAACTCTTCCATTTCTAACCTCCTCTCAGACCCAAAGAATGGCGGCTACCTTCCCCTGTCCCTCCCCCCCACACCCCATCCTCCAACTTTCTGGACGTCTTCCAGAAGAGGTGTGTCCGCAGTTCCAGCCGTTTTGTAACCGTCACTCACGCCCCGGTCTGATTTCTGCCAGTAAAGGGCACGCGGGCGTTGTGTACAGCCTCTGTGCGCAGTGCGGTAGAGGCAACAGAGGGAAGGGAGGATCCAGAGATCCCTCCCGGAGGACCAAGATGTCCGTAAAGGTCAGCAGTACGGATTATTCACCAGTACTTCCCTGCCAATCGCCCCCCTGGGCTCAGGCCCGAAGCCAGCTTCTGCTTCACTCCATGGCAGCAACTTGTTTGAAGATGGCCATCTAGCGCAGATCCTGGGCCGAGCTGCATTTGCTGCTGAATCTCGTTTCCACGCATAAAAGTGCACGTAACGTACACAGGGTGAACGGGCCTTAACACCTCTACCACTCTTGTGAAAACATCGGGGCTGGGCTGCATGCTGGTTCGTGTCTCCTGTTCATGCGCAAAGTTGCACATAAAATACACCGGGCAAATGGGCCCGACGACCACTCTTATGACCAGAAAGACAAGCCCTTAGGCCACCCAGCTCAGGGTTGGATTGTGCGAGTGTTCGAATCTTCGCGTCCGCGGTTGTGAGGTTCGTTTGCCCTGTGTACGCGCTTTCGTTCACATAAACAAGAAATACGACCGCTTGCGCAACTCGGTCCAGACTCGAACGTTAACTTCACCCAGCGGCGAAGTTCTATGGCGTCCAGCTAATAAAACGAGGTTTTCACAAAGGAAGTGACGCCACGCTGTTGTGTGAATGTGTAGACAACTAATGTGTAGACAACTAATGTGTAGACAAATCTACATAGGACTATAACTCCAGCAAGATGACACGAGGAAAATAGTGAGGATGAGTCCGACAGCGATGACAGGGGTGGTAGCATAAAGGCAGATTTGCTAATTATAATCTAATTTCCATTTTTAGACATAGCTTGCAAATTAAAATAGTAGATCTCAAATTATAACACTGATCATCGAAGAACCGGGAAAAAAAACACCAAACGATAACCTTCAACCTTACCACCAACTGGCCTTTTTCCGTCTGTCTTCCCGCGCTGCTGGATAGCGGAAACTGCAAACCGCCCCGCGAACAGCTACGGAGCCGCTGGGGTTAGTTTCCAAAGGTCAGTGTCCAGGTCAATTGAAGGCCAAAACTGGACGAGGTGATAGCATCAGTAGTGTTATGTGGCTATCGATATATCACGGATACATCGATATATCACCGGGGTATCGATTAGCCGCCGCGAGTCAAAGCAGGCAGCTACGCGAGGGCACGCGTTCAGAAGGAGGCACAGCAGGAAGGCGAGGAGGAAGTTTCAATTAAGATTACCCTATCGGCGTGTCAGAGACAAACAGCAACAACATACCCTTTCGCCGGAAAGCTGGATTGGATTCGGGACTCCATTCCTACAGGCGTGGCTTCCTACGTCCCTGCATGGCCGACCGTTTGAAGTACTCGAGTCGAGCGAAGGTAGCATTGAATAAATCACGCTAACACACAACACTCTACAAGCCCGAGGTTTGCCAGACCTCACCCCCCCCCCCCCCCCCCCCCCCCCC
>SMGT01011594.1:440686-452841 GCA_004794575.1 Lanistes nyassanus
ACACACACACACACACACACACACACACACACACACACACACACACACACACACACACACACACACACACACACACACACACACACACACGCACACACACACACACACACACACTCACATTATTTTCGAAGTATAAAATACCAGTTACGTAATGTGAGTCGTCTCGAGCTGTATGATTCACTACAGCTCAATGCTAAAATTATTTAGAACTATACACTTAGTTTATTCCTGTGTGAAGCTGGCGATCATCCAACGTTCCTGAGCATTCCGTGCTGAAACTGACAAACTGAAATCAAGGCATTTGTTTTGCAACGGAAAATCCCACGGAGAAAGCCCTTCATTCCCTCCCTTTAAAAAAATAAGGAACGAAAGAAATTGCCAGGTCACGCATGTCGCTTAGAAGAACACAAGAGAGGAGGCTGTCCTAGAGATGTGTTTGCGTTCGGATTTGCCAATTTTACGAGAGGCTGCGACAATAAGCCGATTTGCTGACGTGGGTCTCATTCTCGATCTCTTGTCGGTCTCGGAGTGCCTAGTTAGCCGACATTTTGTCAACACGTCACGACAGCTCCGCATCAGGAGGGAGCTCACTATGCAGTGCTGGCTTGCCCGGAGTGGAGTTTTATGTAATAACTATTTTGGCCTTGCTGGTGAGCCGACACCTTTGTGCATGACATTGTGAGGACTGTTTAGTACAATAGTCGTCTCTGTTTACGTAAGATAATGGGACAGTGTCCTGAAAGGGAGAGAGCAAACACTCACGTGTTTGCATTAACGTGTACACAACATGCAAATGTGTGTGGTTATTTGCAGTATAGTTTCAAATGGAGCACCGTTCGATCTTAACCCATGTCGGAGTAGTCTTTTATAGTAATATACACAGTGTTTTCATAGTAATATACACAGTGTTTTATAGTAGTATACTCAGTGTTTTTATAGTAATGTACACAGTGCTTTATAGTAATATACTCAGTGTTTTTATATTAATATACACAGTGTTTTATAGTAATATACTCAGTGTTTTTATAGGAATATACTCAGTGTTTTTATAGTAATATACTCAGTGTTTTTATAGTAATATACACATTGTTTTATAGTAATATACTCAGTGTTTTTATAGTAATATAAGCAGTGTTTTATAGTAATATACACAGTGTTTTTATAGTAATACATTTTATAGAAATAAATCATGCCACAATCGAAATCAAACTACTGAAACGGGATAAACAAATTAGCACTGATCGTGGTACAGAGACAGACAGACAAGCAGATAAACAGGCTAGCGTGCCAGCAAAAAGACAAGAAGGGAAGAACGAAGAAAGCTTGGGCAAGATCACAGAGAAGGATGAGGAAATTCGCTGAAGAAACTATGAAAGATCTAAGGGACTAAAGGACAGAAGATGAAATATTTGTTGTCTTGGGGCACCCAAGTTTCCCTGTAGATAATCTGCCTGTGGAGAAAGCAAATATCTTCAGCTGTAACAACTGGGTTTGAGCGCTTGCAATTTTCATGATCAGTCACAGAACTAAGACTGCGCGAGGCTCAAACGATCTTTTGCTTACTACCTTCTGATTTTGCCTGCACTCGTCTGATCTTCTGTTGACTGAATTCCAGCGCCGTAGTCTTTAAGTGTCCGCCGTCTGAAGACGTCTGACTGTGTCAGTGTATGCTGGCAGTGTGTACTCGATCAAGTCTTATGTGGTCCTGGCTCGTAGCCATTGCTCGGAGAATCGACGCAGGTCCGCCATGTTTCTGAGTGGGACTTGGGGTTTAACCGCCAGCTCAAGTCCCAGGGAAAAAAGGGGGAATGCGGCCAGTCGTATTTACATTTGCCTCTTACTGTCGATACGCTGTCCGTAATCTGACCAGAACCTCTCGGGGGAAAAAAAATAAAACTATGACTGATTGAGTGACTTGATGTTTGGGCTCCGGCCCAGGTCAGACACATGTTCCATTGATTTTCTCACGTGGAGTTACTTTTCAAGTAATTTCGTAAAGGCTTGCCCCACCGTTTCCAGCTAAATTCCAGGGAATCAGACAAAATCGTCAAAGTCTTTCCTTTGCTGGGGCTTACTTGTTGTGCAAACCTCCATCGTTGTCTTGATGAAAACATACTACTTAAGTTGACTGCAATATTATGATCTAGAAAATGCGTTGTACGTTGCAACCTTACAAAACACGCTTTTCGACAAATCATGTTAAGTGATCTAAGTCATGTTAAGTGATCTAAATCATGTTATCTAAATCATGTTCAGTGATTTAAATCATGTTAGGTGATTTAAATCATGTTAGGTGATTTAAATCATGTTAAGTAATGTAAATCATGTTAAGTAATGTAAATCATGTTCAGTGATCTAACAGCACTATACTGACTTCTCTGAACTGCATCGATGGGAATGGTGACGACAGTACTAGCTGCAATGTTGGATCTTCTATTCAACACTTCTTTGATGTTTCACAGGTTCTAAGCTCTAGAACATTTTTGGACCAGCTGAAAAAGTTTGCTAGAAAGTCCAATGAATCGAAAGGTCCCTATCTCTGTCGTCCACGCGAAACGGCGATGGTCTGGGTAGTCTAGAAATATCTGAATCTAAGAGAGGCAGATACCGGATCTAGTGTCTGATCACTATAATGAGTGTCTGATCACTATAATTAGTGTCTGATCACTATGATAGGGTCTGATCACTATGATAGGGTCTGATCACTATAGTTAATTCGTTAAAGAGGCTCGTACTGTCGTTACATACATATGAAAATGTAGGCAAGAGCAACCAAAAATTTATTGTAATTTACCAGCGAAATCGCCTAATAGGCATGTAAATTGATAACAGACCTGTCCGTGTCTTTGATTATACAGATACAACAATAATGTTAGCTGCTTAAATCAAGGAAGAGCCTTATCTATTTTTCATAAAAAATAATGATGAATATGTGTAAAACAAAATTTTGGTTTTACTGAAGAAAAGAAAACGAAGCTGTACGCACAAGGCCTGCTTGAACTCGAGGTAATCTATTCTTGATGCGGTCGTTATTTTGTTTCTTTGTGAACATTAAAGATATTCCGCCACAAAAAAATTGAAAACCTGGACTCACGTATGTGACAGATGGTGGTCGCAGGTAGCTTTGAGTGCTTTGTAGCTTTGTAATACCAGTGACAACGGATCTGTAGCATGCGATAAATACTTCGAGATTTCAGAAGTAATTAATCTGAGTAGATTCAGTGAGATTAAGATTAGGGGCTGACAGCTGGTACACTTAGATTGGGCACAGGTATCACCTACCTGCTATTATCTAGATGTGGCAGGAAGTCTTCTTTCTCGTGCAGTTTCTACAGTGAAATATCCTTTGGGTATCGTGTTCTTGAGCCATACACTATAAAACTGTTAGCTCTCTCCCCATGCTTATCCAGCCCCTACTTTTTTAATCTTTGTTCTGCCCGAGTTAGAAATATACCCTCCCCCCTCCCACCCGACACCCTTTTCTCACGGCTGCTCCCAGGCTGGGTTGCTATCACGCCATCCAACTCGAGTCCAATGCCGCCCGAGAATTCCTACCCGTGATCTGGTGGAGGGTCAAGCTTGATTGCCGAGGGTCTGCATGACTTATCCGACCAAAGGCCTCGATCTAACGTATCGCAGTTCCTGACTCTCGTCTGAAGTCGTCAAGCATTGTCAGTCTGTGAGGCGTGTTCCACGCCGGCGCCACTTCCTGCTATGCTGCCAGCGCCATCTTGAATTGACGGGGAGGGATGGTCTCTGCTTTGAGTGCCACTAGCTGCCACGGACACCCGCATCTACGAGGTCTTGCTGCCACACAATTTCCATTTTCTGAATGACTCACACAGTACTGATTTATTTTGTTGTTGCTGGTCTCTTAATACTCGCCTTGTTACGAGTTACTTGTCTTGTAAGGATCCGGTGTCGAATGCTACGGTTTCTCCCTGGGGGCAGATACTCCACTGCCTGCTACAGGATTTGTTTGACTGTAGGTTTTTTCATACTAGAGTTATGGTTGCTGACAGGTAACGCCTCCCACCAACTCCATCCACCCACTGGCAGACGTCATGACGTCAAAGCTTTTAAAGTTTCGTATTGTGTTTTTGGTGTCAGCCTAGTTCCACTTGCGCCTCTGTAAGACCTCGTCTCTGCTGCGGTGTCTGGAAACATACACAAAGGACAGTAGCACTGCACGTTATTACAGCAAATTCAGAAAACAGTTGGATGTGGGGGGACTCAGCTGTTATCGACGATGTGACGACTCTGCGTGGTCAAGCAGCTGCAATCGCATTTTTTCAAAGAGGCACCTCATTTCGATGCTGAAATTGTTTCCGAAGCGGCAGATGCACCGTGTGGTCTGAAAGGCGACTTTAATTCGCCTTTAATTAACAGGAAATTAACGAACGACCCAACAAATATGGGGATCAGGCAACCAGGCAAGTGTGTATAGTGGGGAGGAAACGAAGCGCCAGAAAACACAGCGTTTCACGCAGATCCTTAAGATCAGCTATAGCCATGGAATTTGAATTTAACGTTTTTTTCCCAAATGTATCACTTTCATTGTAAGCTTCCAGATTTGTTCTTTCAGTTCGATGGTGGAAGGGAATGGTGTTTTCGAAGCTTTATCAGGTTTCTGAAGTACAGATGCTGAAGTTCAGGACTAATAATGTATTTGAATACAGAAAATGCGCTGTCTTCAATTTATGGACTGTTCAAATCTTGGATATTCTTTCAGTACCATTCTTTTACAAGCAGCGATGCTGGTCCTAAAAGTGATAATTGAATATATAGGGTTTTCCTGGCCATCAATACAAACGTATTATTTAACTGCGATTTAAATGCATGCAAGTTGCGTTAATAAATGGAAAGGTTTGAAATTTCTAAGTATTCCATTGTTTTTATTTCGTGCTCTGTGTTTTGATCATCTTTCGCAAATGTTCCAGCAGCAGCAATGAAGTGTCGGAGTGTGCGGTCTCGTAGTATCTCGCAGATTCCTATTAGCGAAGGCGAGAACAGTCGAAATGTGCCAGTCTCTGTGCAGATTGAAAGCCCCAGCTGTCTTTGATGCGCTAGCAATTGGTCAGACGCACGTGACGATGAAAACGAGGCTTGGAATTCAGTGCTCGTCTCAGCTCTGCCATTACACCACCCTTCGTTTGTCATCTCGCGAGACAGCCCAAGCCGCCGATACAGCATCGAGCGCTGAATAGCACCTCCCTTTCCCTTCCGCACAGTGCCCGTGGTGTGGCATGAGAAACACAGACTATAGGATCATGTACCCGTCACATAAGAAATAGTTCGTAACTGGCCTACGGTGATAGTCATTATTAGTCTGCGCATGTCTGATCACAACAGTACACGCTGTCTATATCATCGATCCTCAGACTGAACATCCGTGTAATGACGTAACAAGCTGCATGGGGTTCGTTTACTAACTGAGGCATAATAGCGACTATCACAGAGTGTGTCATAAAACAACTCTTAAACTGACTATCGATAAGTATATATGTAGTCTATTTGTTTCGTTCTCTGTATAGTAGCCTTTATACTTACAATGCATGCTATCTGAAAAAGCCATTACATGTATATACATATATCATATATTTTGTTCCTTTAGTGTGCACCGTTTTGTTCCTTTGGCTGCCGTAAATTTGGAACAGTTTTTCACAGTGCAAATTCAATATTATTCCTTAACTCGCATTTTAGCTGGAAGGACGGTGAAAGTGCCGATTAATAACCCAAACAGACAATAATATATTGATACCCAGTGAAATTTTCTTCTCTTCACTTCTCTCCAAATTTTTTTAAATGGTCTTTCTGTAAAAGCGCAGATAAGGTTAAAGTTCTGCTTTGTCCGTCTCTTGAGGTACTAAAGATACAATTCATTCACCGTACATTAAAGAATACTGTGCTCACTTTGCAATGTTATTGTCCCTAAATAACCTAATAACGAAAAGATTATTAGTAAATTGTGTATTTGTTTCTTTATACAATATTTAGGATTGTAGAAAGATCTGTTTTATGACAGGAAAAAGGCTTTGCTACTATCTGGTACTACAGTATATTCGGGTCTACATTAAGTTGTGTCGTGGTTTAATTCCATGTGTAACTCGTTGTCATTATATTTTATTTGTTCCTACCCTTCTATGCCCTTCTGCATAAAGTATTTGTATTATTTTCTCTCTTTCTGTCTTGATCTCATATGGCTCTTCCCACCCATATCATATAGCAAATACTTCGGGTTAAAATATTCATTATCTCTTAAGGCTTACTGCTGCCTAGCTCGTCACTAAAATAAAATGTTCTGCCTAAATGTGCTCCAGATTTTCAAGGCGCAGAGCAGACGCTTTCAATTGATCCTGGAATCTTACTGTGTTAGGTTTAGGCGCAAGCAGACGCAATTAAATTTGATTGCAGTACACATGACTGTACCAGACTGGACTGCGTGGTTGCTGCGTTTTTCTACAGATAGTACTTCATGTAAAAATGCACCAAAAAATGGACACGAATCTACACTTAAAATACGCAGGGTGAACAGACCACACGACGCTTTTATAGGAGGAAGGTGATACAAATCATCTTTGAACTCAGCATTGAGGATTGTGTAAACTACTGCTCACAACGTTTCGCACTAATCTTAATCTAGTTTAGCCAGCGTATATTTAGGAACACGTTTATGGTTAGACAGGATATAAAACCGCTGATGTATTTCACCTCAGCTAAGACATGTTACACAAAGTTTAAGTCAGATGGCATTAAACTAGTCTCGAAAACTTGCATGACCTAATTCAGTTCATTCCTGATTTTTTTATGGACAAGTCTCTCTGCTCATCTCGCTCTCCCATCCCATTGACTTATTATGTAAATTTTGCTTTGTCTCTTGTCTTCACATTCGTACATCCCAACCGGTCTGTGGCCTTTGTTTTTGCGCGCTACCCCGCGTGACTGTACAAGGGCTTCTTAGACCGGATTTCATTTCGCCAACTCGCCGAGTGCCAAAACCATCATAGACACAAACAGCAGCGGTCCCTTTTGCGCACATCGATGTGACTGGAGGAAGCCATTACAAAATTAAACACTCATCGGAGAGCAGATATCGTGCATACACCAGCTGCACGGCTCGCTTACAGACCGCCGCTGTCGAAGGAATCAATCACGGCAGGCCCACTCCTGGAGTCTCTACACGACGGTCACTTCTCTCCAGTTGTAGTGTCGAGAAATCAATGATGCGCAAGAGGTGTGGGGATGCGGTGGAGGGAGGACTTAGGGGTGCAGCAAACTTAAGCCGAGTTTGCTTGTCACGATCTGTAAGTTGTATAAAGTGAATTGTTGCAAAAAAAAATTGCGAATCTGCCTGAACGATTTTCCTTTTTCCAGTCACTGCGCCATAAAACGAGTGCTTGTCCATTTTGTATAAGCACACAGTCTCGGGCAGTGGTTCCAGAACAGCTCGCAGTTCTGTAATAAACGCCCGTGTCCTCTTGGCGCAATTGTACCTGTTTGGGGTAGTGCGAGCAACGATGTATTTATTTGCCCACCTACAAACAGCGTGCTCTCACCTGTGTGTATGCTACTCCGAACCTGAACACTTCAAGTTTCCAGAAATGTAGCGTTATAATTCTGAGGAGTTCCAGCTTGCTCATTAATCCAAGGCTCTGGCCAGCAGCAGGGCCAAGGCTGGCGGTTGTCAACCATCTGCTTCCCGAAGGAAAGAGCTACAGTCATAAGGGTCAGTCGTTTCTGAACGTGATTCGCGTCCGCACTTTAGGCAGCGAGACAGTAAAGTCGGCAGACAGTTCTGAGCAAAGTTAGCTGCATCAGAACCGAGGCAGGTGAAAGAGGCCATTTTCGGACATGCAGCCGTCATGGTGTGTGACCTATGAGGCTGATGAAGTTAAGTTCTATCCTTTATCTTGTGTGACCTTTACATAAAGTGTGTTTTAGCGTTCGTCGGTGGTGGTGGTGGTGGTGGTGGTGGTGGTGGTGGTGGTGGTGGTGGTGGTGGTGGTGGTGGTGGTGGTGGTGGTGGTGGTGGTGGTGGTGGTGGTGGTGATGCATGAGTATTAAAAAAAAACTTCGTTTTCATGGTTAAAAAAATAATAGTGTGTGGTTTTCCAATGAGGCTGGTTGTCTCAAACTATGTGCATATCAGGACGGCGTTGCTTAAACAAGGTTACGTGCTGCCACACGTGGGACTGTTGTCGCAACACGCACAGACTTCAGTCCCACTCAGTCACATTGTACTGACACCGGGCCAGCCAGCCCTACTACTGTTACCTATATAGAGTACCAGGCATCTGGCAGGGCACTTACTGAATTGCCAATTTTTAAGTCTTTGGTATGACTAAGCCGGGGCGCGAACCACCGACCTGCCTCGGAAGAGGACGCCTTAACCACTAGACCACCAAGGAAGTCGATTTTCCAGTGAGAGTGCAAGGCAACATTGCAAGGATGAGCATTACAAATGAACAGCTCTGTCAACGGTTGACGCAGGAAAGATCACACAGTTCGTTGCAAGAGCTTTCAAGATCATCACCAGGACCTTTTACACGGGGTCACCGATATGCGCACCTTCCACGCGGGGGTAACAATCACCGATATGCGCTTTGTCTGTTGATCACGAGTGCATCATTTGCCGCAAAGAATCATGGTATCAATTTTCACGCCGACTTGCTATTCCAAACACAAATAAATATTCTGACCACCTTTACTGCTGACGGCTGAATTGGCTTGTGCCCGAAATTGTAACTGAATAATGTAAGTCCCGCTAATATCAAAGCTTGCCATGCTGGCTTTTCTCAACGACAGGAGTTCTCTTTCGCTCAAAGAACGTTACAATGAAGTGAGTGAGTGAGTGAGTGAGTGAGTGAGTGAGTGAGTGAGTGAGTGAGTGAGTGAGTGAGTGAGTGAGTGAGTGAGTGAGTGAGTGAGTGAGTGAGTGAGTGAGTGAGTGTGAATCCGCGTATTTGTAGATGTTTCTTTGCCGTCGCTATGAAAACATGAACAAGATGAGTATCGTTATGCCAAAGCTATCCCAGTCATGGGTGTAAATTTTAACCGTTTAGGCAAGGAAGAAGTCGGCTGTAAGCTTTGTCAGCTGCAAAATAAGTTCGAATCTTCAGGAGTTCGCGACCTTTCCAAGTCAGAGACGTACAGTTTGAGAAAAAACGTTATGTACAAGTAGTAAAGATGGTCTATGTCAGGGTTCCTGCGTTTCAGACGATAATGTGAGGCAATAACAAAATTTGGAGTGCTAAAGATTTTCTGTAAAATTTAAAATTTAGTTACAATTATATTAAACCACTGTAGGCAGCTCAAAAGATTTGCACATAATTACCTTTCACAGCAGGTATACGAAGCTGTAAGTGAAACCCAGTAATGAATATTACTCATGTTTCTGTCAGTTGATCGAGAAGATGAACGTGTGCGTGCGTGCTTGCGTGCGTGGGTGCGTGTTTAGTAGATTTTGTGTCTTGGAAAATGTTGCAACACTCAGAAAATTTCAAGAACATTACTTTAGATGTTTGTTCTGATGGGGCAATCTAGTTACTGCAGGCTACAGTAAGAGCTAAGAGATGCACATTTTATAAGCTGTGTGAGATAACTGAAAGATTTCCATCAAAACTCACTCCGTCTATGCCCATATAGCTCCTCACGCACGACGTGCAGCCTCTCTCTCTTTTAAGATCACACACACACGCGCGCGCGAGCGCAATGTTTACCCGAGATTATTCCATACGTACCCTCCACTACCCCGTATTTTTAAAAAAAAGGTAACTAGAAAGAAGTGAAAATTCTCGCTTCTTTTTCTCTTTCTTTTTTCTTTCGATTTCTTTGTTTCTATCATTTCTTCTTTCCAAAAATGTCTGCAACAGCTTTATCCAAAGATAACGGAAGCTAAAGAAACAAAATTGACGAAGATTAAAGCTCATTCCGGCAATACCTGAGTGTGCTGTTAACATTCTGTGCTCTTATTGTCAGTGCGCCTGTCACTGATAATGTATACAAGTCGACTCAGGTGAACATCAAAAGGAAGTGAGGTAAGGATTAGAGAAGTGCGGGCTTCAGTTATGCGAGTTTCGCATGCAGCTTAAACTTTGGTGGACATTGAAAGGAAGTGAGGTAACGATGAAAGAAGTGCTGGCTTCATTTTATACGACACTAGCATGCAGCTGGAAGATGATGTCAAAGCATTTCGCTCCACCCATCCGGTCCAAACGTGCGCGCGCTCGCGTGAGCGCGCGATCAACACCAATGCACGGCAATCGCCTTACCAACGCGATAAACCGAAGGGGACCAGGAGAGAATGCAATCACGAGCATTAAATGCTTGCGTCACACTAACGTCACAGACGAAATTGCGTTTTCAGGGGCCATAACTGCCGGTAAGCCGCTGCCGATAGAGACCGACGGAATACAAAGCAGCGGTGGGCAGCGTTGGCCTGGGGGGGTTGCTGGTTGAGACGTGGGAGTTACAAATTTCTGGTCGCTGATCTGGTGCACGGCACGGCCTCAAGAGTCGGTCGATTGCATGTTTTGTGTGAATCTGCAGCCGATGTCTAGGAAAGTTGAATAGTTTGGAGTGACTAGCTAAAACGGAAAGGAGCGAAAAAGTCAAATTAAAAAAAATCAGTCCAAGCACGGTCTCGATGTTTGCGTGTTGGCTAGTGTTGGGTTTAGCATCCCAGAGCAATTAGGAGCGAGACTCTACAACCTCTGCATACAGAGCGTCCCTGATGGCTTGAGAAAGTCGCTCACCTGATCACCGTTTTCCCGCTACGCCCGACAAAGAAATTGCATCGCCGCTAAGCCTCGCCGGCCAGGAATAATCCCTTTGTATGCAGGCTGGAGCACTGAGACTTTGTGGTTTGGGTGTCTGAATGAGGGAGTGAGTGATGGAGCGAGCAAGCAAGCGAGCTAGTGGGTGGGTGGGTGCATAAATGTAGCCATAATAATACTCGCAGTTAATTTCCTGCCCGTCCTTCTCCGCGGAAGCTCCACGTGCAATGGAATATCAGTTTAAGAACAGCACTACACAGCAATGCGAGGTTGAACAAGAGGAGGAACGAAAAAAAGCCAGTAGTCGAGATAATGAAGATTTGACAGAGATGGGGAGGGAGCAAGAAAAAAGTTTGTGTACGTGCGTGCGTGGCTGCGTGAGTATGCATATGTGCTACCGAATAACTATTCTAATTTTCTGGCATTTACCTTAGATATTGGGTTCCCTATTGAAACAAACCAACCTTTTTTGTGTAGTGTACGTCATGTGCGCTGATGCTTTGATATAGTGAATATGTTGCCTGTGTTAATTTCGTGGTTGATTTATGTATATACAACTGTGTATATGCCTTGCTTGTCAAAAATTCTTTAAAATTAGTTTCTATATTTGTTATAATATATGAATAAAAAGCCAGATAACCTCCAGACAACCAACACTGTATTCACGTCACTCGTTTATATCCTATTATGTTTTGTCCTGTTAATGCAATAAAAAAACCCAATAAATAAATCAAGCATTGCAGGTATAGATGAAAATGAAACGAATGGGTTGTCAAAATGAATATCATTATTTCGACAAAGAATATAGTAACAGAAATGTGTAAGAGTATGGTATAATAACGTAATAATCGCGTCACTCGTGGCTGTAAGAGTAGGGTATAATAAAGTAATAATCATGTCACTCGTGGCTGTAAGTGTAGAGTTTAATAACGTAATAATCACGTCACTCGTGGCTGTAAGAGTTGAGTATAATAACGTAATAATCACGTCACTCGTGGCTGTAAGAGTGGAGTATAATAATGTTATAATCACGTCACTCGTGGCTGTAAGAGTGGAGTATAATAACGTAATAATCATATCACTCGTGGCTGTAAGAGTGGAGTATAATAACGTAATAATCATGTCACTCGTGGCTGCAAGAGTAGGGTATCATAACGTAATAATCACGTCACTCGTGGCTGTAAGAGTGGAGTATAATAACGTATTAATCACGTCACTCGTGGCTGTAAGAGTGGAGTATAATAACGTAATAATCATATCACTCGTGTGTCACGACGGGCGGGTACCTTATCTTATTGGACTTCGACTTTTGAGAATTATTGAACAAACTGTTTATGGCGATCTTGTAAATGTAGATTTAATTTAGCAATCGTCACCAAA
>SMGT01011594.1:453626-471767 GCA_004794575.1 Lanistes nyassanus
CTGACAACAGAGCACCAAATCTTGTCGCTACCGACACTACAGCTATTCAGCGACCCACAAAATAAGCTACGCCACTGCTTCAGCCATGCTACACTCAGTCCCGTCTACTGGCACGCTTGCCCAATCACTAGCTATGTCATCTCCTGTCTCCGGCAGGATAAAAACACTTATCTTACATCAACGCGAGTCCCCGACTCTAAGATAAGTTTAAGGTAAGAGCAGACCTTACTTATAAGACACGTCCAGTGGTCTCTTTTCGTCTCAGTCCGTCGAGGCGGTCGGCAAATTACACTCGTAACTGCAAGAGAGCTGGAGTCTTCCTTTTGGCAAGATGGCGACTGAGGTCCGTCGGCTAGCACGTGGTCGCTTCACTGGGTCTCTTCCTAGGTGCACGTCCCTCTCTGTATGTGACCCTCTCTGTGTCTCCTCTCTCCTCCCTCTCGGTGTATCCTCATTCCTCTGTGTATGCTCTCGATCTAACATTTTTACCTCCTTATGTAGTAAGCGTTCTGACGCACTACCCCCAAGTAAACCGGTTCTAGCCAGACTAGAGAGAGCAGGGAGACTTCCATAACCAATGGCGTAGCATTATCCCTAACTAAGTGTTCGGAAAGGGCGGAGCGATTAACCTGGTGATGACGTATCTCTCCCCTGCTAGCTTACAAAGGGAGGAGCTAAAAGGCTTACCTAGGAGTGACAGGTAATAGCCTAGGGTGACATGTGACATCGTGGCTGTAAGAGTGGAGTATAATAACGTAATAATCATGTCACTCGTGGCTGCAAGAGTAGGGTATAACAACGTAATAATCACGTCACTCGTGGCTGTAAGAGTGGAGTATAATAACGTATTAATCACGTCACTCGTGGCTGTAAGAGTGGAGTATAATAACGTAATAATCACGTGACTCGTGGCTATAAGAGTGGATTATAATAACGTAATAATCACGTCACTCGTGGCTGTAAGAGTGGAGTATAATAACGTATTAATCACGTCACTCGTGGCTATAAGAGTGGAGTATAATAACGTAATAATCACGTCACTCGTGGCTGTAAGAGCGGAGTATAATAACGTAATAATCACGTCACTCGTGGCTCTAAGTGTAGAGTATAATAACGTAATAATCACGTCACTCGTGGCTGTAAGTGTAGAGTATAATAACGTAATAATCACGTCACTCGTGGCTCTAAGTGTAGAGTATAATACGTAATAATCACGTCACTCGTGGCTGTAAGAGCTGGATTCGTCCTCGACAGCTGTGAGGTGAGGTCGGGCAGGGGAGGGGTGGGGGAGAGAAAGAGGAGCTGAAACTGCGCGGCAGATTGTTATAGAAAGGACAGTCTCAACGTGCGGAAATTAATTTCTGATCCATTTGGTTGATCACTGATTTCGCGTGTTAGATGTGTTTTTAGAAGTGCCCTCCCACCACATCACCATGCTTTACACCAAGCTGCTGTCTGTCTGTCTGTCTGTCTGTCTGTCTGTCTGTCTGTCTGTCTGTCTGTCTGTCTGTCTGTCTGTCTGTCTGTCTGTCTGTCTGCCTGCCTGCCTCTCTGTCTGTCTGTTACCCGTAAACCTTTCGAACACTTCCATATCATTTACTTTCCAGACACTTTATTCGGACAAGCAACCCAATATAATACCTCTTTTTACACCAACAGATAAAAATCAAATTATCCGGAAGAAACAAGGTGAGTCTTCCTTACTTTAAACCTGTCATTGTAAAACATTTGAGAGGTAAGTTTTTCGGAATGTGCAAGAAAAAACAGGTGACTGCCGCTTGGAGTAAAATCTTTCTTAAATTTAAAACAAGGGAACTGGACCAAGCTAAGACATGACAAAGACGAAGACAATCTACATGTTTCGGGGCACTACCCCTTCATCAGGACGACACAAAAACGACGAAAAAACGACAACAACGAAAACAGAAGAAAAAGACTTAGCTTCAGTAGATGTGGCGCATGGGCTGGACAGCAGGAAAATGACTCAGAGTCATGAAGACATGCAAGAAAAGCTAGAGGTAACCATGGCAATATGAAATGCACAATGAGATATGGGTGTCAAGAAGGGTCGGTTTTCGAAAGCGACGAGAAGTGTTTATGGGAAGTCGCTTACATTTGTTCTGTCCCGCGTTTCATGGACAAGGTTCACCCAAATCACGCAGTGAATAATGTCGTTTCAACACTTCACTCGCTGTGATCTTTTCATAAGTGTCACGGGCGCTCTCCGATACGAGGATATGGAGTGAATATGAGATTGCTTTCAGACTATTTTCTTCCTGCTCATTTTGCCCACGACCCTGACACTTAAAATAAATTGCATGGATAAGAAACATGCAGCGACATTTGTCTTGTACAAGTTTTTTCTCTCTCTTTTATCTTCTGCTTAAACATTTTCTTGTTATTCTTTGGAAGAAGTTAAAAATTCGGTCCTTTGTTTCCAAACAATTCCCTTTCCTGTGATGATGGGTGTCATCTCTACCTACCTATCTGACTCTAGGAACGCCTTTACAGGCTGTTGTACACCTTCGACAACTTTGTTTACCTTATTCGCTTTATTATGATTAGTCACCGCATCTCATAGTGACCAATCGCACACTTCACACGCTATCCACTTTCTTTGACAAGCTCTTGCGACCGACAGAAAGATGTTTGAGCATGCGATATGTCACTGTTCAAGTCATTAGAGAGTCGTACGCGAGCGGTCTGGAAGGAAGCAGCCACCAGAAGAAGAGATTCAGTGGCAACGAATTGGGCTTATTCCTGGAATTTATGTGGAAGACTTCTCGCAGTGAATCACTGCGCGAAAACGCATTTAGACAAAGAAACGCCCGCACCTTTCGGGTCATATTTACGTGAGATTTAACCACGTTTCCTGTTTGCGTAAACAAGATTTCACGAACTGAACTTTCCTACCGCATCTGACAAAAACAAAAGGCCAGGTTAAGTCAAATCGATTGCATGAGTCGGCGAAAGTCTTCACTTATAACGTAGTCATTGCCAATCTTGGTTTCTTTCTAATCTATCAGCGTCCAGGTTCCCCTGCCTTGTAACTAGCAGGTCAGTGGTGCGAAAAACAGTTTTATCAGTTAACGATCTGGAGAAAATATCGCGACTCATCTTTTTATTACAAGTTCGTATGAAGCTGTGGATCCGTATGTAGCAATGGGGTGATCTGCGCTGTCGGAAGACAATGTTTATTCTCTCTCACGCTCTCTCTTGTTTTTCTCTCTCTCACTCACACACACGCACAAAACATGTATACGTTAGGTGGTTGTCGCTAAGTGTCTCACGAGAGCATTCCAGTTGTTTATTTCACTGGTGAAGCACTGGTCTTAAATATTTTTGTTTTTAACTCTCATCTCTCCACAAATAAAAAAATTATAGCTAACACGTTAATACAATTTAAGGATAGAAGGGATCGAGATTTCCAAAATCGAAATTATTTTATATAGATATATACATATGTATAATTTTTGTTTGTATATATATAATTTCAAAAAGAATACTGCAAGAAACGTTTTTACAAAAGACACAAATCAGTAAAATAATATCATAAAAACTGACAACGCTGTACAGTTAGGACAATTCGCAACCACTTTTATAAATAGTAGACGTCATAAAGATTAGCATTTTTTTCTCAAATAACCCATAGTCATTATCGATAAACTGGTATGTGTTCCCCTTTAATTAGGGCCTACACGGTCTAGAAACTACCAGATCGACCGTGTTTTCCTTTTCAAGCTTCGAGCTTGGTCACGTGACGCTAAACACCAATCATAACCCCTGCGCTCATCGTCAACCACCCTATCCCTTCATTACCACCAGACATCGAGGAAATCGAAGCAGGCTGTGCTGGACATAGAAGTTACCAGAGTCAGAAATGTTCAATTAAGAGAGCGCCAGCCTCAACCTTTTCCTTTAACATATTTCCGTGCCACCATCTTATTCAAGGGAGATCATTAGCACGCACTGATGGCGGCGCCACTATAGTTACCGCATAAAGTGATCGATAAAATAGCGTGCTCTCGCGTGACGTGAGGCTTCTGCCCAACTGCGTTCGTCATCTCAACAAGCGATGATTGACAGCTTTTGATTTAACACTAGGTTTTTCGCTCAGTACAGGTGAGCAGTTTTCCAATCAGTTTATCTCCGGTAAATTGAAAAGGACTGCGGGAGGGAAAAACAGTTTTAGCTCGGTGCGATTAGCTTTCGCCGTCTGGTCGCGAGTTCTCTTTGGCACCCAGTTCGCTCGCGTTTCTGTAGAACTGCGGTCATCTTTTCTAAGTGTCCTAAAAATGCTGCTTTTTTGTGTCTTTTCTTAAAAGCTATCTAGTACATCAACGTTTTGTAGGCGTGATAATCAGTTGAGTATTTCTTGGACGTATACCGTACATCAACGTTTGTAGGTGTGATTATTACTTTCACGGTTTCTAGATTTGACAAAAACTTCAGCATTTTGTATACAAGTATTTCAACATTTTAAATAAAATATCAGCGTTTTCCGGAAATGACTAATATGTACTTCAACGTGTTCTAGATGCGATTAAAATTTCAGCGTTTTGTAGACTTGAATAAATACTTAACAATACTTACTCCAGGAAAATCTAAACGTGATTAATCCCTCGGCGTCTTTTTAGACGTGAGTAGACTAGAGCTACAGAGCTTTCTTAATGTCATGAACAGATTGTGGAGTAATGGAAGAGGTGACTGGACGACTAAGGGCCGGATGGTGAATGACGGCGTTGAACAAAGACAAGAAAGTAAGCAGTGAGACAGGGCGAAGACAAGACAAGAAAGTAACCAGTAAGACGAGACAAAGATAAGATGACAAGAAAGTAAGCAGAAAGATGGGACAAAGACAAGAAGACAAGAAAATAAGCAGTAAGACAGGCGGAGACAAGAAGACAAGAAAATAAGCGGTGGGACAGGGCGAAGACAAGAAAGCAAGCAGTAAGACAGGACAAAGGCAATAAAGAACAAAGGAGGACCGAGCGCTTAAATTATCGAAAGATAACTCCAACAAAGGTACTGGCAGCGCTTACACATAGCCGTATGCAGACGTATGTGCCCACGGAAGCTTACCGTATTTCATGTATTTGTCCTATGTTGTGTTCGTCTTTGAATCCTAGTTGTCAACACACGCTTAGTGAGCGGGCTGACTTCATTAACATGGATTCTCTGTATGCACATGTTGTGCACCGAGGGTTAGCTGTGTGAAGAATAGCGCCGTTATAAGGAAAGGGATGGCAGATCTTTTTGAGGATCTGCCAAGTTCCTTTCTTTCGGCCCTCTCTTTGCTACGTGATTGGGTACGATAAGCTCCCTTGAGCACATACGTCTGCATACGGCTATGTGTGAGCGCTGCTAGTACCTTTGTTGGAGTTATCATAGGACAAAGGCAAGACAAGAAAGTAGCACCAAGAAAAGAAGGCAAGAATATAAGCACTAAGACAGGCCGAAGACAGGAAACGAAGAAACGACGGTAAGAACTGGCTGGTACATTCAACACAAATGGTGTTCCTCACTGTCAAATAAATCAATGAGTTTGAAAGTAAAAAAAAAAAAAGATAGCGAGGCGGACTAACAGGCCAGCATATGGAAAGAGACGAGAAAGCAGAGAGACAAACAGGCGGCCACGCCGATAAACAGATGTATAGAAGCCCGGACGGCTGGAACAATTTGAGAAAACGAAAGCATAAAATCCTTTCGTCGGAACTGTGTGTAATTTGGTGTTTCAGTCTAAGACTTTCCGCTGATGTCGTCGCCTTCATAAAGCTAATAGAATTCCTGTTTAAATCTGTCTAAAAATCGCAAGAGATGTACTGAGACAGATAAAACAAGCCGAAAGGAATAAGATTTTATGAAAGAAATCTTGGAGAGAGGAAATCCTTTTGATGTTTTTGTCTTGAAATAAACTCTTACGCGTGTGTAATCCTCTATCAAAAACTGTAGGAAATGGTTTGGCTTAATGCATCAGGGTTCTAAAAGGAAAGTGGCGAATGGAGTGAAAGAGCCAAAGAAAACGAAGAATTGTTCCAGAAAAAAGGAGTGATTAAAATGCCTGAAAGAATATTTCTAGTCAACTGGCAATGCATTGAAAAGTTCATATTCATAATCGTCACTATCAAGTGCATACTTATTGGTGATAACATAAGTTTCACCTTGCCACTACATGCTAATGGACACACATGTTAACAACGGTATGTTATTTAAGTATCAGCTTGCCCCCACACACGAATACACACACACACACATAGTGAAAAGAGTATATCATTTAGTTTGCAGTTTGCCAAGAGAAACGAGAATGCACACGCAAACAAGCACCAGTGTTACAGATTCCAGCCCAGGACTCTCTCACACCAATTCTTTTATCTTCCACGCATAGTCCAACAGCATAACCTACACCAACACACAGTTGACGGTGTTCCTCTTCCTGCGAAGAAAACAAGCCCCACAACCCCACCACCTCAGTGACATGTGAGAAGCAGCACGGCCGAAGCACAGCTGTGTGCTCTTCCGCTTCGATTACTACAAACGCAAAACACAGAGAGAGAGAGAGAGAGGGTGAGAGTGAGAGAGAAAGAGAGAGGAGGAGAACATCCAAGATATGCACTTGCTATTGCCGAAACTAATTTAAGTACTTCGGTATCATTTGCAACTTGCCGTAACATTCACATACGCTTACATTTACACAAACGCAGCGACGTGTGTTTGGATGGATGAATGCTTAGATTTTTGCGCATGCGCGTATGCAGAAGCATGTGTTGCGTATATATTAAAACATATAACGAACTTAATCAAGTGACTCTTTTTGAGATTACAGTACCATATGAACGTGGTTACTACATTCATGCATGTGTTTTATTGAGTTAAGAAAAACATTTTTGACAGTATTCTAAGCTGGGCGACAATCTGCGTGTTCTCTTTGTGTAAACACATTTTCCCCTAGCGATTAAATTGCTCACAGGAGTCATTACACCATCGCATGATTACTAACAGTAAATATTAGTTTGGGCTTATGGAATATTTCTGTTAAATGCTCTCATGTGATTCACTAAATTGTCTTTTTCTAAAGAGGAGAATTCATGGGACATGCTATAAATGTAGTTTGGGTCACCAGCTAATTCCGTGGAAATAAAAATTGCAACTCAAAAAGCAGGTAGCTAATGATCACCAATATGCTAGATTTAAATTATAGACAACTCCCCCTCCAAAAAAAAAATGTAAACCACTTGAAGTATGACCAGCGGTCTAAGGAAACAAAAATAATAATGTCTGCATGGAGGGCACTCTGTTCAGTAATAACAATAAAGCAATAAATAAGAATCAAACCTAATGAGAAAATTAAAGGTAAAGATAAATAGAACTTTAAACTAGGCGGCAGTAGGGTCGGCCAGCAGAGACTACCCTCCTCCTCCTTCCCAGTGTGGAGGAGACGACTCACCACCACCAGCAGAACACCAGAAACACGACGTCTACCACCAAATTGGGAGCCAGCGTTCTACCCCACCAGCTCACAGCCCCACAGTCACAGAGCCCCTACACCCGTCGTGCAAAATCACCGCAAGATGGAAGCATTTTCCATCCAAAATTAACAACAGCAACAGCTCGCGCGGTTAGATAACTCACTGTTACTGACGTTGATAAGAAGACCCTCATGACTGCCAATGCTGCTTTCCTGTTTCGTGTTTCCCACCATTATTAGACGTCTGTCACCTTATTAAGCAAACTCAAACCTGCTCTAGTACAAGACAATTCGCTTTCTGTCATAACAAAAACATGAGATTATTCTGACGGGATTATTGAGAGAAAAGAAGACACTAAATGCAGCCTGGCCTGTGGCTATTTCTGTGCGCCTATAAGGACTTCTGTTGCTAAGGCGCCACCATATTGTCGTGGTTAGCAAGGGCGGATAATTTGTACTTTGGGGACACCAACAGACGCCTATGGCTGGCGGTTCGGCCAGTCCTGTATGTGTCCTGGATTTGATTCGGCTAGTCATTCATCTCTCAATTACGGTGCCTGATCGATTGGCGCAGGAGGCGGGGACGGAATAACTACCCCCACTTCCTCCTGCTCCCACTGTTCCTCCTGCCTCCGACATATCTACCGGACCTGAACAGGAACGATTGCAGACAGGCTAGATGAAGTATTATTACACACGTACAAAATAAAAACGACTCTTTGTTGTAACTTGACGCAATTTAGCTTCCTCCTTATCATTTTCGTTGTTATTTTTCTTGCTTTCATTCTTTTGCTTTCTGTCTTCTTCAACAATTTACTTATTTTTACCCTCGTTCCCACTTTTTTGTCTCTTTCTCTCTCTCTTTCTGTTCCTCTGTATGATTAACCTGCAGCTGTCCTTCTGTCTGCTCTCTTTATCTCACACAATGCTAATTCTTATTGCAACACAGTAAATTACTTTAACAACTTTCCTTCACTCTTGTTTTTACAATTCGAGTCGCATTACCTTTACTGATCATTTTTTTGTACTCCGCTTGCTGTCTAAATCTGCATGCATATCTGATGTGCTCTTGTCAGGGATACCATAATTAATTAGGTTAAAGCTGTGCATTCTTGTCCTGCTTGGTTGGCACATGACTTTTTCCCCCCTATGTAATAGTCTCCAAAGTGAGAAAAACTCAAGGTTGTCCATTGCTGCCTTGGCAGTGAATAAGAAAAACAACTTTCCTGTTTATTCTCTTGTCCGAGTTGTTGTGCTCAGCACAAACTAAGGTTTCCAGAACAATTACAACTGTCCATACAGAAACAACTTGATAAACTTTCTCCTGTCGTTGTCGATGTTGGGCATCTCCACTGCAACCCTCTACAAACTGTCGTCCACGGTGCCAGCACAGCTAACGAGTTCACTTCCTGTCCACTTTCCGCACTAATTATTAGATCTCCTGCCAGTCTCTGTCAGTGTTACAGAAATGGAGCGGGGACCCTGAAGGGACACTAAGGGATCGCAAAAGATGATGGCTTCTTCTGCCGCCAGCATTTTCCCGCAACTTACCTCCCCTTCCGCCAACCTTTTGGTAGTTAAGCCCCTTCGCGCCCCTTTAGCCGCAGTAAACTACATGCTCCGAGGACATTAAGTATGGGTCTCAGCACTGCGTGGAGTAATGGCTTCAGCGTCCAAACGTTGACACGTACAACCTAAACATGTCTGGCGAAGAACAAGACGAATTTGTTTGACATCTTGTACTCCCTAACCACAGCCCGCAAAGTTTACAGTGTTTAAAGTGGTGATGGAAGATGCTATTTAACTGTGAAGGTAGGGACAAACAAAATTCCGGAATGAAATTTTTAAGAAATTAATTTTGAGTATTAGTCCGCAGTGGTAATATATCTAATATCAAGTAAGTCTGTGTTTCTATTATTATTGTCGGCGGCAGGAGGAATTAGTTTATCCAGACAGGTTTTTGAAACATTGCGTCTTACAGAAATACTGTTATAATATTATAACAATGTTAAATGAGTTATTATACCTTATTGTAAGGCGTAGGCTTTTTCGCAAAAGGCAGTGAAAAACTCTGGAATTCAGCAGACACCGGACCGCAAAATGTCAGGCAAAGGAAATTAAAACTGTTAATTACGTGAAGTATTTGTCTTCAGATAAAATTTCTAGCATCATACAAGAAAAAAAACCGTTGGAAATGATTTCTTATATTTTTATTTGTTTGCCTACTGGCTTGCTTGTGTGTGGGAAGTATTGCATCCAATGCACGATGTAGGATCTCGGCTATTTCAGAGATATCTATTTACCAGAAACATTTCTGACGCTGTCATTGGGTTGGTTTAACAGAAGAAGCCCTGCGAGATGACCCTCTTTCGTAAAGGCCTGGAGCTAAAGACGCGAACGCGCATGAAATTTCATTTATTTGGGGAAACTGGGCAGATTATTTCTCTAACGGCCAGTCAAGAAGACGATGGGATCAACAAACATGCTCCCGGCTCTCACCTTCCTTGCTGGCAGCAAAAGTCAACAGGGCTTGTCTGGCAAGGTCCTCGGGACGTGAGAGAACATAAAAATAGATGCACGTAGAGACGTCAGGACGCGACGTCCTAGACTGGATTCTCCTCGAGAGCTTGCCGTGCCACTTTGTGGACGTCATCTTCACCAGCAAAAAAGTCAAAGCCAAAGCTTAGACCCTGCAGTCCAGCATGTCGTGATCACGCCTTGTCTCGGACTGTAGTGAGCTCTGATGGTGTCGCCTTGGGATCCAAGGTCCTGATGCCTACAGTTCGATATGTATCGATGTTTCTGCGTTAGATGGTATCTCTAATGCTTTTTAAGGCTGCTTTTGAGCACAGGTTGGATGGGATCGACCTGTCCATCTAAATCCGTGGAGATTAGGGAGAATGCTCGAGTTACAAGGACAAACCACATCGTAATTTTTTAAAAAATCGTTTAAAATGTAAAGCAACCCATCTGCACAAATAAAGCAACTTGTTAATCATCAATACGCTTGAAAATGTACAGAAAAAAATTACCAGCCAACTAAATGCAAACACAAAACTCGAACCTCTGCCGCATAAAACTAAGTATCGATGGCTCTGGTTCTGCAGATGTCTGTTTGTACAGATAGGTCTAGTGTTTCATTTCTTCTCCCCGCCGCCCCCCATCAAACACCAGCCACAAGCTTCCATCCCTGTACCCCACTCTTTCTCTTCTTCTCTCCCCCAGCCCCAAACCCCCATACTTTGCCCTCTTCACTATCTCTATCCCGCATGGCTTCCTTGTGGCTTACTGGCTTTTTCAGTCACTTCAACCTGTCTTCTCGTCGTTACTTTCTTTTCAGCCCTTCTCTCTCTCTGTTCCCCTGCCAGTTCTTTCCTTGACTTTAGCAAACTTCCTGTCTGGGCTGTCTGATGCTGTCGGAGCGTGTCTGCCGCCAAGCATTCCCCCGATTAAAAGAACACCTCGATCGATAGAAACACGAAGGCTCCCGTTTCCCTGCCTACATCTTTACAAGAATAAATATGAAAATGCGTACAGGAAGGGCTTGTGCCTCTTTCCTATCTCCTCCTCAACTCCTCTCTACCCCTCTCTGTCCTTGAAGCACACACAAACATGCATCAGCATTGCAGAATATTTTCTTCGAAGCGCACACCCAGGTCGCATTAACATTGCACGATAATTTCTTCGCAGCACATGTATTGACATTGCACGATATTGTCTTTAAAACACGCGTGCACACGCATGAATAATGCAGGATATCGTCTTTGAAACAGACACGCACAAGCATTATCACAGGATATTGTCCTTCAAGCACATTAAAAAAAGCAGCATATTCAAGTTCATTCTGTATTACAAAACCTGGCAAAAGACGAGAAAAATCGATGCAGCTGATGGGTTATGTAAGTTAATACGTACAGTGCATAAAACAAGGGAATCCTGCTCATAATTAATTTTTTTCCCGTTTAGGCTAATGACAGTGATTAGCTATTACAGGCCTGACTAAAGCTAAATCAGTCGTGCATAAGTATACCACTGAAGACGCACCCATCCTCTTTACGCACACCGTAAATATAGGTGGACGCAAAAATGAACTCTCGCTCTCGCACGCTGTCACAGGACATACCCCAATGTGCAGTAAGCATGCAAGTATCACGAGAGAATATAGTTCAGAAACCTGCATAATTACTCTGTGTTCACGCGCGCTCGCGCGCACGGACACGCAGACACATACATACACATCTAAAACAGGTGCAAGTACTCTTTTCTTTGCCTCTCGCTCGCTCCCTCACTCCCAAGCACGCTTACTCAAATGACACACTCTAGCCTATAATGAGTTTTTTTCCTTTGAGTAAGAAGCCCAGTAATGGAGGCAGCGCTCCAGCAAGCTTTCATTTCCATCAAACGCATTCCTCCTAATGCAGGCGATTCAGCCAGCCGGAAAACAGAAGGAGCACTCCAGGGCAGATGCTGCTCCACCAGTTTCGATATCTACCATTCATCATGCAGCGCGTTCCTCACAGTTTATTGACACTGGGTAATCGGCGCCAGGCAGGAGGACTTTTTTCAAGTGCACGTGTATTTTCAGGGCGAGGGACGCCAGGCCTTGACTGAAACTAATCATCGCTGATTGGTGTTTCTGCATGCGTGCGTCCAGCGATTACTGGAGATTTCGCAGAGAGTTTTTTTCTCTTGTCCCCATCCTCCCTTCACCTCACCGTCCTCTGTTCTTGTCACAAGCACAGATTAAAAACACTGCGCAGAGCGGACCATCTCAGAAATGTGAGACGGAGATGTATGAAGCGTTAAGGCCACTTTTCGTCTTTTCCCTTTCTTTTCTCCCATCAAACTGCTAAAACGTTTCATTCAGTCTGAAACTTACGAGCATTGATGTTGATGGACGAGAAGATACCAAGCAAAAAACGACAGCATTGTCAATGAAACAAAAGAAATGAGCGTCATTGTGACGTATAGTTTGTTTTCCGAATTTCGAAACATTCTTGTCCTGTGTCATCCAGGAATCTTCCGCGTCTTTCCGCTTTTCGGAGTACATTACGCTATGCAATTTTTAAAAAATTAAACAGATGACTGGTTTCTTGGAGAGTGAAAGGTGGTAACAGGAGAGAAGCTGTGGCGCGCTAATTATTAAGACGGAAGGTATACACAAGCTCTGTCTACACCCCCCAGCCAGTCAGTCAGATGAGTTATCTGCTTTATGCCTTATTTTACTGTTACTATATGTATTTGCTGCTGTTGTGTATTCTGTCCGGAAGGAGGGGCAATGCCCTGAAACGTCTCAGTAATCCTATGTTAGCTTCATAGTTTCTTGGTTTTTATCACATGCTATACCCCCTACACTGATGCTGCATGACAGACTTACCTGCCATGGCCGCCCCCCCCCCAATACACTGATGCTGCATGACAGACTTACCTGCCATAATCTAGAGTTGTAGGGTATGAGCGTTCGTATTCGTTCTTCCGGTCATAAGTGGGGTCGTAAGGACCGTTCTCCCTGTGTATTTTACGTGAATTTTTACGTTGAATAGGAGATATGAACCCTTTCGTGCAACCCAGCCTTGAAGGTATCCACAAATAGCGTGCAGCCTGTGAAGTTCCCTGTGTGTCCATTCGTAAAAGTAAAAATAAACTGCACAGGCTGAACGGGGCTTACGCCGCTTTTATGACCAGAAGGACAGATAGCAGCCCTCATACAACCCGAAGCAAGAACTGCACCCGCTTTCAACTTTCCTTCAGAATGCTTCCCCACAGACTGATTTCAGAGCCCTGGCAACCAGTTTTGCTCCTACCTTGGGTCGGATTACATCAGTGGCCATGGGCAGACACCTGGCCCTTCTATTTCTTCACATGGCCTTCTCAAGTCATAGAAACTGTTAACTGTAATGACTTACAGCCCGGTTTCAACACACCTGAGTCTATAAGGCGACACTTACAGCTGCGTTAGTGGTGGCTACTAATTTAGGATTATTATTGTCGTAAAAGATCCTGCCTTTCCCTCCTCGAGCATTCCTAACGTAGTTTTTCTCTGTCAGCTTGCTGTTCTTACTTCATTCTTCTGGAATGTGCTTCAGTTGATAGGCTGTTGTTCTCCCACATCCAGTGACCTTGGTAAAACGATGGTGAAAAAGCACAACCTCATTTTCGGCTGTCATCAGCGCCAAAAATGCAATGTTGTATCAGCTATTCTTCCCCCCGTCAAACGATGCGCAGCTCTGAAATGGTGGGAAATAAGTTATTTCTACTTCAACTCAGTTCAATAATAAATGGATATTTTTTTGTCCTTTGGGTCAACAAATCCTCAGGCTACTGGTCGTAGATCACGAGCGAAAGACACAGAAATGAAAGTTATTTCAACGCCGTTCTAAAGATATGATTACGTACCGAGATCTAGAAAAGTCAAAGAGAACATGCGAACTTCCGGGCGATTTGTATACAGCAGTTATCCTGTCTAAAGCCTTCTCCGGTGCATACAGAGTATGCACACAGTGGCTACATTGGGACAAACCTTTAGATATCTATAACACGAATGGGTATTCATCTTCCAGACAATAACAGATTCAAGCTGGTTTTATTTGTTCTATATTCACTCCCTGCCGATCAGATCAAGGACGGATTTCTGTCCACGATTCTTATACTTAACAAAGCACTATCACACCCATCGGTACGCCCACGGCAATCCCTGCGAGAAACAATGCGCATATGCACATTTCCGCTCAGTGAATAGGACAGGTGCACAAGTGCATTGGGTATAGAATAGATCTCCACTGCCCAACCCTCTTCTGATTGATCCGATGGCCCGCAGTCATATTTCATGCTCGGTCTCAAAACTTCACGATACCAGGGATCTAAAAGACATAGCCTCACGTTACTGGTGATACATCACAAGTGAAAGGCATAAGAATGCAGACTGTCAGTCGAAGAAGCTTCTATATCACTGGGACGCCAGTTCTAAAGGGATGCTTAGGTGCAGAGATCTAGAAAATTCAAGGTAAAAAGCCTAACGTATGGGTCAATCGTATACGAGAGGGATCCGTGCTTATTGGTGTCTTTATGAGGGGGAAGAGTACAGTGGACCGAGGTAGCGTGAGTTGTTGGCCTTTGTTCTGATGTTCAGTGGCTGGAGTTAGATCTTAAATGACGTACGCTGGCCACGCTGCTTTACGAATAACGAGAGCTTAATACCAGAATAAAAAGCGTGCAAGTGTTATTCCACAAGCACTCGGACCACCAGCGTAAAGTCAGCTTTCCTACGGCAACGCATTTCGTCTTCCACGATAGGGTTACGGACAGACACAGAAAATTAACAGTCATCGCGAGAGAAGATTGGCACCAAGATATGGAGACAAAGATACGAGGAGATGAGGCTTGTTCTAAAAATGGTCCCAAAAAAGTTAACTCTGGTGAACCGTTAGCCCTTCACCACAACCATAGGAGTAATCCTGTCCATGACAATGCAATCTAAACTACGCTGGTATAATTATAAGAATTTGTTCTACTATTTCCCGCGTACACTGCAGGGAAAACAAACGGAATATTTAAGAAAGATTTTGATGATTTAGGGAACCAGAAAAGAAACGTATGAAAGCTTTAAAACTCTCGCTGTTAAGTCTCTCTCTCTCTCCTGCCTTTCGCTCACTCTCTCCTCTTCTCTTTCATTTTTTTCGCACTCTCCTCCGCTTTTATCTCTCTTTCCTTCCACTTTCTCACACTCTCCTTCATTTCTCTCTTCTCTCAGTCTCTCTCCATGCATGTTCGTCTCTTTCTTCTGTCTCTCCAGAATTTAATTACACTCCCAGCTCCCCATTGCACCCATTAACTCTGTCTCCAGTACCTACGGCCAAGTCAGTGCTGCTTTATTCTGGCCCTGCTGACTTTAGAACGACGATTCCTTAAGCAAAGGTTTGAAAAAAAGATGCACTCGCGACTTCTGGCTCATCTTCTTGTCTCAGCAACACAGCCCACTGGTTATCTTGCATGCACGCAGAAAAGTAGTGAATTGGCAGGAAACTTTCCAATTAAAGGGGGGTATTTCCATATCGCGTGCATTTCCAGACGGTCTGCAGCCGCATATTATTGTAGTGTCTTCTTCGCTAGTGCCCAGTGTTGCATATCACTGTAAAAGCTATCATCTTTAATCGCTCTATAAACATACCAATAGGACGGAGTTTTCCACACTGCCAGCCATTGTGCCTCGTGCGTCCGACGTCGCTGATGAATATGCAACACCCACCAATATCTTCTCTGGGGAAAAGTGTTCTGTTTTTATCTTTTAATGGGTTATGTGCGATGACTAAAACAGTGTGGATGAAAAATGTGCAATTGATTGTGAGTTCCGGTTCCATTACATTGCCAGCGATGTCTGCGATTCTGTCGGGAGCATGAAATGTACGGAAACATGAACACGTTTGTAAACATTGTCGCGCGCGCGTGCATGCGTGCGTGAGTGAGCGATAGAGAGGTGCGTGCATGGGTGCGTCAAGGGTATGTGTGTGCGAACCTTCATGTGCGCGTATTATTCTCTTTACTTCTTCGCGTGCATTCCTCTCTCTCTCTCTCTCTCGTCTTAATTAAAGAACGCCCAACATTCATAATCTCCACATGCGCAATACTTCTGACCCCCGCCCAGCAGATTCATCCTTTCAAGGGCTGCGGTTGAACGCTGTTTTCCATAACTAAACTGCTTTTCTGTGAAGCCAGGCTCTGGCGTGTTTTATTGCCATAATCGTGAGGCGGGAGGCCCCTAATAGCGAGGTACAGCCTGCATAATTGTGAGTAGGTGGCCAATAACTGTGAGGTGGGGGGTCCGTAATCATCAGGTAGGAGACGGTGATTTCTGAGCAGTGGGCAGGTCCCGTAAACTGCTCGCAGAAGATGGACGTTCCGGCCTGCGCGTGCCACCTCCATCTACAGGGGTTAAAAAGAATGTGCTCTGAGAAATTACTTTCCTGGCGTTAACTTCATCTTGCTCTCACTGAATGAGCAGTGGTCAGTCTGACGCAGAAACTGAACAGTATGTTGGCACAGGTCTTTAGACTCAAGTAGGCTGTCTCTGCTGAAATCCCAGCGAACGACTGGAGCTAAGACAGTGGAAGGTGTTATAGTTCCTTTGAGCTATGTTTGGTGTATAGTACTGAATCGGCATTTACCCAAGATATAACCCATTTTCTCTTGATATAAAGACACCTTTTCATGAAATGGTAATGAAAGTCGATCAAGTCCGTACTTCACTTTTCAGATGAAGTACACATCCCTTTAACAAACCGTAAGAGACTTCTCCTTGAAGTACAAGCAACCCCATGTGCTTGCAGAGTTTAAAAAGAAGACGCATGTACATTCGAAACGTATTATTTCAGCCTTTCCTGGACTCAAACACGTCTGTGTAGCCTTCAGTTGGACCAGTTTTAACGGTTGGATGGATTGTTGTACAGAACTGACGCACCCATGAAACAACGCCAGCGCGTGCTGCAATACCAGCTACAATTACTTACCGAAAACATGCGCTTATGTTCGAAGAAATGTATACCATTTTCCTTCTTTCCCAGCCTTGGCACATGACGTGCAAGAGAATGAATACAAAACGCCCCCACTGCTGTCGTATCAACATATGTCTGTTGATGTACACGAAAACTGAAACTCCAACTAACAAGTTATTCTTTGATCCAAACGGTTACAATGTGGATCGATGCCACAAAAATAAAAGAGGCAAACAGAGTTTGAAGAGCAGTTGGATGGAAAATTAAACTACTCCCTGCGACTGTACCAAGATTGTTAAAAAAAAAAAAGTCTTCAAAGTTACTTCAGAATAATGCCCCCTCACGAACTCCTTGGAACTGCCGATGAAACGAGGAGTAGCAATCGTTTGCAACCCTCTTCGAAAATATTTTTTTAAATGACATGCGCATAATGGCAGTCGACGGGAAAAAAACTGTATTTCAGTCCTCAATCATTTAGGTATTTCATTGAATCAAGGTACTAGCAGGGGAATAAAAGCAGCTAATTAATTTAATAATCTTTAATCCTCTGATGCGGGGAATGGGCTGCACGAAACGCAAGAGCTGGCCTGTGGGGGTCTTACAAAAGCGTGCGTCGTAATTGCCAAAAGCAGCAGGGACTACTTCTTGACAGAAGGAAGCACGTCTGAACACGCCACGAACTATCGCTTTGTGAATTCATTCGAGATTTCAGTCTTCCCGAAAGACCACAGAGACCCCAGAACTGAAAGCGTATCAGTTTTGAAGTATCCGGTAAAGTGCCAGTACAGTCTTAAAGGTTGTGATGTCTAAAACTAAAGAATGGCAGTTACACGAAAACCATAATTATATGGCTTTGGCATATTGACAAGAAATCTCAACAATGAAGTATAAAGTGTCAATGGCGTAATGTTTAGGGCAACACGCACGTAACTAAGGGTTTGATAATTTGTGAATAAACTGATCTGTGTGTGTGTGTGTGTGTGTTTGGGTGCGTGCGTGCGTGCGTGGGGTTGCGTTCGTGCGCCCATCCATATGTGTGTGCATGCATGCAAAATATATATTCCTGTAATACCATTATATATGACTGTTCCTGTCAGAATACAGTTAACATCTTTTCAAGAATAGATCGATTTGGAGTTTTCTCTTTTTTTAGGGTTTCTCTTCTTCTTCTTTTTTTTTTTGGGGGGG
>SMGT01011594.1:471781-489162 GCA_004794575.1 Lanistes nyassanus
GGGGAAGCGAAGGAACTGTGCAATACAAAGGAGAAAGCTTTGGCAAATCATTTCGAGAGGAAAGTATGAGCAGTTTGCTTGAGCGCGTGTAGGTGCACACGGACGTAGACTGGAACCAAAGGTCAAGCACTGGGTCAAGTAACACTCAGGGTTACTTCCCCTGTCCAAAGCAAAAAGGCTTTTGTGGCTTCCAACATTTTCCCCCTGAGACAGTCTATGGCTGGTTTTATAACATTCATTGCAATTTATGGGTTATCTTCCCGGTGCGAACTCGGAGAACTGTGAAAGGGAGATACCTGCGTGGGCTACATCCTAGGCGCTAGGCGTTGTGGCGCAGCGGGAAGGGTGACATTTTGGCTTAACAAAATCTTCCCACGTTGCATGGTTCGATTCTCTCCTCTCCCACGATAACACTGAGCAATAGTAGTTTTCGTCTCCGCCGCGAAACCCAAACTTTCATTTTCTTTTTAAAGGCAAAGAACAATATTTGGATCAGAACTTTGCGGACACCGGATTCTTATCCTGAACTCGGTCGCTCGATGCTGTAATTGTCAATAATATGACAAATTGGAAGGAAACACACAGTGTCCCGTCATGAACATAAATCCTCTCGGCAGTGAAATTTTATCTCAGGCCGTTGCTCGCAGGCAGTTTCATGGCAGCGCGGAGCCGACGCTGCAAGTGGCAGCTCACATTTGACATGCATCGATTCGTCTCTACAGGAATGTGTATGTCTGTCTTTCATTAGTATCGAAAATCGATACAAACCAGCGCTGTGCTGCCCCGGCCTATATCCTTTCTGTAACTTTCAGTCGGGACTGGCTTGTAATGGGCAATGTTACGTACGGACAAGATGAGAACGTCCATACAATCCACCAACTCCGTTCGACATTTCTTGTGCTGGATTTTTTTTAAGTGCCAAAAATAAAGTCTCGATATAGATATAATATAAAGAACAGCTGTAAGATTATTTTCTGTGTAGCTGTCATTAAAATTTCAGAAAGATTAGCAAACAAGTTTGGTGAAAAAAAAGTGTCATCCGATCATGAATAGTATGGGCCTCCGAAGAAGGAAGCCATACTGAATGTAATTCATTATTTCGGATTATTTTAAAGCTTGCTTGGAAATAAGACCAAAATATTTCCTTATGCTTTCACAGAACATTCCCATGAGATTGACTTTTTGGTAAACATGAGAGGCTGGGGATGGAGAGAAAGAGCAAAGGCGGGGAGCAGATAGACGAAGGGTGGATAGAGGGATAAACCAAGGGAAGACCAACTACGGTGGGCTCGGGTGGCCTAAAAGACGTTTTTATGCACCTGTTTTAGGGCGGCTATCTGCGGCCAATTCCAGGGACTGAAAGTACGCAACGCGCACATTAGTGCACTTCGCAGTTTTAACCCTCTACCCGCGGCGCGACGCCGCCTCTAATGGATTGCTGGTAGCGACAGTCAGCAGTCGGGATTGACCGTCACTGGCAGACTCGCCTCCCCTGCAATGTCCCAGCGTCCCGCTCCCGCCCCTCCCCAACTCCCCAAAATGGCTGCCGCCATCGAGTGAAAGGAAGTACAACTCAACATTTCTCCTATCGATCTGGCATGGTCTCCAGATTTCTCCCAAACTGTTCTGCTAGTCTCACTGCAGTGCCACGTTCCCGCCCAGCTGTGAGAAGGTCTGGCACTCAATCGAAGGACCTGTGCGATGCCGGCATTTCGCGCTCTAATTCTCCCTCCAGCACGCAGCAATCAGCGCGCAGCACGCTCATGCCGTTTTGCTGTTCCGTCCCTTTCTGCTGGTCCGGTTAATGGTCTAATGCCAAGGTTTTTCCTCTTCTTACTCTTAGTTTTCCTTTTTCTAAAACAAACAAAAAAAAAACAACCCCCGTTTCTGCAATGAAACGTCAGTTTGGCACGTATCCAGACGCTAGCTCAAGAACAAGACGGTAGAGAATGCGAAAGGAAGAAGGATGGACGTGCAAATGGATGCCATCTTCTCATGGCCTCAAGCTGTTGAGCTCATTAAGCTGAGCTGGAACCTACACTAGAAGCGATCGCATGGAAATATCCAACTATTCCGCCAACGCACACTCACGTACAGACATACCACACATACATACACGCAGGCCCACAGCACCCCCACAAAGAAAGAAACAGTGGAATCATTACCATGAGCGGTGGGTGTGGAAAGCAGCATGTCATGTTTGCTTTAGCCTTTCATCGTTATCACCTTTCGGGATCTTGGAAGCGCCTTAAACATTAATTAAGCTACAGCCCGCTACAAAAAACACACAATAATCTTAGAACTAAATGGGTTTTGCAGAGATATAAATTTCATTGTGAATAAAGAGATAAAGATCTAAAGCGGCTAAGACAAATGTTTACTTTATGCACAGTTTGGTAATTTTGACGTTACATTGTTAAAGTATGCTGCTGACTGCAAAAAAGTAGAGGATACTTTACTTTTAAACTTCTGAAACAATAAGATCAATGAAACCATCCCGTTCATTCCGTTGTAGATGTAAAGTAGCAGATCGCAATGGCGCATTTATGGCAGAAACAAAATTTTTTCAGTTATTTCACCCTTACTCAAAGCAACATTGTTATCAGTAATCCGTTTTCATAGATTTTCCCCACTCCCTAGTATGTCCCTCATTTGCGGCTGATCCAGCAGCGCCTCAAACTCATATCAGTCAGCCTTCACCTGCTGAAGAACGTCAGCCAACTGCTGGTCTGCGGAGGGGCTAGCAACTCCTGCACACGTCTGCTGAGGACATCCCGCACCTGCTCAGATGGAGACAGGTCTAGTATGTTGCTTTCCCATGCCTGATTCTGCCACCTCTGAAAATGTTCCTGGAAGGTGCAGGTACAGCGATGACGCGGCTTGTCATCTTGGAACATGAAGGTGGGGCCACGACGCCGGGGAAATGAAGCTGTCGAGGTAGCAGAGCCAACCTAGCGCCTGTCACTCAGCCCCCCTCCCCCCTCAATAACGGCTTTTGACCACTACAGGAGGTTGGTAACGCTCATCTTTACGCCACAACGCATGTACTGGGCCACCTTTTAAACTCCAGATGGTTGCGGAGCCTGTCATCGTTAGAACATCAGCCTAAGCCACTATACTGGCTGATCCACTTTTAATAAAGAACAAATGAGGACAGAGCGCTATAAATCATCAAATGACAACTCCAACAAAGTACTGGCAGCGATAGACACAACCGTATGCTGACGTATGTGACCAAGATCTGCCACGTTCCTTACTTTCGACTCTCTCTTTGCTACGTGTTTGGGTACGGTAGGCTCCCTTGGTCACATACGTCAGCATACGGCTGTGTCTAGCGCTGCCAGTACTTTGTTGGGGTTGTTATTTGATCCACTTTTGACGACGTCGACACCAAGCCGTTCGTCTGTGCCTCTGGTGCGACATCATCAACATAACATAGCATCTGTGGGCAGCATCACCGCCTCATGACTTGGAAGAAGCTGTTGGGATTGGCATGGCCCACGTTACAGTTGTTAATGTAACTGCTATTAAGAATAAGTAAATATATTACGCAGCACTTACAAATAGTTTGTGTCAAAGCAGTCTACAAAGTCTTCGGAAGTATTTTTCTTCTGTAAATCGGATCTGCATTTCTTGAGAGTTCTGCTTTACTGAGTCAGATCATAAACAAAGTTTGTTCAGAGAAAGATAATTCGTAAAAAAGAAAAAGGGGGAGGGAGGGTAGGAAATAAAGACAAAAAAGTCTCCCGTTCTTCACAAGTGCACAAAACCTTTCGAAATGGAAGAAATCTGCATTTCATGGAGGAAAAACTTTCCATAGGATAATTTGATTTGTCAGATGAAGACGGGCTGGCTCTTAAGTAAATCGATCAATTATCAATCTAATTTTTTTCCAGCAAGAATCGAAATCTAAAACATACCATGCATAACAAGCATGCGGTCACGTGTGTATGAAAACGTGAACAAACTCTTTCAAAGACATAATTCCCATTTTTTAAAAGTGTTTACTAGTCTGTTTTCCAGTAAGCCGCGTACTTGCTGGGGTTTTTTTTTTTTCTTACAATATCACTCTTCGTATTTAACCGCCAACAGACAAAAACCCCATCGAAGTATTTGTTGCTGTTCGCCCCCCCCCAATCCCAACCATTTTTTAAAATAAGCGCAGGGATATAAGCAAGAAAAAGCCAAAAGGGGTGAAACTTGGCAGGTGTATGGGGGGGGGGGCGGGTGCCACGAGCCCCCAGTCGGGTCGGGGAGGCAGGGAGAGGGTCACTGTTTCCCACACATTTGTTGTGGATATGCCAGTACACTTAACACTTTTAAAAGGTCATGCATTTCTACATCAAAAGTAGTTGTAGCATCGATATTCTGATACTGCAGAAGTCTGAAACACCAACACTATCGACGGAAATGTGTGCACATGTAGCATTCTTGTTCATTAGCATGACTTGTTATTGTTCAGCTATCAAGTTCTGTAAGTTCTGTTTAGGACTGATAATTGATAATTATGTCAATAGCCATTAAAGTACTTGCATTCCGCAATGGGTCTCCGCTTACTGACAATCCCATTGAGAATAAAATTGGTACGGATAAAATTATTCCTACATGGTTAAGCTACCACACTCTTCTTACACTTGAATATTACCACAATGTTCTCATCGCACTTTACAGCGCATCTCAAAAATGACTTAGACGACTCAGAAACGGCGGATATCAGCTTTAAAGAAGAAAATTATCATCTCTTTAAGTGGCCGGAAACGAGTGTATGAGGTCCGTTTTCTTGTGTATATATTTATATCAACATATGTTTGGATCCATGGCTGGCTTGCATGACACTGAGCGTTCTTATCTCCTGTTCATACGTAAAGGTGTACATAAAATACAGAGAGGGAATGGGCCGTACGACCACTCTTATGACCGGAAGAGCAGGTACGAACGGTCATGCATGCCAGCCCTGGGCAATGCCAGGCTAAGAACAAACTGAACATAAAGAGTAAGCCGGGTTTAGTCCTTTCTGTTGCGTCTGTGGGGAGCGGAGAGAACCTCCGGTGCAAACATGATGGACGGTGTTTCCAGTTTAGAGGACAAGCCGTCATGATTGTAAGCCCTAATCCCCACCACTACCCCTCCCTAACCATCACCCCAAACATGTACAAAATGTGTGTGTGTGGTGGTGGTGGGGGGGGGGATAAAGGAGAAGGTGACTTTCGTCGGTCGCTAAAACCAACGTTTTAACCACTAGGCCCCGACTCCCACTGGCAAAGTTCAGTTTAGCTATAAGCAGCAGTAACCCGGAAACAACGTCCGGTAAGCCATTATGATAACACTGCAGTTTACTGAAAGTTCTCTCCGCTGCCTACAGTCGCAAGTGTCCCTGTCTGCGGCCGTCATTGATCCTCTGAGTGTGCTCTCGCTAGCTGTGGCAGGAAGCAAATGAGGTGAAGGTAGTCACCTCATGAACGCACCCTACACCGCTGGCCTCAGGATGTTCTAAGCAAAATTAATAAGCGTTCCACCTCCCACCCCCACAGACCAGATTCGTTTGTTTTTCCCTTCCGGATTGTACGACAGTCACGTTTGCTGGTGAAGGCGTACAAGCGTGCACACATACCGATATGCACGAACGCATACATTACACTATGCACGCACGCACACATCACACTATGTACGCACGCACACATCACACTATCCATGCGCACACAAACACAGCACACGCACATGCAAGACAAGCACAAAATTAAATGCACGTCAAGAATTTTCAAATGATTAAGAATTTCTTCGTAAAGATTAGTCACAAAAAACTAAGGAAACAACCCCCCGCCCCCGCTCCCGCCTCTACATGCACAATGCGGCTCTTTTCAGCAGTCTCTTGTTTTTCAAGAGAGAAATTCAACCCACTTTTACTTCAACGTCGTTTCTCTGTACACCAACGACATATTTCCACGGCACATCAAGGTCATAAAAGTTTCTTCCCCAACCCTAACCTTTCACGTCCTTGTCACCCAAACTGCTATAAACATTATTCATCCCACATGGATCCTCAATATCTGTATGTACAATCGGATGCCTCTTCCACATCCTCTTTAATCCATCTGTAATTTTCACGCCATTCACTGATCCCCAATATACAGTAAAAACAACAGGAAATAAAGAAGGAAGAAGTAATACCACTTAGCAAAGACTAACGATTCTAACGATTTAAATCATTTATTCCGCCGATACATCCCTTACTTGCCTGAAGTAGGTGCTCGGCGGCCGCAGGAATGGGAAAGAGCGAAAGCGGCAGTCAACAGAAAAATGGGGGCACAGGGTGTAAGCCACAAAGTGGATGGTGGGCATGTGAGAGGAGGGGATTAACAAGGACAGGGTGGGGGTGGAGAAAGCGGGCAGGAGGGACTCTCGACAGCCGCAAACAGATCGATCGCACAAATCCGTCGACACCCTACCCAGCCACAACCCGCGCGACTTCCTCTCCCGCATTCTCCATCTCGATGCCTCCAAATAACCTTCCCCTTCTCCTCCCACGGCTCTATTCTTCCTGGCGGCACGAGTTGTCTTCCCGTCCCTCCTCCTGCGTCCCCTTGCCCAGGGGAGGTCACCATTGCGATGATGCCAGCAGTCATGAAGATCATTAACCGTGTCACCGAAGCCCATGGCGTCATTAAAATCCCGTTGCTTGGTCTGACTTTTGACACCTATCCCACAATCCCATGCGCCACTTTAAAAACGTTCTGTGGGCTGTTCTGGTGCTGCGGCAACATGAGTGCACATTTCTTCCTTTTTTTGTAATTTGTTGTGATGACTTGAAATTTTCTTAACAAAAATAACCGAGTACAACTGAGCTAAAATCAATTTTGGACACGAACATTTTCAGCAAGTTGTTGCTGCAATATTTAGACTCTGAATATCTCACAAACTGATGTCCACATGTGCATGCACATGCCTACATATATACACACATTTACATGGATGGAACTAATACATGTGCACATATACCCATCTGTGCACACATAAATGATACAGATACATACATAAACATGCATGTGATAAAATCAGATGAAGAAGAAACCAGCTGATAGTTCAGGACTCTTTCAAAGGAACCAAATCCTAGCAAACTGGGCTCCGTCAGTTTAAAGATGAGTAACACTACATATTTTGAATGATAGCAAAAACAAGAGGAAATATACATAAAAGTTCTACATTTCTTTGGAAAGGTGACCACAGAAGTCACATTACTGTGTGAACGTATGGATGCGCACAGATCAGTGAAAATGTGTGCATTCATGGCATGTACATAAGCTGAATAGCACTATTTATCATGTTTGTGTAATCACCACCAGGGGAGGTTGACCACACCTATTACACAGGACCAAGGGAGACAACACCTGCACTAGGAAAGGTATCATGGTTCCCCCTTTCTCCCTCTCCCCTATCCCAAGCTAATAACCATCCTGACAAGGTAATTTCACCGGGTGGAGCACAAAATTAGTGTAATCCTCCACCCTCAACCCACATCTCCCAGGAATGTCAGTGGAAATATTTACCAGCTGCACCCTAAATTTCTCCTCATGCTTTCCTTAGACTGGAGCATATAATGCTTTCTGCCAATATTTACCATGAAGAGATTACTTTTACAGGTCATATGTGGATCATTTAATGTATTTAAGTCAGAAAATCCAAGCTTTTGGCAAGCTGCATTCAAGAACTTATACATGATATTGTCTAGAAGCATTTATGCTTTCAATATCTCTGAATAAGTGACTTGACAAAAGGATGATTGGGTTGTTTAATGTTATGTTAGCATTGTCAGCAGCAAATGCTGTCTCATAATGGGAATGAGATGGGAGAGCAATAAAAGGTGCAGAAGAGAAACCAGAAGAGAAGAGAAACCAGAAAACCTAAAGAAATTCCTGATAGCCTGTAAGCAGGTGCCACATGCAGAGAGAAAAAAAATGAGCAGGACAGACTTCCAACCCGTGAACCTCTATTCTTATTTATAACCACGTTTGTAAGAACAGACATTTTTATATGCAATATAATGCGTGGTTTAAAAATTTTTCTCTTTATGCTGTGACTTCTTTGTTATGATCAATGTGTTTAATTGCATTATCATCACCATGCTGGAGGTTCCATCCTCACGGCACCTCACAGAAAAACCAACAATGGAATAAAAAAAATCAATGAATCAAATAAACCATAAATTAATGTGTGTCAAACCTCACAAGCTAGAAGATGGCATTACAGATTCAAGATGCTGCAAAATGGCTTCCTTGGTAAGTGCGGGTATGTGATTCCTAGGCAGTTTAATGTTGCACAAAATGAATGGTTTTTTCTCTGCCCGCTCTGTCAACACAATTATGCGATGCATGTTTGGGTGTGAATGAGAGAGTTCCGTGACTGTCTCCTTGTATGTGACCTCTTCATTTGGACCCTCAGACGTAATATCAACTGGATACAGGCTGTCTCCTGCAAAAATAAATAGTATTAAAAAAACACCAAAGCTTTGCATAAATCAATAGGACTTACAACAGTTTGTGAATTTATCTCCTGTGTGTTCTGTTCCTGATGACACAAAATTTTAGCTAGCAAAGAAGTGTAGACCCTTTAGATAAACATGACTAAATCCCAAAACTGTTACAAGCATAGCATGACAAATCTAAATGACCAGCAATGACTTAAGTGGGCAGTTTTAGCATAATATGACGATGCCCACATGATTAGACGGTCTGTAAAGGAAAACTCTTTAGTTGTAGCACTGAAGAAAGTAGAACAAAAGGTGAAGCTCAAATTTAAATCACAAACACACACACACACACACAAACAGAAACAAACACACAAAACCACATATGGACACAAACAAATACACACACATATTCTAACCTGGTAGTAACATTATAAAGCCATCAGCACACCCAATTCGTTCAGGCATCCACCGTTCCACACGATGCTGACTTCTTTCCCAAGAAAACCTGAGCAGCTCAGGAAAGTTGAATCTCATGAGTCGACAAGACTCGTACAGCTGTGGAGGTGCAATATTTGCTTTGCCCTCTTTGTACTGGCTCAAAACAGCGAATGGTGAGGCCCACTGAAAAATATAAACTCTTAGTTTATCAAAACTGAAAAGAAACCAGACATAAGAAAAAGATATGGTGGCCTGGCCATGTACACTGAATTCTTTGATCCTACAATATTATTTTGTCATTTAACTGTCTTACTTAAGTGTTAGTGTACCACCACCGCCAGGAACACTGACAATAGCCATTCCCATATTTTTCTCCATAAAGAGTGCATGCTATCCATGAAGTACTTTTCGCATTACGTGTAACTGGCATTAAGATTAAGGATTTTATGTGAAGAATTTTCAGTACCAAGAGTTGTCCAGTGTATGAATCATATTTCTGAGGTAGATTGAAAAGTTTGCGTGTATGCTGCCCAACAGAGTTAATGTTTTCACCAACCACCCCCACAAATATATATTGTTTAAAGATACTTTTGATAGTCTATAATGTATAATTAAACACTTCTCTGGCAAGAAAAGATTCTTTGAGTCTACTTTATTTATTCTATATGTGTTAATAAAATGGCAGATTAAACTTTTTGTTTCAAGGTTAATGCAAACCAGGCCATCTGACGATGATTTTACATCAGACAGCCTGCAAGATGACTTCCAGTCTTAACACAAACCCACAAAACCTTTAAACAAATATCATTACATGTGCTGAAGATACAAGCATGAAAATAAGTCTCATATTTTGTGGCCATATTTTATGACGGTGCAACAAAATCTTCCACACTGATTGGAGGCAAAAGGAGGCTGACAAAAACTGATTATTTATGAATGCATTTTATCTACCTGTGAATGAACTGTTTCTCCTTCATCTTCCTGAACATGTGGCTTGCCTTCAACACAGCAGATAAAAAAGGCTGTATCATACCTACGTTTCACCTCAAAAAGAGGTGTAAGCCAGTTTGACCATTCATACAATGAGCAAATATCAGGTACTAATTTAAGCGTCTGACACATTCGCAAAAATTCTTTGGGATCTTTGTCAACTTTGGGACGCCATTCACTTATCAGAGATTGGTCTTCAATGTAATGAGCCATGCTAGGTTTGTCCCATAAGCTTGGCCACCATTTATCTAGAGCTCTGTTTGCATTTCGTGCAAGCAACACCCCCGACTCCTCAAAGGTTTCTCGTATAGCACAGATTCTGAAAGCAACTTCGCTTGGGATGTGCGAAAACTTTTGGTCTCTTACACGACTGAACATAGGTGGACCCTGCCCACCTCTCATCACGAAATCGAAAATGTTTTGCCTTTGATCTCGGCCCAGGTAACTGAACACCCCCAGCCACTCGGGTGAAAAATCCACGTCGTCAGCCGCACCACCAGGAAAGACATATAGGTTTGGCATGAATGAACTTTTAGGGCTTCGTTTCAACAACAGCATTTCGTAGTCGGCTCCTATAGGCAAAGCACGGCCCTTTGGGTTTGCATTTGATCCATTGACCAGGACAGGGACTGCACCAATACCTTGTGGACGCGAGGTGACAAGAATCAGGGTTGACGCTTCCCTCCAGTGTTTCAAAACTGCTGCCATTATTTAAAACGTCTTGTAGATTTGCACATAAAAAGGCACAAGTGAAGCTCTTTTGGAAACTCTGTATTCGCATCAGTAAGACTTTGACCTTATTATCTTCAGCGTGCAAACAGAGTTGCGTACCCTGTTAGACAAAGGCGTAGAGTTACATCTAGTTGACAAGTTACAGCTTTCTCTCCTCACACCAAACGGTAAGAATTACGTGAATCTTAATTCAGGAGAATGATAATAAAGTAAGTGTACATCAACAATTTTGTGCTGTAGTTTTTGACTTTTTAAACTTGCGTAAAGGTAAGACATTTCCAAGGGATGCTTGTTTGAGAATTCAAAGTTGTCGTCTGCTACGTACCGACGTTATAAAAATATAAGTCATGATGTTGATACCTAGGATAATACATCTAGATGTATTATCCTAGGTTGATAAGAGAGTAAGTGTGAATTCAGTGGTCATTCGATTAACTTACCATCCTTTATTGACAAAGTTTACATGATAAGCTAAACGGCTTGCAGAACACACTTTGCGTATCAAATAACATCTAATAACGAACATTAAAATGACGTCAAGATCTCTTTTTAACTTTAAAATGTGAATTAAATGTCAGACGATGGATCGGACGGTCACTCAAGTGACTTGGATCCGTTTCCAAAACTGTGCTAGTTTTACATACTGGTATGAGTGTGTGTGTGTGTGAGAGAGAGAGAGTACGTGATGCATTGGGTACCAGAGATGCATGGCTTGTGGTGTTTGTTGCACGTCTCGCCACAAATTAGGTGCACATCAGGACGGTGGTGCTGTCACACGTGAAACTGCTGTCGCAACACAGCCTTCAGTCCCACCCACGCAGACACAATACTGACACTTATGGGCCAACCAGTCCTAGTACGGTTCCTTATATGCCAGACGTCTGGCAAGCCAGCTAACTAGACTGACAATTTTTAAGTAGGTGTGACTCGGACGGGGTGCGAACCATGCTGGCCTCCCGCCACGGAAGCGGGCGCTAGACTACCCAGGCGGTTCGGGATCTATACAGTCTCGAAAATTCAACATCCGTAGTTCCGACCGACGGAGGAAGTGGGCAAGGGATGTTTTGCACACGGCTGTAATCTTCATCCTAGAACGAATTTCTGTCTCTCAAACTACGCTCATATCGCACACAACACAAGATGAAGGGCAATCTTGTCCGCAAATAAAGTTATTTCATTCTCCAGTGCGGTTTCATTTGTTTTCCCAGGGTATAGTGTGATATGAATAGTTCAATTACAGGCTAGTGACGTTGAGAGGCAGAGTCGGTCTCACTTGTTTCCTGCCAGACTGACATCTTGAGTAGGATAATTGGGTCTGCTTCTGGTATAGGCTGCCATCTTTATCCGAACTCTGTCGACCTTGCTAATTCTTCGTCTAAGAGTCTATTTAGTAGCCTTAAAAGCTAGAAGACCTTGCTGTCTCATCTGTGCAGGTTTCATATATTTGTTGCATACGCATTTCTCCGGAATCTTTTTTGAGTGGGAAGTTCAGTAAAAACAACAGAATGTCTGAGCCAAGCAAAAGGACAAAAACAGAGTCGATGTTTTGGGCGTTACCCCTTCATTAGGACAAAAAGGAACAAAAAGGGAAAAGACAAAACGCAAACCAAGAGAAAATTACATATAGTGGAAAGTTCTGTTTTCGATATATTACTCAGATCGATAGCTACGTGGATAGATACACATTGAAGAGTTGTTGGCAGTAAAAGCAATCGCATGTGTGTGCGTGTGCTTGTGGGACTGAAGCCTGTGTCGCGACAGCAACAGCATCCTGATATGCACTTCGCTTGTGACGAGGCGTTAAGCAAGCAAGCAACCAACCAATCATCTGCAGTAAAGCTGGAATGCCGAGGCAAGCTATGCTTATCGCGACGGCGATGGTTTAAAGCTACTTTTCTCATAACATACGCCATTCAGCGGAGATAGTTTCATAATTCAGATCCTTAAAACTTAAAATCTTCTGATCTTGACGAAAGTGAAATATCAAAGATCGGCTTTTCGTAATAAATATTCCCGTGCGATACACCAAAATGAGAGCGGGCACACGTAAAGCCAGAACAGCGTTGGAAATAGGTGACTCGTGAATTGCAGGGTGGCTTAGAGCACATAAAGTTGAATCCAGTCCTCACACAGGGAACAGTGCAACTGCACTGAAGGGTTAACAAAACTTCCACAGGTGCCGAAGGTGAGATGTAGACAGTATCTTGTCAGCCAAACACGGATGCATCAGCAACAGTTAACCAGTCGCTGGACTCAGGCTGTTCAGAGACTAGAGCGAGCACCTGTCAGAAATTCACGAATCGTAGTGGCAGCTTCTCGCGCTGGAAACAGCGTGTACCAGAACTCCTGGCAGGATTGACAGGTTCCAGTTACCTGCCTAGAACAATGACTTAGGGGTCATCAAAGGTTAGATGACTCTGGAAAGGCGAGTTTAGCTAGATGGTGTGCTCACCAGATTTTGACAGGGTCGTGTCAGCATATTCAACTTCAGCGTATTCGTTACACTTGCAAAAAATGGTCGGTGAACACGAGTAACCTAAACATTGGATCAAGCACCAGTCATCAGGTCGTGAGTTGGACATATGCCTGATAAAGCCTTCGAGGGTAGGAGCACGTGAGGGGGATAGATCACGTGATGTAGAGGGCACTGCACAGAGAGACAGAGCAATATAACTGGGAACCCATAGACAACACGGGATTACAAGAAACGAAGAGACCAGAGAGACGAGAGGAGACCTGGTCAGGCTTACTCCCAGAACTCGGGGTTCGCTTGCTTGGCTGCTGGACTTCTAGAACCTCGGCCTCAGCTGAGCAGCAATGTAGCGAGATCGAAGATAGAGGGGCATAGTGGGAGGTAAACCACATTGCTGCTTCCCACGTGCACCTCTGATGCAGGTGCCACGATGGAGTCTCCAGTAGACAGGATGACAAAACACCATCCAGTATTAGGAACATAGACGTCAACGAGGTGTTAGCATAAATGAGTGGAGCGCGCTACAGTCAACGGGCCACCGAATGATGCAGTGCCTTGACAGGGTCCAGGTAGCCACTAGACGTTATTGAGTGAAGTAATTAATTTCATGTTTAGGCCGATCAACACCAGCGACGAACTATAGAGGATGTAATAAAGCTTAGGACGTGCACTCCTATTAGGTGTTATAGGTATGACAGTGGAAGGAAAGGTGCATGGGTAAGTGAAACGAACACTAACGTTACGTGCGGAAACAGTATCAACAGGCCTAAACATCTTTTTTGTTTTCCACTTAGCAAACATATTGAAGAATTTTGAACGATCCTTATCATTCTGAGCAGTCTTTGTACAGTTCTACCAAGCTATGAGTTAGTAGGAAAGAAGCCTCCGCGCCAACTTAATGCACGTTTTCAAGCGCGAGCGTGCGTAAGCTGACGCATTACGCGTGAGCTTACACGGCTGGAGAAAGTTGTGTGGAGCCAGTCGTAGACAGCCAATCGAACAGCGTGCATTAAAAAGCAAGTCAAATTTTGATGAAGAAATTTCTCACCAACAGCTTTCTCCTCTCCAAGAGTTTTGGCAGCGTATTCGTCTGTAAAGAATATCTGATCCATTTTAATCCAAAAAATCATATTTTGCTGCAAATGCTTACATTGTGTTTCTACAGCAACTTTCATTCGATTTATTCGAGCCGTGCGTTTAGCACAGCAGTCCCACAGTTTAGACCAGTCCGATCACACAACGTCAATCGCCAGGGCTGGCTTGCATGAGCGTTATTATTAGTAGCTGCCCTTCGGGTCATAACAGCGGTGGTAAGGCCCATTCGCCCTGTGTATTTTAAGTGCACCTGTACGAAAGAACAGGACATAAGAACGCTTATGCAAGCCACCCCAGGAGCCGGCCGGCGGCAGGTCGTCTGCGCTATTGCCGCCCCGATGAGGATGGAAGCTAGTGAAGCAGAATATGCTTTGCATCTATGGGAGACGAGTATTCTGTTTTGTTATAGTATTTATTCCGTTCTTCTGAGCTGTTGTAATCAGGAACTTCATGCCAGAGTGAGTAGGGGATAACTCCAGCGTCGGACGCATAGATCTTCTTGAGCTACCAGCAAAAGTTCGGCATTATAGATAATAGATGAGGCTTATGGCAACGCCAAGGGCTCGCTCTCTCCCAGTGGAAATAACTCTACGTATACAGCTTAAATAGGAGCCACAGAAGCTTTGCAAAAGAACTAAAGGGCTGCTGTACTTCTTTACGATAGTATAATGAAGGATTTTCCCAAATTTTTTTAGATGAGGATCTTTTCACGTCGATTAACTAAATAAAAGGCGCCATATCACGGAAAGGCAGTGACACTCAAAGCAGGTGCCTCATCCAGAGGAAATACGATTGCCTATAGGCACAGGTGGCCGTGGACGGGATTTGAACCAGCGGACATGGCGGCTTCTCTCTGTCTCTCTGTCCTCGTAGTGTCCTGGTGTAAAGCACTAAACTACTGATGGTCGCTAGATTTTGCTATGTGGTCATCATATCGACTTTTATACCGACCTGTCGTTCCCGTAAAGAGACCCATGATAGTAGGCTTGTGCTAGAACGGTTGGTTGGTTGGTTGGTTGGTTGGTTGGTTGGTTGGTTGGTTGGTTGGTTGGTTGGTTGGTTGGTTGGTTGGTTGGTTGGTTGGTTGGTTGGATGGTTGGTTGGTTGGTTGGTTGGTTGGTTCGTTGGTTGGTTGGTTCGTTGGTTCGTTGGTTCGTTCGTTCGTTCGTTGGGGTTTAGCGCTATGCAAGCTGCTTAGGCCCTTTCATGGCGGCTAGAACGAGAGGGGTGTTGAAGAACGTTCTGGAAATAACCAACTGTGGGCTTACCCCTTGAGACTGGTTGTGGGTCATCCCATATTCACCCCCGAGGTAATACCGAGACCTCCCAGATGTATCTTTCTATCAAAGAGGTATATGGGAGTCAGGAGTGGTAGTTAGGGTGTTACCAGTCCATCACACTGGCTTCGTTTCACCGGCCACACGGAAGGCAGAATGCGTCCGGGCGTCTTCTGAGGAAATGCATCTGCCCGAAGACTTTTCAAACCTCCCGAGGAAAGAGCTCTTCTGTCGGTGTACACTGGACGAGAAATCGATGCGAGGCGAGGGCACGGCCCCCGACAGACTGGGGGCATGGTAGCCAAGGTGTTAGCCTGTCAACACGCAGCACGTGCCGCTCGCTGTCTCGAGCAACCGCCAAGGTTCATGTCAGCTGATGTGGAGGCTGCGGGTTACGGTGCAGTTTGCTCTCATGGGCCGTCAGGGCTGTTCCGTTGTGAGGTAATCGCGTGCCTTTCCTACTTACCTTTCAACAAGAGACAAGCGGCAGCAAGAAATTTCTTTTTCTTTTTATTCCCTTCATTCTAGGGGACCATTAATTCACGGTTCGTTCATTATTTATTTCTTGCGTTCCATCCTGTCTTTTTTAAACTTCTTTCTTTCGTTTGCCTTTTTGGGCAATTGCAGGCTAAAGAGGGTAATAGAGTAAGCGAGCGAGCGATGAGTTCAAAGCAAAACAAAGTCACAAACTATAAATTTGTTTTTTTAAAAAAAACAGCATGATTATTCCGATCGTCACAAGACCTTCTTGGGTACATCAAAGAGGTTGATCATCCAGTTTTACTTGTGCTGAGGGTAACATTACTGGCATTTACTGCATGGGAGGTAAAGGACGTGAAGGTATGTCCCATTTCCCAATCGATCCCTTCATCTTTTAACATTCCAAATTGTCGCCCTGCTTAACGAAATCTGTGTTTGTTAATGCTGTGCACGTTCTAAACGCTCGTAACTGGGCAGATCTGGGAACCTGCCACGCTCTCATCATCCTAATTCCCCTATCACTTTGAGAATTTAATATACCAGCTAAGCATGCACTGACCCTTTTAATCATTACAAATGCAGCATTTGATTTTAAAAAGAAACCATCAACAGTTGTTACATTTAGATAACTTTTACTAGTGATGCAGATCAGTGATTCACGTTGTTGAAAATTCACACAGAAACTAACCAACCAACAAAATCAAGCAACAAAAAAAAAAAACCAAGAAAACTCAAAACTCAAATAGAATGACGAGTAAACTGGTACTTAATACTGAGTGAAAAAAAACCCTGAAACTGTTTACTTCCTCAACAGAATTTGTGTTGGTTGTTTAACTCAAAGGTGGTTTCTGCTGCTGTATAACCTGTTACCATCTACCACTTTAGTTAAAAATGTTAGTTGATTTACGAACTCTGAAGTAAAGTGTATGATTTTGGATATGGTTGTATGGTTGTGAGCGGAGATTTACTGTGTGTTAGTTATTAGTTTCATTAAATTTTGCATTTGTGTATTCACATTATTTTGTCTTTATGATTTTGTACTGTATGCACAATGTGTAGATAGTGGCCATATAATCATGCAGTATCCGAAAATCAAAAGACTTGTCAGAAGATGAAATGCCGTGAGCTTTCGTAGTAAACTGTATCGTGGTTTATAATTAAGTAATTTTTAAAAAACATTTAGCACTGAACGCAAGCTGTGCTCGTATTATTGGCCTCTACGTATTGTCTTTCGCAGGTGCACAATCCCTTCTACTTGAGTCTGCAGCCTGCCAACACGCACCTGGCCAGAGGCCTAGTCAGCCTGCTGTCCGTCAACTACTGGTATCGTCTGACCATGCTGGTGGAGAACGAGCTGCGCTACGACGGGTTCCGCGACACCTTCCGGCGCCTGACGGCCGGGGACAAGTGGCATATCGAAGATGAGCTCTTC
>SMGT01011594.1:489411-533306 GCA_004794575.1 Lanistes nyassanus
CCAGCAGCTGTACCTTTCAAAGACCACGTGGCTGCAGAGGAGTTGCTGGTCTCTGAATGGCAACCCGCCGTTTCCGCACGACAACGAAGTCTACAAGTGAGGCTTAAGTTCCTCATACTACTTAGCAGCTTCAGGAACTCCGTGTCCTTGGCAGTGTGTACGTCTTGTCCGTATCTGTGTCAGTATCTGTATATTTGTGTCTGTTTATGATGTCTGATGTCTTTGCGTTTGTATTTAAATATTTGTCTTTGCTTATGTCTATCTGTATCTACGTCTGTACCCATGTCTGTATTTGTGTCTCTTTGTAATGTCTTCTGCCTGTGTCACTGTTTCTGTGCTTATGTCCACAGACGCGTCTATATTTATGTCTTTGTTTGTGATTGTTACAACCCCCCCCCTCTCTCTCTCACCGCAGTCCGTCTCATCAGTAAAAGAGGGGTTGTATGGGCATGTCCTTTCTACCAACACTCGTGCAAAACAAAGCTCAAGACCGGCAGTGAAAATCAACGAGGCCCCAGCCAGGTATAATCTCTTAAACTCCCCGGGTTTACCGAAATTCCCTAGATTAATAGAATTCACTCACTTCAATCACTATAGGTACCAGCAGAACCAATGTCAAGAACCCGATCCAAAACCCGGATCGGCCAACACTCTGCAATTTCACTACACACAGGTAAATTTCACAAAATTCTTAAATTTCCCAGGCAACTCTAGCAGAAATTGCATCTACACTCATTCGTCTAGCAATCACACCCACCATTCGCACAATGCATCTACACTCATTCGTCTAGCAATCACACCCACCATTCGCACAACAGCATATAGAGCATAACTCCCTTTCAGCCCATTCACCAGTTCCACCGTTACTAATAACTTCAAGACATTACACCCCAGACCATACCAAAGATTATCGCACCTTTCACCTTTTCAATCTCCAGGTTTCGTTACTAATAAAGTCCTAAATGTTTATATTTCTCTCAATTCCACAGTCACTGATAACTTCGTGTCATAACAGTCTGTACCCTGCTTTCACGAAGGTTGGGGTTAACGACATAAGACCGAAAGATGCGTGCATTACCGCTTTCCGAATGGTCTTTTCCAAAATAAAGAATCTCTGCGCCGCAAGTTATAGCTGCCCAGGCTGCGGACGCATAGCGCCACAGAGACTCGTGCTCGAACCAAGATGGAGCCGGTAGATGAGGATGCCAAAAACTCGACGTGTAAACTCCAAAGCGCTCCTTCAGCGTGAAAACTCACGAAGATATCAACAGTACTCCAAGTGAGGGTGGTACTCCAAAAACACTTTCTCTTCACTATATCCTCAGGAAAATACTCCAACACTTATCTTCACTATATCCACAGGAACAAACTCCAACACTTGAACGAGATATATATCCTCCCACCTGCTCGATCTCTCGGGGATGACACAAAGAATTCCCCCCACACCACTGGAGAGTCGCACAGATCAGAAAAGTCCCCAACAATTTAGGAGACACTCAAAGCACTGCAGAGAACACCCTGGTGTTCGCTATGGAACACACCTCAACTCTCTTCCACCCAGAACCACTCTACACCTCTCCCGCCTTCGCCCCTCTCTGAGCGAGATTTTCTTCTCCCCTAACACTACTCCGTTGGTGACTGAAGTAACTGACCAGTATTCGTCACTCTTTCTCTGTACTCACCAATACTGGCAATAGTCAATACACAATGATGATAAGTTATATCGTTTTAACACAATTCTTGTATATGGATAATCAATTCAGAAAGTAATTTACGAGCAAACAAACAAAAAATCCAAACTGCCAGTCAACCAACAACAACCATCTGGGCCTCCATCAAAGCCTACGCCAATACATTGATACACACCCCATGATACCTGCACTCAAAAGTTACGCGCATACGCGTCCGTGACAGTGATGTGTTCAATTTTGAGCTGCTCCATGCGTCATTCGGGCATTAAACCAGAAAACGGCGCATTGCTTCCTAACCATTATATTACCATCATTATTTTTATGTAGCTGTAAAGTATTTGCCTGTGCCACCTGATTCAGAGTGTCCGATGACCCATTCTTTAATGATCCAACGTTCCAATTGCGTATAGAACATTTCTTCAAAAAGTGAACACTGCCATATGTGTCTGGATCTGTGTTTGACATTCTGCTAGTGTTAGGTTTTGTTCACATTAAAAGTCAATGATGTAATATCGACCTAAACGTATACTTAGACATGGCAACTTTTGATGTAATAGAACGCACATTTGTCAGGTTAAGAGATACCGCAGGAAAAGAAAAACTTCCAGTTTTCAAGGGCCAATGACTTAATGAATGTAATCATTACTTATGCTGTGTTATAGGCAAAGCTGAACACTGTCCACGCTGTCATTATTGCATGGTCAAGTCCAGTCAGAGTGCTGAGATCGACACAGGGCATGCCCATCAGTTGAAAAGCAACCGAAAATGCTTCCTTAATTTGCTTACTGGTCCCCAAAATATGAAAAATATGAAGTCTTACAACTGTACCCACCCTCCTCTACTACAGCAATATTCCAACTAGTACATGACAGTAGTGGGATATGCTAAATATAATTGCTAAATATGCTAAGTAATATTGAACTGTAATCCACATAGTCATGCAGATAATGGCAAACATTGGTAAAGGTGCTGGTTCCTTTCCCCGGTCTCATCCCTTTCTCTTTCTTCTCCTAATCCACTTTTTTCTTTCTAATCTTTTTAACATTCCTCAGCCCTCCAAATGTCTTTTCTTTGAGTATTTTTCTTTTGGTTTTTTCCCCTAAACTTCTGTATTAAACTGCTTGCGTCTTCTCTTTGTCTTTAGCTGTCTTTATCACGACGTAAACAGGAAACAACCACAGGGATTCGATTGGTCCGGCATTTTTATATGTCAGGAAAGCGTATATTTTTTTCTTATTTTCCCCAGAGAAAGGGAAACAGAAAGCTCTGACAAGGTTTATTTTAGGTTAGGGAAAAGGAAAATCCCCATCTGAAAGAGTATCCTTCCTCGCTGAGATTACCGACGTGGTGGGAATCAATATAAACGAAATTGTCTTTGTTAGAGTCCAGGAGAAAAAGAGCTATTCTCAGTTCTCATATTGAAACGATGCTTTATAACAGACTGAGAGTAATGTGTAGGAAGAATAGGGACACTTGTCGGAAGTGTATTTATATGTGAACTGCGTGATCCGACGGCTGAAACTAATTACTTTTTTCTTTGTCTCTCTCGTCATAAATGAAAGGCTGCTACTGTATCTTAGGTGCATTTCTGTTTTTTGTTCAGGTTGAAATATTTACAACGCTATGGGAATTTCCCTGTTTTTTCCAGGTATTGCTGCGATAATCTATGGCAACATTTCTAAAAATGGTTAATGGTCTATTTGTGGTCACATAAACTGACCTTCTGCCTGTGCTGTTTACGTTTGCCAAGTAGGCCTATGAGGTCTACCTTCACATTTGGTTGAGCACCCTTTTTTTTCTTATTCTAACATGCAGTTAATAGGAACACAAATCCCAGATTGCGCTTTTGTTCTTTCTCATATATTGTTCTTGACTGAGTATTGGTGGTGTTGGGGTGGGGGGGGAGATGTAGGAAAGTTTTTAGATTCTTTAATTCTTGCTCGATTCACTAAAGTAATTAAATATTGCATTTTCTAAACACAACCGCATGATTTCCAATCCCACAGAGAGTTCTGGGTCTATATGTTAGATAAGATTATCAATTCTGATCTGACAAATCCTTAACAGTAGAGCAGAGTTTAAAGCAATGTGGAGCTAGGCATTCAAAGATTCACAGTTGAAACTGGAGTCGGTATGACACCGGCATTTACCAGGTTTGCGCATCCCGCTAGCCTGGGATAGAGCTAACCTCGACTTTTTCATATAATCTTGTTTTTAAAACTATCTTTAGAAACAAAATCTTAGTTTTGAAACTGCTGAAAGCCTATCTCTCGACGTATGAGTCCAGTTACAAAGCTGCCGATGTCCCATTTTTCGAGGTATTTTGCTCATTTCAAAACTCTCGAAGGCCAGTCTTGTGACATGTATTCCTAGTTTCAAAACTGCCGATGGCCTATCTTGTGACTGTATTCGTGGTGGACTGAATTACGGCCCCCTTTACTTTTGCAGCGCGCTAAGGAAGACGGTCATGCATGGACTTACCGGGGAGATGGAGTTCGATGACGAAGGCTACATGAACATCTCCACTTTCAAAGTCCGCAACCTCGTCTTCGATGGCCGCGAGAAGGTGTGGCAAGACGTGGGGTGCGTGCAGGGCCGGGAGGTTAGACCTTTCGGCATCATCTGGCCGGGCGACGCCAAGAGTCTCAAGTCGCCGACTGAAGGTCGGAAACGGTATCGGGTGGTGACGAACCCTGTGCAGCCGTTCGTGATGACAGAGGCGCCGCACAAGGATTACGGCGAGTGCCTGACGGACACGCCCTGCCTGAACTTGACCTCGAAGAAGAAATCGCAGGAGGAGGTTCTCAACGCCATCACAGCCTATGAGAGCGGCATGGGAAACCGGAGTGGACTGTACCGCATCCAGTGCTGCCGAGGCTTGACCATCGACCTTCTGAACAAGCTAGCCAGCGACCTGGACTTTGACTTCACGCTGTATATCGTGCAGGACGAGCAGTACGGTCAGATCCAGAACGACACGTGGACGGGCATCGTCAGAGACCTCATCGACCACACGGCCCACTTCGCTGTGGCCGCCTTCAGCATCACCCGCGCGCGCCTCAAGGTCATCGACTTCACCCACCCGTACTTCTTCTCGGGATTCTCTGTGCTTTATTCCGACCGGACTCGCGAGACCAGCATGCTGGCTTTCCTGGAGCCTTTCGACACTTCCGTCTGGTTCGCCATCTTCGTCAGTGCCAACTTCACGGCCGTCGCTATGGCCTTGTTCGAATGGAACAGCCCGTTCGGCCTAAATCCTTGGGGCCGGAAGCGGAAGCAGAACTATTCGCTAGCTTCCGGTCTTACTATGGTGTTTTCAGTGCTATTTGGTCACACTGTGAAGACGAAATCACCGAAAGCGTGGCCGAGCAAAGTGATGCAGAATTTCTGGGCTTTTGCTGCCATCTTTATAATCGCTTCCTACACTGCAAATCTGGCGGCTTTCATCGCTGGCAAACACGCCGGCATCAATTACAACGACATTAATGATCACAGGGTAAGCAGCTATGAAGAGCGTCTCCCGTTAATCACTCTGATAGTATTTGTGCTGTTAGCAGTATGTCACTGGTTGTACTTAATGGGTTGTTCAGAGATATATTTCCTGTGTCCTAGACATGTGTCACCTTTATTAATCATTTAGATTAATTTTTTTCCTTTTAAATGGCGCTTTTTCCTAAGCCAGACCACTTTCATTGTTTATGTATACTCATGAAAATTTAAAAAAAAACATTACTTTTCTCTCTGTCTCTCTCTTTCCCGTCTGTCGTTTTCTTCCACTGATTAGTGTTAATGCTTGGCATGTTCTTATTAAGAACAACAAGATGAATAAGTACGCACGTGCTGACGTGTGCACACTTGAGTCGGGGCCTTCTCGTCTACAAATAATATCCTAGACAAAAAGTTAATGGTTCCACTTCGTCTGCACGCCTGACATGGGAAACAACCTTGACTAGAAGCGAAACCCTGAAGGGAGGGCATCTTGACGTCATAACAAAAACAGCGCCGCCTACAAAGAAAGCAGACGGCAGATCTAGGAAACACGAAGACTTGTGGGAGGGATCGCCTAGGAGAGGGAGGAGCTATGGAATGTCAGGGACAGATTTTTTTGTGCAAGACCCCAGTGAGTTAACAGACGCGTTTCGTTTACATACGTTTATGAGTTCATAGCACGCGCCTCGATGAGCTGCATTTGTTTATCATGTGCAAAGACGAGAAACACAAGTAGAATTCCCCAAGTCGCATTCGTACAGGGAAGATTAAGCAGTCTTAAGTCTGCAGTCTCAACAACGGACAGCAGTTTGTAGACCTGTTTCATTACAGGCTAAGAATCAGAACCAAGAAAATCTTCTGTCGAAAAGGATTGTGATTGGTAGCCATAAAACAAGAGATTCAAGAATGTCTGTGGTGCTCAGTATTTCACTGACAAAAAGTGACAAAGCCTTTGACATAACTAAATTGATTGTGACCTCGTTTTGAACTGTTGTAGCAACTAATCATACATATTGTTACTTTATACTTGGTGTTATCAGTCTTTCGAAACAGGTTTCTGAATGCATTGCACGTAGTTACGCAATCATCGGGAGCGTTCACGGCGTTAGCTGTTTGTGGGGAGGTTTAATCTAAGTGGGATTGTAAAAAAGATGAATGGATTAGCGTAAGGCAGGACATGATAACCAATTTTTTAAACCGCTGTGCAAAGTATCTGTGCCGTGCGAGCAGCTGTAGCAACAGAGAGCGAACCGGAGTTACAATAACCACGGATGCGAGTATGAACTTCCCGTCTTTAGCAACCTCCCCAGCGATTCCCCAGAGGCATTGGTGTGGAAGAGCTGAAAAATTGGTGGACCACGAGATTATCTCGTAGACTTCCCAGGGTTCCTGTGGTTTGCCTAATTTTGCATGATTCGGTTCAGATGCACCTCAGTATTTTCAACGTTCATAAACACCAAGCACTCTTATACGAACTTCGGCTGGCTTTTGGCTTCAAGAATTGTGCACTTACCTAGAGACATCCAATTCCTGTGCCACATTCTTATCGATTTTCCAGCTCATGGGAGACTCGAGGCCTAGCCGAGGCCAAAGGTCCAAGGTTTATGCGGTCATTTGCAGTAACTCGCTTTGCTATATTTCTTCCTTCTTACGTGGGGAAGGGGGGAAGCAACTGCGGGTCCACAACTTTCCAAAAGTGTTTGCGACCAAAGTAGTGGATACAATCGCACATGAAGCACATGAAACTGTGTATGCTGTCAAACTTTCCAGAAAGAATAAATTGTGCCTGCCTGCTTATGTACACTTATCCTTTTTTCGCCTTTCAGGATGGTTAACATCATCTTGTCGATATTCGCATCTTAGACATAAAGTAAGCGTTCTTCCCAACAAAAAAGATAAGCGATAATCGATTGGAGTCTTCCTGGCATACATGGAAACGAACTTCGAAGTTTTATTTCTCGAGAAAAAAAAGAACACAGAAAGGATAGTTTTCAAAAAGGAAACAGATTTTCGTGTGGTGGTTGTTGGGTATTTCAGGTACATGGCTATAGCGATAGTTTTCATTCTTTTAGGTATCAGACAGGATTATGCGAAAGAATTGAGGGATCCTCCTGTTGACAGGATTTCTCGAACTTTTGCCTTCAGATGTACCAGACAGTGTCAACACGCTATCTGAATGTTTCAGCCAAAATCAAATTGCCGATCGGGATGGAGATCTGTGGAAATTTTTACCCCGCAGTCCCCTCTCTTTATTGTTACAGAATGCTGTGTGTATTTGCCGGTTTAGCGGATGGCATCACAGAAACGTACTGAACCCTCGAAAGTATGCTGGCTGGATTTTCCAGCTAGTTCTTAGATCTTTAAATAGATTTTCGAGTCTAGGAAGACGCTGAGACACATTAAATTTCTATCGACTTAAGCGGAAGACAACCCTTTAGCACTTCATAGCCATCAACAAACACAAGGACTACGTGTTTGCACTTCAGACAAACACAAAACATACCAGAGCTTTCTTTTCTTTGTGTCTATTCAAATGAACATTGGAGTCTATGTTTGTGCTTATTCCAGTTAAGATCTTTACTTTTTATTTTCTCCTTTTTTATTTTTTAACATTTTTTTTCCTCTGTCCCCTCAATTCCCCATCCTACCTCTCTCGGCTGGTTGGTTATTAAAATATAATTAACATTTTTAAAAGGGGCTTCCACTCGAAGTGATTTCCGAGCATGTGAAGATGGTTATTGGTCGCAAACTGGGTGTCTATCAGGACGGTGGACTATTACTAAGCTATGCACTGAAAGAACCAGACTGATAGCTGCAGCAAGATGGGCAGTGCGGACAAACAGTTGTGTGTGTGGGGGGGTGGGGGTGGGGGGAATGCCAAAAAGTGTTGGCACATTGTATAGCTCCAGGAAATAATCCTTGGCCACACCAGGGTTCCAATCAGCAACCCTCCACCTGCTAGTCTGCAGCTCTACAAACTAAGGTATCGAGGCGCCCCATGTGAGGATGGAGCCCTGTTACTAAGCCATGCACCGAAATAACCAACAGACTGATACCTGCAGTAAGATGGCCAGTGCGAAGCAATTTAATTTTAGAGGGATGGCCATGAATTCCGCACAAAGTCTACTTCAGGATGTAATTCTGGATTTGGACCAGCAACATTCCACACGCACATACAAGCTGTACCTCTCTCCTTACAATCACTCCCTCCGATCACTCCCTCCGCTTATCACTCTTTCGCCTCACGTGCACTATGATATTACTTGCATCAATCATATTTGTGTTGTATTCTATAGGAGTGAAAGTGCATGTTGTCGTCTTTGTCCTTGAACACTAGTTTTGTTTTTTTTTTTCTAGTGTTTTCCAGCAAGCGATTTGTAACCATTTCTCACAGCTTAAATTCTGCCTCAGAAGCAACAGAAGATTTGTGTCTGCCTTCCCTATCTTTCAGTCTGTCTTCTTCCTTCCTTTTCTTTCTTTCTAATTCACACGTATCTCGGGTGAGTGTCTTCTTATTAAAAAAAAAAAAAGAAAACGAATAAAAGTATGTCTGTTCATATATTATTGGCTTTAGACTGTAAGGAGAAGCTGATGACCGAATGGTTAGAGCGCTGCCCTCCAAACCCAAAAGCAATGGTTCGACACCCGTGCGCCGCAGCACATTTACCCCCGCTCGACCCAGCTGTAAATGGGTACATGACCCATGAGTCAGAGAAGGTCAAGTGTCCTTTTCTAGCTTGATACAGTTCCCTTGTTTTACATCTAATTTGGGCTTCAACCTTTGCTTTTTTTTTGTCTTTCGAGCTTTAAATCATTTCAGGTGTTCCTGCACAAGAGATCATGTATGTACGTGCTCTGGTGAATGAGAAAAGGAATCATATTACTGATTCTATTATATTGCGATTTCTATTAGGCTACACCATCTTTACTAATCGCTGTATCTGCTGTGTTACTATTATAAGCAGTGGAGGAATTTAATAGCGCAGCAAGTCTGCGATGACTAACGAAGCGTTTATCAAAGGTCGCTACACCTAATAAATGTATGCTACGCCGGGCTTTATATCATATAGCAGGACTGTAAAATTTCATCAGCCCTCGGGCTGAAAACATCACCCCAACCCACACAACGTCGCCAGCGTTCTGCTGTCGCTGTCACATAGGCAGCAGAAAGGGAAGGCGGAGGCTGCAGGGGACCTAACCTCTGCCAAACAGGAAATGAACGGCGGGTTGGCCTTGCGTTTCCATCGCTTGGCGTGTCAGTCCCTGTACTATTTCTGAGACAGTCGTCGTTTTTCGTGCTGTCTGGCTGACGCGCACGCGCGCTATAAGACCTTCCAGGAGAGACGAAGGTGCCTTTGACTTGTAACTGAAAATACTGAGATTCCAGCTCGGCGCCACCTGTAGGGCATCTGGCGCGTTCCCTTGAAACTAAATAGTTAAGTGTCTCCAGTACCCAGAAATGGATAAACGATCCTAGAACTTTACCGGGTGGGGAGATACCTGGCATAGTAGGACGTGAGCAATAGCGCAGTTTACGATTTGTTTACTAATAACTCTTACAGCTTCGTTCTCCAGTGAAGTATAAGTAGGGCGAAGAAATAATAGAAATTACTCTCTTTCACATCGTTTAATGTGATTATCACGGTGAATATGGTTATTGCCCTTTGATGCATGGTTAGAACTGTAGTAGTCTGAAGCTGGGTCTACAATCAATGCACTTACAGAAGAAAGCAACCCACGCCCCAGATATTGACCAATCCCAACAGCCTCTGACTCGAGATTACGCGTGACATTCTGTTCGGTCTTCAGGGGGCTGGAAAACGATCTCTGTGCTTCTTAAGTTTATTTGCTGCCCATTTTTATGCTGGTATCGCCGTCCCTAAGGCAATCAGATTATGCACTAGAGTGCTTCATCTAATTCTATTTGTCGAGATTACATTTATAAAATGAATTGCATAACGGCAGGTCATGTCATTTCATAGCCTTTTGGCAGGTGCCGGACTTGGCTAGCCAAGTTGTCTGTCAGAGAAACGCCCAAAAGCAAGATATTTGAAAAGTTAACCCTGTACCTTAACTAAGCCCTGACTGACGCAGTGAATAAAAGTGCATGCATCTGATTTAAACTATGACCTTCAACAATTTTGTTACTGATGATCTCTCTCTCTCTTTCTCTGCGTGTCTGTGTGTGCGTGCATGTGTACGTCTGTGTGCGTATACGTGTGAGGGAGAGAGTAATGTATTCTTATGCTTTTCGATAGGTATGTTATAATCACATTGATATGAGCCGAAAACCTAGTCAATAAAGTTCGTTAGTTCGTTCATTTTGTTTCTACGCAAAGATTTTTTTCTATCCTCTCTCATTCGTTTCTTTCGTTCTTTTCTATGTCAGTTTAATTCATTTCAGCCTGGATTACTTGAAAGTGTGATGCTTCAGAGTGTTTATCAGAGGAGATTATCAAAAGAAATCCGACGAAGATGCAGATATGTTACTTTTCGCCTACGCAAACAAAAAAGATGCAGGTTTTCGCTCAGTAATGATGTAATCAGTATTAATGCTGCGAAAAGGTGTAAGAAGTTATTGTGCGTAAATAAGATTTTTACACTGTTTCCTTTCAAGAAGATTCAGATGTATGTCTGTGTTTTTGTGTCTGTTGGCAGTTACTGTCCATTCGCATTGGCACGCTGAAAGGAAGCGCTGTAGACGACTTTGTGCGGCGCCTACAGTCGAAGCTGTCTGAGGTGTCCAACAGAGACCCTGTCCCCAAGACAGACGTGGGAATCGACTGGGTGATGTGAGTACGCTCCTGTGGCACTGCACTGTTTGCATTGCTAATTAATATTTTTATTCTGGTTCAGTGCTTCCTCCGTTTGTGTTTGCATGTTTGGTTTGCAAGCGTGCGTGAATCCTAGAGAGAAAGGAAATCGAAAGCGGGTAGCGAGAAAGAGAAAATAGTGGGAAGGGAGGGATTTGCCCATAGAGAAGAGATTTCTTTCGTTTCGTTATCGCCTACACATAGTGTATTACCAAGGGGCGGAACACAGCAAGAGTTAAAACTGGAGTAAGCAGCGACACCCAAACGAGGCAACACAGATAGTTCTTACAACCTAGGTAATTCAAGCCGATCGTGTATTTTATAGTATGTGTACGTGTTCCGGTATTTACGAGGGAGCGACAGCGATTGGAAGGGAAAAAAGGGGAAACGATTAAAAAGGGGAAAACAGATATCTTGACGGAAAACCTGATTTGTGAGCGAAGCTGGTGGAACTGAATTGTACCTGTAGTTCTTATACAAATTTCATTCATGTTTTAGTCACTTTTTTCCTTCAGCTGATTTTTAAAAAAGCCGTTTCCGCTATGTTTGTCTTGGCTGTAAGTTCGCAGTCTTGGCGCGATATAGGACTGCACAAGATCTTGACTTTTGACGTTAGTGGCCTTGAAACACAAATGTTCAAATTAACCCCATCCCCTTTGAATTGCTTGTTGAAACATTCGAACGGTCAGCACTGATGGGTGGCCGTGGCTCGTGTTGAACCCGGGCCACACTATGGGCTCGTCGCATACATCTGAAGGTTTCTGTATGATTTTGGCGGTGCGTGCATAAATATGGTTGCCTCAACTACCTTAAAACCTGTTCTTCCAAAACAGTTGGGGTTTTTTCCCTTCCCTACTGGAGCCATCAATAAACAACAAGCGCATAAGAGGTGTTTTGTCTACCAACGAGGACACTGTTACGTTATTGTGCGTATTTACTTGGTTTTCGTGTAAAATATTTTATACAAAGTCCTGCGGCTTCTTTTTTGTGCCTATTGTTTTCTCCAAGACAGTCAAACAAAATATTGGCAATTGAAATATCGTTAATCGACGTACATAATGTAAGACTATTCTGGACAAAAGAATACATGTTACTTTTTCTTCTTTCTGGTGGTCATTATCGTGGCCAAACGCGCCTGAGGACTGGACGCACTAGTGAAGAACTGTAGCCGCTAGCGCGCATGTTGTGCGTGGGTGGGAGTGCGGGGAGTGTGTGAGTAAACGACAGAGCAAGCGAGCGCGTGAGTAAGAATGCCAAATTTTCAGCGCCCATATATGGTCTTAACGGCGAAAAGGCGTTTACTTCCCCGTGCAGGATGATAAGACGATTAAGCAGTTCTTCCGAGTGGCAATGTTCAGAGTGTAAGACCTCTCTCCGTCCTTCTGATATGGGTGTCTTTCCGTGAGAGCGCTGGAAATGGCTATGATTATAAAACTGGGATGTCTGTGTTTATGTTGGCTTCAGTCGGTCTGGCTGTTAGGCTGGCTGTCTTCGTACCCCTTTCTTTTTCTTTCTTCCAGCCTCTCCTTTCTTCCGGTCACCTTCTGGCTTTCTTTGCTACCACGTACTTTCCCTGCCAACGTCGTCTTTATATCCGTGCTAGCCAGTCGTCTCTAAACACAACTGGCCAATTTGGCAGTTGCTTTCGCGTTCAGAGTAGACACCGAACGGGTATGGGGAGGCGAAGTCATTCAGCAGTGATTCATCAAGACTAAACTAGGCCGTGAGGTATGTCAGAGGCGTCCCTGCCCCTAGTTCCTTGAATGACCGCATGACCCTAGTGTGATTCCTGGTTTTCCTTGCTGAATGCCAGTAGATGAAATCATTACAATCTCGTTAATCTGATTATCGGCTTGCAGCTCTCTGAGCCCGTGATTGTGTCTGCTTGACTTTATCCGCCTGACGGACGTAGAGTCCGTCAGGAATTGTTTTGGACTTAGTGAAGACTTAGTAATCTAGAAACTGCGGAGGTCTTCAAACAACTACGTGTCTAGTACAGGGCTTCTTCTGCTCCTTCTGTGCTCTTCCTATCACCCTCCTCGCTCACTTTATTTTATTCCTCATTTTCTGCTTTCTCGTTTTCCTCTTCTCCTCCTTTTCCTTCATGTTTCGCTTCTCCTTCTAGAATCAGACAGCTGTCCTAGGAATAGCCGAGCGCTGAACTGATATATCTTGGTCACACTTCGTCGCAAATTAAGTTGTTTGTTTACTCGTATAGTCACTTTTCATAGACTTTTAATTGACCCACTTTGATCCCCTTTTGGGCAAGTGGATAACTCATTGTGTCATGTGTTCCCGGCGTGCCTTATTCATATCATACCATTTTTCGCAACTGGAATTTTAAGAACAGTTTAGCTGCTGTGATGTGGGTGGTATACAGTGGGTTAAACAGTAGGCTTGGAATACAATCATCGCTCGTCAACCACAGTTAACTGGCTTTGTCTGACAGCACATAGGCAAGGTGGCGGGTGTGTTTCTTGGTGCACGCTATGCTTTCTTTCAAACACAAGTCTGAGTCCTGCTCCTGTCAGCTCAAAGGTTACAGAGCTTCTCGATGCTAGTTCTTCGACTTACAATCTGAAACGAAAATCTATAGATTTTCTCAGTCTATCCACACAACATATCTTGGTGCACTTGTATGCCGTACCAGCGCGTGTAATTAAAGAGGCGCTGAAATGTTTTGGTCTTAATTTGTTTAGCTAGTTCCTTCTAACACTCCTTGTAGACATACGTGACTAGTATGACTAGTTCCTTCTAACACTCCTTGTACACATACGTGACTAGTATGACTAGTTCCTTGTCACATTCCTGATATACATATATGATTAGTAAGACTAATTCCTTTTCACACTCTTGATATACATGTGATTAGTAAGACTAGATCTCTCTCACTCTCCTTATATATATGCATGCCTACTGTGACTAATTCCTTCTTCTAATACTACTCATAAACATATATGATTAGTAAGACTAATTCCCAAATCACTTTCACTCTCCTTATATACATACGTGACTAGTATGAGTAGTTCCTTCTCACAATTCTCATATACATACGTGACTAGTATGAGTAGTTCCTTGTAACACTCCTCATATACATACGTGACAAGTATGACCATTTCCTTCTCACACTCCACATATACGTACGTGACAAGTATGACCAGTTCCTTCTCACACCCCCTCTCCGATCCGTATGACCTGAAACAGGTCACGGGACAACCTTTACCTTCAATGTATGGTAAGGGCGGAAAAGGTAGAGGAGGAAGCAAAAGGGTTGGAGCTCCGAATCAGAAACCAAGGTCTTTCTTACCCACAAGCAAATATGACCACTATTTAATCCTTGCGGAAGATTTGTCAACGAAGCTAGCTAATAAATATTAGCGGAGAAAAACTATTTGGAAAGCTTATTGTCCGACACTAAAAGTTGATTTCATCCTGTATATCAGTTTCCATTCATATCTGCTTGTCGTTGACACTTGAAATCACTTTCTCCACGTTTTCCTTCTTCTGCTGTCTTCTTATGTTTTATGCATTTTCCAAGACGCACGCACACCTACACACACTCACACAAACACACACATACACATACACACATACATACATACAAACAAAGAGAAGAAAATGCTTATAGGTTAACTTAAGTGAAGACTTCGTAAAAAAACTGAGGTCGACAAAATGCAAATTTGTTATATGAATATTCAAAACTCTAGCCTATTAAACAATAACAAACAGACAAACGAAAAAAAAGAAGTTGAGTGTAGTTTTCTGTTGTCTTTTTCACCTTCTGTCCGCTAGTTAGAATGGAATATTTCAATTTATTATTTTTTTCTTTGCTTTTACAATATTCTGCTCATTAATATCTATAAATACTGCATTAAAGATTGTGTCTGCTCTCCTATATATATATATAAAAGGGAAAATACGAGTTTGAAAATATTTCAGAAAGTATAAAAGGATCAGAAAAGGATGCAGTTATTTTCCTCTTTGTGTTGTTCACTAAAAATCACTGAGCAGGATCAAAGCCGCATTCATCTAACTGGAAGCTCACCCGAGCAGAACCAACCAATGACAGGCCTGGGATTGCTAATGGTGCTCATGATGGATGGCGCTATGCTACGCTCGGCCACCTTAATACGGGGTGGGGGAATTCAATGTCACTAGTCCTTATGACGCTTGGCTTCACATTTCTTACTTAACCTCAGGTCATAAATCTCTGGTCTTTATAAACTGCTCTGACGGTTGTCTTCACATGTCCTACTTAACCTCGAGTTACATCATTCTCTCCTCTTTACATACACTGCCTAGCTTTTATACGGATTCTTCAAGAGCATCCAAGGAAGATCTTGTAAAATTGTATGGCACGATATAGTAGCGTTGAGGCTTTGTAGCTTTAAATGCAAATGTGTCCCAACAAGTGAGTATTTGAAAAAAAATCCGCTTATCTGAACCGTTTCTGCAATACCAATCACTTGCTATGTTGCTGTGTGGCTTCTTGTCTAAGACCTATTGTTTCTTTCCCAGCATTTCTAAACACGTCCTGTTGCTTTAAAAGTTCCTTTCCACCGCATTGCTTGTTGGAGAAATTTGGAGAAGAGTCAATAGTGACTACACGTGCGTCCTGCTGAATTGTGTGTGTGTAGGCGCGTGCGTTTATTTTAGTAGTCACTCTTGACTGCTGACATGTTCTGTAGTCTAGAAAATATTGAAGTTATATATAACAATATGCGTAATAAGCGGTATATTAGAAGTATGGTATTTAGGGGATAGACGCAGGACACATAACACATTCTATATTTGACAGGGCTGGGAATTGACCTGCAATGCAATGACCTGTCATGCATGTCCACACTAGGCAGACAGGTCAGACACACTATTTTGAGCTACTCGCACTCAGTCACACCAGTACATTGACAGCCTAACCCAAACTGTAGCAGGGTGGAGGGCCCAGCTGCCCATGGGAACCTGACCCTTAGTCCTTAGTTTAGGGAGTATAAAGAGGCTGGCACGACCAGGGAGGGGGCTTTTGGCTTTTTGCTTTTTGCTTCTGGCTTTACGCACGACGGACAGGCTGGAGCGCCGGTGCAGGGGACGAACACAGAGACGGGAGGCCTAATGGCCGGTGACACAGACCATGTGAAATAAAAGAACTGAACTGCAAACAAAAGTATTTGTGGTCTTCTCTGTGAGACATAATGTAACATAATTATACTCTTGTTCGTAATTCCTGATCAAGCTAATATACGTTTGTGTTTGTCTTCGTGTATGAACTTTTTTCTGTCCGTCCGTCGGTCCGTCTCGATCCCTTCTTTTCTGTCTTGAATATCTTCTTCTTCTCCTTTCTTTTCTTTCTGTTTCGTCTCACCCCCTCACCCCGGACCCTGTTCAGAAAAGGGACTAGAGATTCCCCGCTCGGTTCCAAATGACTGTGCATTGTTCCTGATGCGATACCCCAAATTTATGTTCATCGTTGTTTCAGAAAAGGCAGACTGGACGCTTATTTGGGCGACTATCCCATATTGGATTATGCACGAGCCCATCTCGCGCCTTCCTGCGAGCTCAAACTCATTTCCAAGATCTTCGGAGATGATCAGTACGGCCTTGGTCTTCCAAAGAACTCGCCACTGAAGGTGAGTATCTAAGCAGTATTATATCTGTATTCTGTGGTATTTGTGTAGTGCAGTATGCTAGTAAAACTGTCTAGTGCAGTCCTTATCCAACCAACGTTATACTTAAATAGAGAGCACATTTGAAACTACCGCACGTGTAGTGAGGGTTCATATTTGTAGTTCGTATCGCAGCTTTATTCACAGAATGTTTTGTTTTAATAGAGCAGCCTTCAGACATCATGGTTCTTGCCGTATATTATTGGTGTAGTGTGGAGCATTCTTTATCTAGGCATTGTTTCCTTTAGGTAGATCAGTCTTCAAACACTTTAGGTACGGCTAGTGTGGTATCTTAGTAGCACATCATAGTGCAGCACTTATCCCAGTACTATTGCCCTAGTAAGCAACACAAGCAGGTGGAAACAGTTGGTAGCACCATGAAGGCTTCATGGACAAATATGGCTTCTTACACTCCACTCTGTGCAAAAAAATGATGGGTTATCTTGCAACCTTCTGCTGTATTTCGCATTGGAGGTGTCTGCCCCAGATTTACCTCTGACAGATTGTTTTAGCGGAAGAACCCGAGATCCATGTAAACATTTCCTTATTTACTTTTGCTTGCCGCTTTTCTTAAATGTTTGACCGATAAACAGCGTCTGTCGGTTTTGCAGAACCTTTCTTTTCTTCTTTTGTACTGTATCTCCGCTCTTGAAAAGAGACTCTCGAAGAGTCTGTCAGGCAGTGCTCTTATCAGAAGTAATGTACTAGAGAGGTTCGTTTGACATTTTTTAACCTTTGTTGCTGGACAGAAAAAAGCTGCAGCATATAGATCTGTTAAACGGCGTTTAACGATCCCTCTGAAAGATGATGTTTCGTGGCAAGTGTGCTTCCCATAATAATAAGAGGTTATTACATCACGTGATCATAGCAGTCTACAGCCGAAAGTAGTATGATTTGGTGCACTTTTTTGTTGTTGTTCTGGTGCTTCAGTACAGAAGTATATTTGTGTTTTTCGTGTTAAGCATACTTGGTTCGTGCTGTTTAGTTCTGACGTGTAACTAGCCATCCGGCTTCTGAATACTGAAGGATAGTTGTGTTTAGGTTCCTCAGTACTGAAATGTCTTTGCGTTTAGGTTCCTCAGTACTGAAACGTACTTGTGTTTAGGTTACTCAGTACTGAAATGTATTTATCTTTAGGCTCCTTAGTATTAATTGTCTTTTTTTCTATATTCTTCAGGCGGCTTTGAGCAAGAAGATCCAGGAATACCACGAGACAGGCTATGTTGATGATCTGAAGGACGTCCACTTTGCCGACGCCCACTGTTTCAAGAAGCGGATATCAGAGGAGGACTCCAAGCTGGAGGTCGGCCACCATGCCGGCTTGTTCGTCATGCTGTGCGTGGGCTTTGGCGTGGGTCTGCTGACCTTGGTGCTGGAGTTCGTCATCTTCAAGTGGCTCGTGCCTTTCATCAGGGACGCTCCCAGCAACAGCATGTGGAAGAGCGTCCATCTCATGTTCTTCAGCCAGGTGAGCGCTTTTGTGTGCCGCCCGAGCATGCGCTGATTACGGAGAGAGGAAACACGTATACACGCATGGCGCATATCGGGATTAAAGAACAGACGCCCGTGTCCTGCTGTTGCCGCTCACCACTCAACATGCGCTTCCTCCTTGCGTAATAGACGCTGTTTTGGGGCAGTATTTTTCCAATGTTTCTGTGCGCGTGCAATCACCGTCTTCACCCAGCATGACCTATCTCTCTCTCCCCCCTCTCTCTCTTCCCCCCCTCTCTCTCTCAGAAAACAATTCCAAAGAGGTCGTGCTGTGTGAAGACGGCTGCGATGTGTTTATCTCACATTCCTATTCTCCTTTCTGTGTGTGTACGCGCGAGAGAGAAAGATAGAGGACAGTTGAATAAAGAGGGATGAAGCCTGCTTTTCATGCGAGGGAAAAAGCGAAGTAATGAGCAGGCGAGCACTTTTTTTTTTGTCTGCCGGCGCGCCCGGCGAGTGATGTAAAAATCACCGTGTTTCTATGCCGTTGCCAGGTTACCAACCTTTTCTATAATGTGCCGAATCTTCTCTACATTCCCTATTTTGTGCTTTGATTCCTGAATTAATTTCAAACCTGGACACGATTATTATTATTATTATTATTATTATTATTATTATTATTATTATTATTATTATTAGAGTCATCAGATCAGCTGTGTTTAGAGGGACTCAGAGGGATGCCACATAGCAGCAGAGCATGCTAGAGCGTGAAGCTGTAGGCCCACACAACTTAAGAAAAACAAAACATTCTTAAAATTTAACAAGTTTTGTACAACGGGTCCAGTCATGTGCACCTTTAAAATGTGAATAAGGATATCCTTACACTTTTTTAAAAGTGCACAATGATTATAACTATGCTTATTTTATTAAGTCCTAATGTATAACCTCATTTTTGTTTGGCTTTGTATTGCTTGAGACATGATTTTATCATTAGCTTGATGCTGCATATATATGTCCGTTGTGCTCCACTATCCTCTGGATGATGATTAAACACACAAACACACACATCTATTTATTTAAGGGAGCGAATCAGGGATTCCTTGCCGCCCAATGACATCTATTTTAGTGTTTTCATGTACAATCCGCTTGACTGCCTGTTGGGTAATCAGGTCTTCCTCTGAAGACGTACGCGGCCGAGCTAGACATAGAAATGTCAAGAGGAGACATAATGTTTGTTTTCCTTGCAATAGAATTTGTTTGGAATGGAGTATCTCAACGCTTGAAGTCTTTAATCTCCATCCCTGCTACATTTTTTGTGTTGCAAGTCACGTATTTCAATCGCCATGTTTAGAAATTTTAGCAAGTGCTTTTTCGTGCGATATGGCTGGGAGTCGTTACTTCTGGCAGCAGACAAGGAAATCGATTGCTTTAATTCCGTTTCACTTTAGCGGGGTTAGGGCACACGCGCCCTGTTCCCTTAATTAATTACTTAATTTGCCACGCTTTCGTAGCGTTCTTTTAAACAGCGTGGAGACTGCTTGGGGGAAAAGAATAGCAAGAGATTAGGAGTATTGAATATGACATTAAAAAGGCTTCCAAAATTTTGTGGCTTTGACCGAGTACAGGCGAACTAAACACTTTACTCTTCTTCCTACAATATTCTCTAGTCTGCATTCACATGTCGTCTAGGACAAATGTCGATTATGGTTGTAGCAGAATATTATTTGCTGTCTTGGGGAAAAAGGGGTTGATGGTGTTGTCTTTGCCTTACCTTGAAACACAAGGTTAGAAACCAGGACTTCTTAGGATTTTAGTTAGGATTTTGAGATCATTTTATCGCTATTAGTAAGTGCAATGTGAGTCTTTTAAAAAAAGACTTACTTTGAATGACTTGAACAAAATCTTTCAATACTGTGTAAAGTCTAGCCGATGCTTTCAACGCAGCGGTTAAATTCAACAGTTGAATTATTTATTTATACGATATCATCCGCTTGAAACAAGGTGATATTACGACAAAAGATTTTACGAAACACTGATCTCATAGCTATTGCAGTGTAAAAAAAATAATAATAAGGACCCCGGCAAGTTTGCAGAAATTGGATAAACGTTTTAAGTTAATTCTTTTTTAAATTAATCATAATCTTTCGGTTATAAAACATATCTGGTGCAGTGCACACCAACCTAGTGAAAAGTGCCTTGTAAACAGATTGCATGTTATCTGTCTCTGTGATTTTGTAAAAGATGTATTAACAATACTGATGTTTAAATGTTCATAAATGTAACGAAGTTTAAACGGTTGCTCATCAGCTTCATAAAGGATTAATTGTGAACTATTTCTTCTACTCCCGATGTCAAACCTACAGAGAAACCCAAAGAATTAAAATAAACAAACAAATGTTTTATGTCCTATGGCATCTTACCAAGAAGAAGGTTGGAGGTGGGTACAGCTGTAACTCGGAACAGACGTCCTTGCAGGAGATAAAATTCTCCTGGTCTCGCTGCGTTTTGGACGTCGACTGTTGAAATGGTTTCAGCATTTTGCTCAAATCCTGCAGTGCATTGTATTCTAATTACCCTCTGCCTGACGAAAACGGACTGAAGACTTTTGTCGGAACGGAAAAGGCACCAAAAGGCAATATGATGCTCCCAGATTGGGATCGAGTGTTCGTCTACGTTTCTTGACGTTCGCGAAACAGATTTCATATTGCGTAATGTACCGTCAACGCCTCAAGAAGACAGAGCCTGCTTTGTTGTGGAGCAAATCTCTACATATGGCACATCACTTTCCTTTGCTGTAGTGATTAATAGTTTTGATAGAAGAAGCCTTCTCTTCTTGGGCTGTTTTCCCAAACCACTCAGGAACCGTAGCAGTCGATTCAGGTACGTTCAGGAAGACCTAAAAAGACTACAACTGTCAAAGTAGCTTCTCATTGTCCTGTAAGTGACCAAAGTACCAGCGCTGTCTCTACTCCCACCTCCCGCGTCCTAGCTAAGGTCATACTAATCCTGTCCTTAGTCTTACGACTAGCAAGCGGAGGCCGCGCGCCCGTCATAAGTATCTTCCCTTGATCTCTGGAAAAATCTTTCCCGTGTTCGTGCAATGGGTTTCATGTCTTGGTTCTTCTCTGGAAGCAGCCGTGGCTGCCTTTGATGGTTTCTTTAACGATTCGCTTTACTGTGTAGGGGTTACATTTCTCTGGGAAGTTACAACCGTTAAAGGAAATCTCTCGCATTTTATGTGAAACGGCTGTTTGTCTAACGGGGCCTGAGCTATACATTCTCGCGTCTAGTTCCTAAAATTGCAGGGACCGTAAACTGCACTCCGAATAAAAAAAAACACACACACAAAAAACCAAGAAAGAAAAGGAACAAATCCTGTTGCCCATATACAAATATATTTTTTAAGAGATTCTTTGGAAATGCTTTATAACGGTTCTGAACTACTGCAATAAAACAGTCTTGTCTGCAGAAAATTACTATTCCATATTGTCACCTGCTCTAAGACCGTCCAGGACACAAGCAGCAAACATATCCATTGAGTAATTATGACTATTCTCATTGGTGTAGGAATAAAAGCTGACGTAAAATTTTAATCTCTCTTAAGTCAAACGTTAGAAATTGTTCACCAGTGGAGCCCATCCTTTTCTTGGCATCGATTTTGCCGATCTAATTGTAGTAGTTCTCTACTAACGTTCACTTTTTAAGTGGATTGGTAGTGTTCTTTGGACTTTCTGTTTTCGATCACCCTGTTTACATTTGTCAGCAAGCATTCTGTTTCAAGAGCAGAAGAAGGCGAACAGTGCTCCTTTTCTTTCCTGCCAGCCGCACCTTGTTCTAACTGCTAGCGTCCCATCCTATCGATCATGCCAAAAAGGGGAGATAATGAAATCGGCGCGAACTCGCGCCATCGACCAAGACTATTTCCCTGTGGCAGAGTTCAGAATTTGCTTGTGCCTGAAAGAATGATGGCTGTATCAAACTCTCCACTCCCAACCCCCTAGTTTTTCCTTTTGGTATGTGAAAGGAAGGAGCAGCGATAGAAACTGGAGGTGGGGCGGGTGGGGGGGGGGAAGAAATGAATGAATGAATGAATGAATGAATGAATGAATGAATGAATGAATGAATGAATGAATGAATGATGCTACCAAGGTAAAATCGGTGATCTGTATATCACTGACAGAAAGAGGGTGTTGTCCTGACCCTGTTAGACGCATGCCTAGAACCGGAAATCAGCGATGCACGAGACAGGGTAGAGTCAGGACACTCAGGGCGAGACGAAATTTTCTGTAACTGCAGCTCTTGCGTTAAAGATTTATCGGTGAGCTTTGCTTTGGTATCCTGGATCCTCCAGCGAAACGATGTGTCTTGTCCCGCCGACCTCACGGTGCACAGAAAAAATATTGTGTGATTGAAGAGCGTCTTATCTAACTGCAGAAATCTTGGCTGTTTGCCCGTGCACGTTTTTGTTTTGGTCTTCCCCTCCTGCCCGTCACGTTCTTTGCTCTGCCGCAACTGGTAGTCATTGTTAGAAACCCCTTGTCAGATCGGCTTGTATTTTTTTAAATTTTCTGTTTCAGTGTTCGCCATGTGGAATTTTGTAAAAATTCATTCATTCTGTCTGTCTGTCTGTCTGTCTGCAGCGCCTGCATCGCATTATCACAAGCGTGGAGCTGGTGTCGCCACACGATTCGGCGCGTGAGATGCTAGGTATCGTTCGCAACAGAGACTTTGCCAGGCTGTTCCAGAAGAGCACGATCAGGGTAAGTTATGAACTGTCTCCTTGCCTACCACCCAGTTAAAATATAACTTTACATATCTTCGAATACAATTCTTAGCAAAAGTAAAGTTTCAGATCTCACATTCGTTTCCACTAGAAAAAAAGCTGCCATAAATCTCTAAGGGAAAATGAAACTTTTGTCCTATTTTGTAAACAGAAGAATAATTTGATAACAAATTTGCAACCGATACCGGGTCTTTAAGACGGCACCGACTCTGTCACTAGTGTTTACAATCTGCCTGTTGTTTTCCTGTTTCAGAAAAATAGGATGGCAGAAGTTGCTAAGGCCAAACGATTGAACAGAAACTTTTACGATATCGTTGAAAAAGCAAAATGGTGAGTCATTTGATATTAGTCCTACTGTGTACTGTAGTTCACTCGGGATCTTTTAACATAAACGTTTATATCAAGAACCTGGTCTTAACTGCTGTAAAACCATCAGGACTTGAATGGTAATCAGTATGCCTGTCTTTAACAAAGAAAAGGGCAGCTGCTGTCGATCCTCGGAGAATCATCGTAATGTGGTTAATTTAGACGATCTGTCAAAGGACTTCGACAATTCCATCGTGGTTAACTGCTTTAATGAAGTCATTGATGCGCTGTTTTCACTCAGCATTCACCAACGAGCAAGCATCGACTGGCAGATTCAGCAGAGTTTATTCTAGCACTGACTTAGTAGGCTCACTGAAAAAGTCCAGTCATCCAGGCGAGACGCCGTTTTACTGGGCAATGTTATGAAGCTTATGCAGTCATCTGTCTAAACATAGCGTCTTCCATATAAGCAAACCTTGATGTCTTTGATGGACGAAGGTGGCATAAAGATAAAAGGTTTGTGGTGATGTAGGGCAAAGGTTCGATGATGTTTACTGACGATTGTAGCGTCTGCTCACGGTTGTTTGGCAGGCTGCAACAGATGAAGGACAGCGGGCTGATGGATGACTCCACGATGGACACTCCAACTATTATCGAGATCCCCCTGAAAGACCTAGGCGCCAACGTGGATCTGGAACAAGCACGGCAGGCTGGGACGGCAGCCTCTCCTAGCCGACAAGGCAGCACAGACAGCCGGCACGCTGACAAGGCGGAGGAGGAGGAAGAAGAGGAGGAGGAGGAGGACAAGTCGGACCAGTGCCTGCTGGGTGACCCGGCCAAGAGACAGGAGGCAGGTGACCGATCGTGCAGCTACTCGGACCTACTGCACAAGCTGCGGAGCGTGGACACCGGCTCGGCCAGCTCGTCCTCGGCGGGCGACTCGCCGCGACACCGGAGTATGTCGGCAGGCGCGGTCACCTCCCCGCCGACCTCGCGGCCCTGCTCGTCATCGTCATCCTCCTCCCCCTTCAGCAACGGCGCCGCAGCAGGCCGGCGAGCGGGCTCGGTCAAGATGCCCAAACCCTCGCTGACCTCTCGCCGCAGTCTTCCCTCGCACGCCAGCCCATCCAGGGTTCGCTTCTCGGACTCGCTGCCCAACGGCTCGCTTGTCAGCGCGCGCTCCGCTGAAGAGACTCGCTTCGGCGAACGTGAGCGTTCTCGTACCTCTGAACTATCTCGCGACCTTGACCCTGAGTCCACGGACAACGTGGCCAACAGCCGGCTGGAGAGCACCCGGCAACCCCACTACCATTGCCCTGGCAGCCTGCACAAGACCTTCTCGGACGACTCGCACAACTTCGCGTCGTCTGTGAGCAGCAAGTCCCTGCTGCCCAAGGAGAACAGTGTGGTGCGGTCGCTCGTGCACAAAACGCGCTCCTATCAGGACCACCTGTGCTCTGCCGACCTGACGCTGGAGGGACCCATGTGTCTGGAGTCAATGACCAAGGAAGACCTACTGTTCTTGTGGAAGACCTCAGAGCTGGACCTCAGCAGGAGACTGGACAAGGCCTTGCGTGAGAAAGCCAGGCTGGAGAAGAAGCTAGCTCTCTTGCAGTTCAAGCAGTCTCCGGTGTGACGTGGCCTGTGGACGGTTTTGGCAGATTTCCTCGGCCTTTTTTTGGAGGGCCACGTCAGGTGCATGGCATGGGCACCCACACGCGCACACTCACGCGCAGGCTTGACGGGAGAGTAATGGTCTTGGAGGTGAGACGCAAGCCTTCCGAGGCAGGCATGTATATCTTGCTGATGACGCACAAACTGTTGGTTACACGTTGATTACTTGAGTCACTGTAAACAAATAAAACAAAATAAAAAAAAGTATAAAGTGACCTGCATGGCTCAGGAAGCCCAGCCACTCGCTGTGGTCGGGAACAGCCTTTCACGAGCAGCCATCGGTGTCTAGAGCACGTGTTGAGGGGTTGGAAGTCTCGCGCCAGTCGCGAGGTGGAATTCGACAGGGTCTCCAGTGTCCCATCGGTTCCTTGGATGTCTGTGTGGTCTGTGCGAAGGCCTGTTGTGGGCATGGGGTTATAATTTATTTCCTTCCTTGTATAACACGAACAGCATCTTCTTTTGAAGCACTCGGCATTAGCTAAGTGTGAGTTTCAACGGGTAAAGTAAAATTCACTATCCTAATGGGCTTCGTCTTTGTTACAGTCTGCAAAAGAGAGAAAAGCAGTTTTGACTGTGACGCATTTTTCAGTCGCCGACAGTTTGTTGTACCTCTTCGGTGTGCAAGATGTGACTGGACGATGCGGTCTTAAGTGTGTTTATTTCTTGTTAGCTGTTAGCGTTTTTAGACCAGGTAGACGGGTACATTTTGTTCCTCGCAACCTGCTCAGACAGAATGCCAATGAAAATCCCCTTGAAAGCCGGTGCACAAGATCCAGTACAGGACAGTATGGAGAACACTTTGATTGCTGGCCAAAGACTTTTAAATATGCATATGACTTTTTGGCGGGCATTTTTTCAGCTAAAGCGTAACTGTCAGTGGAGATTTTGAATCTTCCGGATCGGTATTTTTCAGTCAGTTAACACTTATGAAAGTGCTGACCATGTACCCATGTTCTAGGTGAGAGACAGAGAGCGAGAGAGAGAAAGAGAAGAGTGGAAATGCCAGCGTGAGTGCGAATGTGCATGCTTGGGTCTTATTTGCTGATGTGTTTGAGTGTGTGGTACACTGAGACAGATAATTACCTGAGAGACAGTCCAACGTAAAGGGAGACAGGAAATCATGTACGAATGCAGACAATTGATGTGAGTAAAATAAATAGTTTAACGGTGCACCTTTGTCATAGTGAAATGCGTTGAAATGAATTACCATACGTCTTTGCTAGACTGTAAAATATGAAGTAGAATAATGTATAACAAATTTTAGGCATGTGTGTTCTCGAAACATAATATCTGTAGATATTTTAAAGGCATTTTGCTGAGAATGTCTCAAACACACATAATCTTGATAATATGTTCAGATCTTGATTATATTTGGTCAGGTTTTTTTTTGGTCTTGTGTAAAGGTTTATGTCAGGAGGCCTTTATTTAGTGTTCCATCTTCTACGAATAAATTTACATGTTGTGAAAACAATGGACAAGTATTATCATCTAAATTTTTCTTCCTACATCGCCTTCTGAAATATTGCATGGAGTCTCAAATATTTTATATTACCGTTGTTATTCGGTATTTTATTCTTTCTTTCCGGTTAATCAAATTGATGAAAATTCACCTTCGCTTTTTTTAATGTATGGTGGTGCGAGTAGATCTTTCCCCTTTCACGTGTATTTTACCTGAGGAATCCTATATTTTCTTGGAAAATTTTATTTCCGGACGACTGGGTCATGTAAAGACAACGGCATCTTGTGTCTTTTGGGCGTCCAGTAGTTTAACAGACTGGTCGTTAAGTGGAATGCTTAGATTTTCTGGTAGGAAAAACTTTATTTGTTGTGGGCTGGATTCTGACGAGGTAACGCTGTACTCCATTCATTGGATATGGTTCATGCAACTGATCTCTTAAGCAATTAAGAATATCCGGTATCTTCCGTCATTTCCTGTTTCCGTCGTCTCCGTTCCTCTTTCTGTCTCGCAGGAAAGCAAACGCAGTCATCACATCACTTCCGCCCCCAAACACAAACACAATGATATGAATATATAAACATATAAATCCCAGGCTTGATGTCATCTGTATATGCCTTATTTTTGAATATCCACGATTTTTCTCCTTTGTAAATTAAAGGGTGCCCTTCAATGAAATTCGAAGCAGAAGGGAAGGAAAGAGAAAAGGATGGAATGGACAAAGTTTTTGAAAGTACGAGAACACAAGGCAGATTGTCAAGCAAGCGCTGTCTCTATGCATAGGGTGTTTGGGTGTTAGGACTGTCTGGAGCTATGACAGAGTAAGGGGTTGAAAAAACATTGTCTTCCATTTATTTCGTCACTTGAATGAGGCCATATAGTCTCCAGAAGACAGAAGCAGTCTAGCAATACTATGGAACCCTTCAGCAAGTGGATACTATTTGTGCACATGCACATGCATCTTAGCAGGGGTCAGACGATTGTTGAACCTGAATGTACGATGCATCGTCTTTCTCAGCCGGGGACAAGGGGAAGTGTACAGCAATATATAATATCTAAGCTTTTAATCTCTTTTTCCCCTAGCATAGGCTCCCGATTATCTCTCCCATCACTTTATCTAACCCCCATGACCTTAATTCCTCTTTCATCATCTCCTTTTCTCATTTCGACAAAAATAATTTTGTTTTAATTATAACTTTTCTGATATGAAAACAGCTCGAGTTTTCTCTACTTATCAGAATGGGTTGGGGTCTAATTTTTATAACTAAATGTAAGCAGCTTGGTTTTTTTTGTATTCTTTTGTAAATGTTGCATTTCCCTTTGGGTTGTTGGTCATTGCAGTGTCGTTTAGTATGGGACCTTAAGCTATTAGAAGATTAGGTGACAATAGATCTTGTAAAGATTTAATTCTTGTTTTCTTGGGTAACTAAGCCTGTTAATCGAAGTTGAAGCAAGAGCAGTTTTTGCCCCAAGAAAGGTTCTACAAGCAATAAACGATGACCGAAGCCAGATGGAATGAAATTAGTAGGTTTTCTTGTCTTTTGCAGGATTAGGAAACCTGCACCAGTAGCAAAGCATGAGAATATATTGCTGCTCGAGCAGCGGCGCGCGTTGGTGCGTGTCCTATGTGTTTCATTCCCGTGCACCCGAAAAAATAGAGATCTTAGGAAGTGGATCTTATGAACCCATAGAAATGTTGCGTGCAGCCTTCTCCCTGGGGATCCCTGGCGAGAGTTCGCCTGAGTTTACTTGTAATTGTGCTTGGTTACATGGACATGTGTGTATCGCTTCACAGCATTAAGGGCGTTTCTTAACCGGAAGAATGCACGCATTGTCCGGATAAGAAATGCCTTTGAATACATTGTGAAATATGTGAGCATTTTAGGTACGGAAAGGAGATGTCAACACCCATACAACCCACCGTATGTCTGTGTTTGTATACTTGGGCGTATCTATATCTTTGTATTTAATTAGGGCTCTAGGTCACTTAAGTAATCTTGAGTATTCAATCAGATATGACGGTTACAGCCGCTTCTTACAAACATTTTGCAACATGATCTTTAAATGAAAGAATGAAAATGGAGACGGCAAAACTGACCACGGTCCACGGGTTTCATTTCAGAGGTTCAAGAAAAATTATGGAAGATGTCTAGAAATGCAGAGAGTTGAGAGGGTCTGCACGTCCATGCTCAGCTTGCTCATGAGGTGTGATTCGTCCGTGAATTTTCAATTTCTCTAATGCAAATCTGATAGACTTGTCCCGAGTGCCAATTTATGAAATGCAGCTGTGTGAAAAAATCCCTTTTTCCCTTCATTCTAGTACGTCAGAACAAATTTCCTGTCAATTTCTCATTTCGTTTTGCTTTTTTCATTCTTTTGCAAGCGCGTACGTACAAAGTGGCTTTGCTTTCTTACCATTATATTATGTTAACAAAATATTGACACTATACAGTACTTACAGAAGTCAATCGAAATGTCACTTTTTAGTTATTCGTATGATTGAACTATTTGTTTGAAATATTTATTCCCTTGTTTCCTTTCACGATTGTGGTGTGATCATAACATTTCGTATATTATCTTGATAAATATTTTATCTCTATACCATTTCATTACATACTTTTAAATAAGTTTCTGCCTGCGACGTCTTCAACTTCTTCAGTTGAACTACATAGCATTCAACTTCTTCAGTTGAACTACATAGCACAGCTGAGTATGACTTTTTGCTCATCAAACTGTAACTTGAATTGTTCTTCTATTGTCTCCACGCGCCTTGAAGGGATGGGGATTCAAAAAGTCATATGTTTTCTTTAATCCCATCTGTTCCTTTAGAGTAAGGATAAAACATTTGGAAAAGACCTGTCATTACAGCAATATTTGGACACTGGTATCCGGTATATATACTGTGAAATAAATGTTCTGAAGCTGTTGAGATCGATCATACCCATCTTTAAGGCGGGGGTTAGTAGACTTTGAGAGTGAGCTCCAAAGACAAAATTTGACTGGCTATTCTGAAGCTTCATATATTGAAGAAAACGCAGAGAAACTATCATGTTCACTGCATTCCACCATTATGTGCCGCTTGCTAATGTATTCCTCGTCTAGACGCCAAACAGACTTAAAAGGGAGACAATTGGAAATACGCTGTGTACCGTCCCGCTTGACATTTCTGTGCAGTAACGATGTGAAAGGCGCACTTAGACTGTCGGAAAAGGTGCCTCGGCACAGTTAAGTTGTTCTGTTAGAAGACACAGCGCATTCCGTGCAGACAGGAACGTGAGACCTGGAGCAAAAAACACATTCGGGCGACTTGCCTAAAGAAAGAGCGGCGATCATATGCTCTTAAGCTCTCTTAATAACACATCTTTGATTTAATACTAGCAGGTTTGTTAATAGAATTGGCCTCGAGCAGATTAACCCAGAAGGGCTGCGCGGTATGGCTTTTTATTATTCGAGAGGTTGGCGGTGGGGGAAACATTCACAGACAATGCAGGACTGAGTTTCACATCAGGTTTAATAAACAGATGCAGCGTATTTTCTCACAGGTGCATAGTAGGAAAATGCGTATGTAAACCAAAAGATTACCTTGGAAAGGTAAATGCGCCTGTAACAAAAACAAGGAATTGAAATACCTGTAGGAAAGAACTCTCCAAGGGTAGGAACTCTCAACCACTGCTTGAGCTGTTTGTAGGAGGTATAATTATGAGATGTTATCCCCAAAAACACGGCAGACGTGTCACGCTCACCTTTAAATTACATCTCATTTCATATGTAATATGTACATCTTTTGGAGGCTCTACGCCTAAGATTTGTTTGTCTGATTTCGGCTGCCCGGTTGTAAAATTGTTGATGGAGAAGTGTTGGAAGCAACTGAAGTGTTACAGTAAACACTATTTGTTACCATAAAACCGATGTTCGTTTCTAGCAGATCTTTACGGACAGTTTGCCACAATAAAACATGTTACCTCACTTCACAGTGATGGGATTTCAGATTCGATTTTTCTTTTCTGTGTCTTGATCAGGGCCGTGATAGCAATATGTCATTGGGTCTGTGTGTGCGTTCACGTCTGTGTGTGCACCCCTGATTGGGGTGAGTATATTTCACTCGCCATGGCAAATGAAAAAATAAATATAATGAAATGAATATCACCCGCCAGATGCCAGTACTGGGTTAAAAGGTCATCTCTATATGTCTATGCTATGACGAGTAATGCGTCAGAAGGTCATCTCGATATGTCCATGCTATGACGAGGGCTGGGTCAAAAAGTCATCTCTATATGTCTATGCTATGACGAGGGCTGCGTCAAAAAGTCATCTCTATATATCTATGCTATGACGAGGGCTGCGTCAAAAAGTCATCTCTATATGTCTATGTTATGGCGAGTACTACTTACAAGAAAGAAAACGCCGCATGTTCAGTGCGGCATCTGACGTAACAGTTCGCAGATCGCAAATAGCAGAAGACGTATTTCCCTTTACTTTCAGATGGTTCTAGGGCTAAATTCTCACTCACGTCTCCCAAACCCCGCAACGCAGTTCCTTTCCAATGGACGACATTAAAATGTCAGTGGTATGCCTACACACAGTAGAGAAGATTCCTTTAAAATTTCAGCACCACCACTCTCAGATAATACATAAGGCAATGCATCTTCCTTTGTTTAAAACCTTGCCAAAGCCAGGTGCCGGACAGCTTTCAAAAGACCGAATCACAGCAAGACAAGCTGTCACTTCTGTATTGAAGGACTTTACGCTGCGAGACATTTTTACGTCAAGTAACTCGAGTAAAAGTCAATATAGAGACAATGCTACTGCAAGCAGCTCGGATAACAGTTTGACTTGTTTTGTTTTGTTTTGTTTTTATTTGAGGGGAGCTTTCCTCTTCGTTCCAAACAGTACTCGACAACTTTCCTTAGCAATCTTGTTGGCGCCTACAAAAGGCGTTTCCAAAGTCTTTTAAATTCTGGTTGGCGCTATATTGTCCCAGACCACTCGGACAACAAATTTTGTCGAGTATTGTAAATGACGTTCATCCCTCATATCCTCTTGAACCCGTTTTAATTTATTTTTATTTTAACTGTTTCTTTTTGTTGTTGTTGTGATTTGATTTTGATTTTCGTTTTCTTGTTGATTTGTGGGGTGCTCTTCGTTGTTTTGTTTTTGCGGTTTTGTTGTTGGGGTTTGTTGTTTTTAAGGGGGTTTGTGTGGGGGGGGTGGGGGGCACTATTATGGCATCGCATTGGTTTCACGAAAAATAACACGTCAACGCGAGGCCGGAGGGCGGTGTTTCGCATCCCGGCCGAGTCATACCTAAGACTCAAAAATTGGCAATCTAGCAGCTGCCCTGCCAGATGCCTGACGCTACAGGGAACAGTACTAGGATTGGTTGGTGTCAGTATAATCTGACTGGGTGGACTGGGTGGGACTGAGGCCCGTGTTGCGCCAGCAGTCCTACGTGTGGCAGCACGTAAACTTTGTCTAAGCAACACCGTCCTGATATGCACCTAGTTTGCGGCTGGACGTTAAGCAACAAATACCCATTCACCCCTCCACACAACTCACAGTTCGACTATATCAATTCAGAACAGATGTAATGAGTTGGTACACAGAGGTCTTTGTCTGTTTTCTCTGTCAGAGGCTTCCTTCGCAACTTTTTCTTCTCGAAACTGTAAATTTCTGCCAAATGAACTCCCACTTGCAGTGCAGAAGGATGAACGAATACCTTTATACTGTTGTTTATTCAATCTGGTCGAGATGTGCGAGCCCGGAATTAAATTCTTCCAAGCCCAAAAATTGTTCCTGTAAGCACAATCTTTGGCACAAGAGTAATGAGCCTTACTTACAGATGCGCAAAGTTTCACATATCTCTTGAAGTCAATATGGCCAGAAGAGAGTGATCCGTTTTCAGCAGAAGGAAGACATGATTTCAGTTATGTTCGAGTAAGAGCTGAAGCTGTGGTACTATTGATCCTAGCCTGCACTCCCCTTACATTCCGCAAGCCCCGGACTTAAAACTCTTTCCCTCAGTCTCAGAGATAAAAAAAAATACTGTTTGCCTTTGCCTCTGCTCTTCGTACTTCAACAATTTTCGTATCTACAGTCCCCAAACACCCCCTCCCCCACGCACACACACACATAGCGCTACCCTTTCAAACGCCATGTCTTCTAACTGCAATTATCAAAGGATGTCTCCAAGTCTTGTACATTTCAGAATAGTCTACTGTATTTTTTCCCTACACCGCGGAGTAAAAAAATATGTCTTCGTTAACAGGCTCGCTCTGGGCCCTGGGGCGGACGGCTGGGGTAGCAGGTTATCAGGGGAACTATTGACAGACAGGATTAGAAATGATTGGCAAGTAAGCACTCGTCTGAAAGTAAGATGTAGATTCGACTCGGGTTCCCTCCTATCTGCATGTGAACACCTTTCACAAACGGAAAAACTCCTGCACAAAGTTTTACATTCAAGCCAGTCGGACAACAGTTCACATTGTACAAGCAATGGCATGTGAGGTAAGTAATTAGTGTTTCGCGTTTTCATTTTCTCTAATTGTTCCTCTCCTCTCTTACTTTCACTTTTGTTTCCCTCCCTCATTCCCTATACTTGTTTCCCGTCCTGTTCCTCTCGTGCCTTGTTTGTTTGTTCGCGCGCAGTGGCATGTGTATGTGTGTACATCCGTGCTTGCATATGTGTATGTGTGCGTGCATACAACGTGTGTGTGTGCATAGAGTCCGTACGACACTCCCTTTGTCATTCATTCCATATTTTCTTTTATTGTACTCCAGGTCTTGTCTGTTGCAGGCACGTACTAGCTAAATCTAGTAGCCCAATTCTTCTGGGTTGGCTTGATTGAGCATTCGTAGCTGCTCTTTCGGTCATAAGGGTGGTCGTAAATCCAATTTTTTCCCTGTCTTTTTTATGTACACTTTTAAAAAGGAACAGGAGTTCGATAAGAACGCTCATGCAAGCCAGCCCAAGACCCGTATGCATGTAAACGGTATTAAATTTATTCCCGAATAGCGGATTTTTTTTCTGTCTCTAAAAACGGTGTTTCGGCGAACTTTCAATAAGCTAATCACTCCTGGGACGACTGAATAAATTATTATCGAATAACTAGGGGAAAATAAGCTATTCGGTTTCTTTGCATGGGAAATTCAAGGAACTTATTATGGAATAAGTAATTAAGCCATTAGAGTTTCTTGCATACCGGGCCAAGACTGGCTTGCACGAGCGTTCATAGACCTGCCCTTCCGGTCATGAGAGGGGTCGAGAGGCCAGTTTACCTTGTGCATTTTACAAACATTAATTTTTTGCTTGTGGAGAGGAGACACAAGCCCATCCAACCTAACCCTGACTAAACAGCTCTCTTCAGTCATAAAGGTCTCCATCATATCCCGTCTGTGTAGTGACTCTTGCATTTAGGAAAAAACGTACTCGTGTGCAATGCAGCTGTGGGTCTTGTGCCATGGACATTTGCGTCTCCTTTTTAAATGTAAATCTGAGCCTCCCATACACAGAATAACCGATTTTCACGACCCACCTATAAACAGATGGGCAGTTACAAATGTTTATGAAACACAGCCTTGTTCCCGACGAAATTATTTTTCTAGAGCTACTCACCACCAATAATTGGCAGCCTATAGACACACTTAGTCATCCGTACCTCAGATTATCCTCCATCACTGCTTACCGAACCCTTTGCAACGAGTGGGGGGAGGGGGGAAGAAACTGCAGGAAGGTTAAGGACCAGTCCTAGCCAGCTTGCCAGCAAAGACGTTTTGCTTCACGAGACACGTCAGAAAAATTGCTCACACGAGACACTCGAAACAGTCTCCGGTTAATGTGTTTGTGTCCCGATCCAATTTCGCCTTATTGAGGACTTAGCCATCCAGCAAGCGGTGACCCTGCTCTCAGACTATCCCAGCTTTAGTCTTGCCCTCGCCTTCTTCTTTCCTTTTAGCCTCTCAGACTCTCACGGTCATTCACCTTCCTTATAAACCTCCGCCAATCCCCAGCCCCCAGTTCTCTCTTTCCTTCTGATTCTGCTTCCGCGTAGAAACAGACCACCACCGAGTGCCTTTGACCAAGCAGCAGCTTGCCGGAAATTTGAGGTTCTACAAGGGATGCCATAAGGTAAGATCATTTATGGGGGAATCACAAATTTAACATCCCTTAGAGCGCCTCAGCCTCCGTCAAGCCGCTTATGGCTGTTTTCTCTACGCTATACACGGCAGAACGGCTGACACTGTCGTCGAGTTTGCTTGTAGCTTCTCAAGAGAAAGCGTATTCGATACATTTTTCAGCCCCCCCCCCACCTCCCTCTCCCCACTTCCTTCGGCGACATCACTCTTCTCAGTCTTATCATTTTCGTCACGTGTTACCGCGCAGTTTCAATGTGTTGCTTGATTGAAGAGTGTCATAATTTTATCGTCATACGCCTGCAACGCGCGTCTTTTTAAGACTGGTAGCGTACCTGCATTACTGACGGAGTTAGGGCTCAATGGTAAGTTGTCTGGCTCATGGCTGACTGGTCGCTTGGCTGGTACCTGATGCACAATGATCAAGTAATCAACAGTTCTCTATTGAAGTAGATGTGAGACAAAGAGACCCCATGGGTTGGTAGATTTAACACAAACCAAAACCGAAAAGAGCCAACTCATTTACAATATGTTATGTCACCCAATTATTAGAGAAAGATCGACAGTATAGCTTGCGTCACCAACCGTCGTTTACCGAGATTCTGTATATCTGACAGCTCAGTTTGGAGTAATTTTACTCCGTAATTGGATAGACGACTGATATACCATCTTCAACTGCCACCCAGATCCAACCGTATCAGACCCGTCCTTTTAGAGAAGAACTTCTAAATATTATATTCGGGATCCCATGTGGTTCTGGGTGCAATATTTTTTCTGATAAGAATCGCCTGGTAGAAGCTCGAAACTAAAAGGAACTGCACAGAGTGCGAATAAAGTTCTTGACTGGTCCATTCCGTACAACCAGCTTACCGCCGATTTTTCTCTTCAGATGAAGCGTTTCCCCTTTTGAGGTGCTCGCCATTGCTATGTCAGAACTCTTCATCCTCAGAGCACAGGAAGTGGAAGCTAGTGCTTTTGCTGGAAACAAAAGACCCCAAGGTCACTGCCTGACACAAGTTGGGTCGATCTCGTTCCCTGTAGATTGCCAGCCCTGCGCATGCGTGTTGTATCTCTTGCTTCCGGTTTCTTTGACATTACTCAGAATACCCCCGAGAACATCGCTTGAATCTTTCTGCATATAACGTATCGATCAATTAACGTTGATTTATCACATGCTCAGGCGTGGGAGTCCGATCAGAGTGTAAAGAAACCGCCTTTGATTGGTCCGCCTGGATGGCAAAAGGGGTTAAATCTCCATTAGCCTTCTAATCTGGCCAGAAGTCTGGTGCTTCTTGTAGTCTGTCGTTTTCTAGTATTAGACATTCGAGATCTCTGCCCAGCTTTTATTATGCTTTAACGAATTTCAAGGGTTCCAGGGGACCTGGTATTTTAGCAAGAAGGTCAGTCTAGGAAGGGAGTTATTCAGCAAAGATAACCATTGATGTACGGGTCATCTGCTGCTCAGAGACCCAGAGAGGATTTTCTCTTTTAATTAAGAATTCTGAGGATTTGATCTTTCCCTTGAACTGGTTGCACATAAAGATAAAAGACCAACTCAGGACGATCGCAAAATATCTAGAAAATCAAACCAGTGTATTTTCTTCTTAGAGAATGTAGTATTTGCCTGTCTTTTTGCAGCCCTTCTGATAAGATGGCATTGCACTGATATTGAGGGCGAGTGAACGCTTGTCCCTCTTGCAAATCCGTCAAACATGACAACGAAAACTATATCTATCAGAACACCACACATCATCCTCAACTGTTTCCAGAAGAAAGTATGTGATACAATGGTACGTTAGATGGTGTACTGGTGCTGTACAGAGCATTTACATGTAGAATGCACGCACCCGAGAAACCATTAGGATAACCTTGTCCGCCGCATTTAAGCTTCCTATAAGCTCCCAGCTGGATGTTCCCCGAGGCGCTCGTCAGATAGAACAGTTGCAGACACACCAGCAGACAATCCAGTTTAGACCAGTACAAGGGTCTTGCAGTCGGCGATGTCGGTCATCGTTGACTCACCCACTTCATCACAACGTTGAGTGAACGCCCTTGCGGGGAGGTAGTGGGGGGGGGGAGAGTTCAGAATATATATTGGATTAGGTTGGACTGCAGGCGTTTTCGTACCTCTTTTTAATTTTTCAAACAGTACAGTCGGTGTATGTGCCGTTTGCTCTCTGCAATTCATGGGGGTGTTTGTGTATGGAAAGAGATGCAAATGCCTGCGCACACTGACCCCGGTCGGCCAGCGTCAAGTTTGCAAATTCAGACCGTCCCGAGGGATTACTGTGCCATCGCATTTTGAGAGCCAGCTTTGGATTTTGTCTGGGATAAATTAGACTGAGACAATTTCTGATCGTAAATGAGGACGAGGCAGGGAAACGAGTGAAGACGAGGAATGACCACCGTTCACGACAGCAGAAACAAGCGTCAAATGATGCAGCATAAGAGGACGATTAATTTTTTGTCTAAATGTTCTGCGCTGATTTGGACGAGCGCTCGAATCCGTTCTTCAATTCATAAAAGCTGTTGTAATCCGTTACCCCGTGCATTTTAGTCTCGTGACTGCTTCACGCAGTGTGTCTTCCCCACTCACGCGCTTGCGTACTTCGAACAGACTAATTCCTGAAAACAATACGCTAGCCTGTTCGTGGTCCTGCTTTCTCAGCTCACTTCTCGTGGAGCTGAGCGCATGCGGGCGTGCACCTGATTGGTCCGAGGTCGCGTGGAATGCATGCTTCGGCGAATGCAGTTCTTGCTTTGATCACGCCCTACTGGCAGGGATGACCCCGGCTACTGCTAAGGAGATGTTGACGCGCGCTTCAAGTGATCAGCTGATCAAAGCTGCTTCCGCCGGATGCGCGCGCAGCTCTCCCTGAAGCCAGCTCGCTACGTCGGCGTTTTTCAAAGGCAATCAACGTTTGGGAGAAATAGCAGCCTTTGAAGTGTTTTCTAGCCAGCCGATGTCTCTTTATTCAAACTGTCAGTTCTTCTAAGTGCTCTGCTAGGGCCGGCAGTCGCCTTTGTCATTAGGCTTCGTGCTATAGCCTGTCTGGGCTGCCATATTTAAAGGGCTCTGGTCCGTATCGGTTGCGGATTTGAATTCGTTTAATTTTTTTTGTCTACAATCACGCAGGTTAAACATCGAACGTTCTGTTCAAATTTCGTATGTATATACCGCTTTCCGGAGACTAGACGTGCATCTACAGAAGTTGAATTTCCACATTTAGTAAGAAAGTACATGTTCTTAGAGGCCTTCCGACGTATTTATGGGAAGATGGTTTTTTCTGTAATGTTGAAAGGATCTAATGAAGAAGAAGGCGGAGGAAAAAAACGCCGAGACAAAAACAAACGATTTTTTTTACAAATGTGAGCACATTGTTCCAGCGTCCACCTAGTTAACGTCGTTGGCTTCTAGATTCAGCCTTTTTTGTTTTGTTGGGTTTTTTTGTTTTTTTTTGGACAAATTGCAATCACAGCTAAACACGCTTGGTTTTTAACAGAAGGGAACAAAGAAAACTATGTGCGTCATCCGAAAATGGTTGGTCAACTTGTGACGACTCTCGTTTTAAGTCCCGGCGCAATTTCATTTGGAGCGCCGCAAAAGCGATTGAACTGCGCAGGCAAGTATGGGAGGTGGGAGGGAGGTGGGAACACGTTCACGGCAAAACCTCAATTTCTCGGGATATCTTGCTTAACAATTGGTTATTTCATAGGCGTGTGGCATCGGCGTAGCAAAACAATTTATGATTAACTAAACACATCCCTATGGATGCCCTCAACATCAAACACAGTTTTGTCGAGCTTGTCTTCTTTGCATAGTTATTACTATATTTGTAATACCTTCTCCACTCTTACTCATTTTAAACCTTTTGCTGTATTTAGTTAGCTCATTTAACTGCATTTCAACGGGGGTGGGGGGGTGGGGGCAGTGACTGGTGTGCTGGAAATTTGATTCAGAGTGAAACAGAAAAATGCCCACCTAACGCAGTAACATAATCCTTACTTCTTTTTTGAGAGATCTTGTTTGCTCTGAATGCCTTACGCACATACGAAACATAGCTGCGAGTAGCTAATTCAAATAAGTTAGAAAAGGCGTGTTCCTACTGACATCTCTTTTTATAAAATTTAAATCAGAAAACCAGGCCATTGTTGCCTATCCCTTTGTGGCGATATGAAAGAAAGTGAAATGCATGTGCTGTTAGTCTGCTCTTTAGAGTTCAGTTAGGTTTATCATGCTGGTGACCAGTCCCAGCAAATAACCGAACTATAAAGTAATCTATCTTTATAAACTAAAACACTTCTGATAAAAAAGCTCCTTAGATAAAACTAAATTATTTACTGATAAAGTAATGTTAATGCTTCGTTAATTTGGAGTATGCTTTTATAGAAGCTGCCGCGAGGGCTGCGTTGGTCTTGTAATAAGCAGCCTCATGACTTATGAAAATGTATGACAAAATATTCAATTATTGCGTGTTACGCAAAGAGCCATGCAGGAATCAAGACCACGAGCGATCGATGGCAAACCTAGTTATTCCCCTTGCTTTCTTTGGAGTTCTCTGCCCCTGTCATTTTTCATTTCTTTGCAGGGCTTACAATCCTGGGGCCCAGGACAGGAAGCGAGTGGGTCAAGCATGAAAAGAAGATCATGGCCGGGCAAACTCTGCAAACGACATTTCTCCCTGCCGGTACCTCGTTCCTTGAGTGCGCGCTGATGCCACATAAACTTTGCCCAACAGTGTCAAAATGGCTGGGGCACAGCCAATTTGCCAGTGCGGCCTAAACCTCTTGTAATATCTTAACCTAATTTAAGGGCATTATTTCCCGTCATTCTCGTGTGCGGATGTGCCCAAAAATAATATGGCTGCCCCGCTATTCTTCGTTAGGCTGAAGAGACGCAATCGCGTTGGCCTCTCTACCAGCCTCTCAAAGCCAAGCCTCTTTTCTCCTCTTCGCTGCATTATCTCAATTTATACTGCTTTTAAACCTCTTAAAAACAACATTTCCTTTTTACCTCCCCCATTCCCTATCTGTTGAAAGAGAGCTTTTTGTCATTCTAGCTTTTGAGTTTCGGAAGGAGAGTTTTTGTTGCTGTGTTGCATGTTTTCATTCTATTAGTAAAGAAAGTTAAGATCTCAAAATAGTTTCCTGTGACGATATGTAGGTTTTCAACAAGACAAGGTCAGTCACGGATATCTCGCTCCTTCCTTCCTTCCTTATCCGCCCATTTACCACGTATCCCTTCGATTCCCAGACTCCACATTCGATCAATGGAGTAGGTCTAACATATTTGTCTCCAACCATAGATCTCGCGCATAACAAACGTTGTTTACGTATCGACTAGTGCGGTGTAGAAATACGTCTACGCTTTTTTTAACAATCGCATTCAGACAGGGTCAGCCAAAACGTGTGTCTGCCTGAAAATTTAAGTCTGACGCTATCTCTATGAAAAGTTACTACAATTAAACGTATACAACTACTTTGGGGGAGTTTGGATCTCGCTGTTCTTACAACTACTTTGGGGGAGTTTGTATCTCGCTGTTCTTACAACTACTTTGGGGGAGTTTGGATCTCGCTGTTCTTACAACTACTTTGGGGGAGTTTGGATCTCGTTGTTCTTACAACTACTTTGGGGGAGTTTGGATCTCGTTGTTCTTACAACTACTTTGGAGGAGTTTGGATCTCGTTGTTCTTACAACTACTTTGGGGGAGTTTGGATCTCGTTGTTCTTACAACTACTTTGGGGGAGTTTGGATCTCCTTGTTCTCAATGTGCCAAAGTACTTCGTGAAAAACAGGCTGCCAGGCAAACCGGCAATAAACATGATCGATACTGACACACTTGCGACTGCTAGGAAGAAAACTCTGGACATACTCGTACAGCTATAATCGTGGCTCAACTGTGTAGATGTCACAGAATCACCAGTAGAAAGCCTGCGACGCAGAAGCCAAGGCCTAGGGGCAGAAAGCATTCCTCTCACTAGGAAGGCGTGGGCAGGGTCAGTTTATTTAATCATGAAACCCGAGATACTTTATTCTAAACTGTACGTTCATACCGCGAGCTTCAGACCACAAACTATTGCAACATAGATCGGACCATAACAGCGGGGCTTCTGGTAGAATGGAGCAGATCTTAACGGAGAGTCAAAATCTATGCTGGCATGGATTGAAACTGCACAATGGACCCATAACTCTTGTAGTATGATCCAATTTAAAAATTGCTCCAGTAACTTTGGCATCATCGTTAATGCTGCTGGCCTAGTGTTGCTAAGGGAACAGTTAAAAATCAGACCTAATCAAAATGTTTTCGCTCTGGGTCTGGTCTGTGCTGCCTGAACGATAACCCAGTGATGACATCTGACCCATGCTACAAAAGCTCCCTATCTAATGGTAAGGGCGTAATACCCGTGCAACATAAAGTGAAAGTTACGGCGTTCCGCGCTTCGCTCTGGTAGCAATCTGGAATATGGTATCGTGTTTAAAGGCCAGTCTACACAGGCGTCGCTTCATATGTGTAATAACCAAACACATGTCCCTGCACACACCAGGACAAGAACAGAAAAAGTTTTGTATCTAGAATCTGTTCTACCTCCGCCCTCCCCCTTCATAAGTGCGAAAAATAGTTTCGCTTTTAACACGCAGCTATTGATTCGGAAGTCCCCGCCAATGAAGCACTAACCTAAAATAATTCGAAGATCTGTTCAAGGGAGGAAACAACACGTCTGTCCCTTCCTCTCTCAGTTTATTAATCATGTAGACTTCCCTCCCCTGCTAACCAATCGTGCTGGAGAAGCACATGGTGGGTAGCAAGAAGCGGGAGGGAGGGATAGTCTCTGGATGGACAGAGCGGCCTGGCCTGTTGGTTCACTGAGAAGCAGTGCCCAAGGAATAATTATATCCTGGATTTTAATATTGTGCAGATTCCATCGTTGATCATCCACGGATATTAATTTCTCTCTCCATTGAGCATCTTTCTATCAGATTGACGGATGTTTCGTTGAATAGTATAGAAAAAGGACCCCCGTTTCCTAAATGACTGCTGTATCACTGAGACATCATCGCTAGATGAAAGGACTTTCCTTTAAAAATAACCATGCACCTCGTACATGGAGTCTACATGACAAGACACGATGTCTAATGTTTGGTGTCGTACATAAAACCACACCATTCCTTGTGCTCCTAATTACTGGTAGATCGACGTTTGTGACCGCCTCCAGACCCCCCAGACTTCAGAGGAAGTATATGTGCATTTCTTGCTCAAATGTGTTTCCAGTGTGCGCATGATACGCATCTTTCCAGCCTGTGATCTATTTATAACAGAACTATGCATACCGTGTCCTCAAACTGCATTATTTATCCTCTTGTGTGCGTTGTTGTGAGCGGAGCAGATGGCCTGCAGCTACTGTAGAGTTAGTCAGGTGGTTTTCTTTTTGTAAGTCCTGTTTCTCCCGTCGGCTATTCATCTCCGCCTACTTTAAGCCGCGCTTGACTCGAGACATAGCGAGGGAATAACAAATGGCAGGAGCCCCAGTCACGTTAGGCAGCTTTTATTTTACAGAGGCTGGAGCCTTTCTATTTACTCTGGCCGACTTCCCCACAAAATAAAAAACGTTTCTTACCTAATACCAGGCAAAATGCAGCGTAGAAAGCGCGGAGTTTTTATTAAATTATCTTACCAGGACATTGATTGAGTCTTTGTTAAGCAGTTTAGTCGTCTAAACACAGGTGTTGCATGTGACATTTGAAAATCTGTGTGAGAGAGAGAGAGAGAGAGAGAGAGAACGAACCAACGAACGCAAAACTTAGTCTCTGGCCACATGGCCTTTACAATGGGAGATGAGCATGACACACAGTATTGACAATAATTCCATACCCAGAGGCAAATGATGTGATGACTGTAACAAATATTTACATCCACTAAAGTTCTAATGTGGACTGTTGTCTGTTATTTCGATTGCATTCATTTCATTCGGGCGCTTAAAAACTGTTGTAAAAATATCTGGCTAAATTGATGGAGCTACGAGGATCTTGAAACAGACGAGACAAGGTGGAATGTGATGGATGTAGAGTATATTTGCACAGAAGATATCTCGATCTCAAATCGTTTAAATGATCGCAAGTAAAAAGGAAATGGAATTCTTCGTCCATTTCTGTTTTGCAGTGTAACTCTTGGAACTATTTTGTACCTGTTTGTATGAGTTTTAAGAGCTGAAATGCCCATTCGAAAGAGAGAGATAGAGAGAAAGGGAGAGACAGAGAGAGAGGAAGAAAGGAGTGATGTGCGGGTGTGTGTGTGTGTGTGTGGTACTGTTATTTTTTATTATTATTTAAGTACGATTGTTATAACGAGGAACACAGAATAAATCTTTACTATGTATATCTATCATAGTGTAAAGAGTTTATGTTTGTGTTTTCTGAAGAGACAGTCGATTGCGAAGTAACAGGAAAGGAAGGAAATACAAAACACGTAGCCTAATCTTCTGAGCGTAGAGTCTTTAACCAAAAAAAAAAAAACGAAAGGGTGGGAAATAATGTTTTCGTTTCGTTTTTGTTTTTTCGCCATTTTTGTGTCGTCCTGAGAAAGAGGTAGTGCCCCGAAACATGTAGATTGTCTTTGTCTTTGTCCTGTTCTAGCTTGGTTCAGTTCCCTTGTATTTAATCTTAAAATGGCGACACACTTTTTTTTGGTAATAGGGGAATTAGAGAAGCCGGCGCCACAGACACAGCGTAAATTACTAATCTGAAACACATATTACAGCGAAGCTGTTACTTTTCATAAGAATGTAACAAAGATTATGCAAAATATACTGTATAACGTAAGTAGGTAGAATATTAAGTGAATAACGCTACCACCAGTGATTTCGCACTATGGGTGGGGGGAGCTGTCATTTTATACCGTGTTATTGCTGTAGATGCAAGATCGCTGAATATCCAAACATGAATTTATAAAAGAGCCATTTCTGTTTAAACGCAGGCTATTTAAGCTTCTATTCTGAAGATCATAACTCGAGACTATCAAACCCCTTTTAACTTCGTGCTGGAATCTTTCAAACACCTCTGTCATTCTTGCCATTACTTTTGATGACAACGTCAACACATGCCTGTTTGTACCCATGTACATAAGCCAGCTTATGAAGTCCTCGTGTCAGTTAAACGTGTTACCAAAGCTTGCTCTGCCCGGTCTACATAATGATAGATGTCTCTTGATGGTGAGGGAAGCAGCGAGGCAATCGAATGCTTACAAACAATTGACTTCGTATCAGCTTAACTCTGAGTCATCGTGAGCTAGCCAAAAATAAGCAGCGAAGGTAGGGTTAGTAAGCGTTATTTGAGGGTAGGAGGTTAAAACTTTCTACTTTTAGTTTAATTTTCGTTTTACTTTTGTGTCAGTGTCAGCGTTGGTCGTAATTTTAAAACAAGTTTAAATTATTAATTAAAAAATAATTAAAATAATAATTAAATC
>SMGT01011595.1:6011-16396 GCA_004794575.1 Lanistes nyassanus
GGGGGGGGGGGAGGTCGCCAGGTGCTAGATGATCGAGCAAGCCTGCTTACGTCATTAGCTGTGCTCTGGGAGCTGTACCCACTTTGTCACATAACTGGCATACCTTTTCCCCTCTGCACGTCACACCAAGGACGGACGGTAAGGATCTCTGCCCTTACGAAACCGAGGACACCACGAAACAAGTGCTACTGCGCATGCACGAAAGCCCCCTCGCCATTCGATTAAGAACTCCCCCTCGGTATTGGGCCAGACAGCTAAAAATATGAGATTGATAGAAAGATTTCTCCTCGTTCCCTCCAAAAAAATGTTTATACAAACTAGCAGGAAATGAAGCCACGTAAGCCACGTTTTAACCCGCCCGTTATAAACAGGAAACCTTGTCTGCGGACTGCACCAGATTTCAAACGAACAACCTTTAACGCCGTAAACAAGCCCTGGGTTCGAGTCCTGCCTGACACCATGTCACACGGTCGCTTGGGGTTGGTGTGTCACTTTCGCTGACCGCAGAGTTCGCGCACGCTGGTTCTGATTTGCTGGTCGTGACCTGTGTTAAGCATGAATATTCATGTTTCTGCTGTTACGTTTCCGGGTTTAGTGAACAAATCGATTGTGTGTCTGTTTGTCTGTGTGCCTGGCGTGTCTGCACCGGTCGCTAAAGCACAGAAAATGACCTGCCCCCAACCCTAGACGTACTGAAGTGTCCTTCACGATGAATGTGAAAGTATCGCGGTCATCGAGCATGCGCAGTAAGCACGGATGTGACCGACAGGGAGAGGGGCTAACCAATGAGGACAGTACATTACTGTTTTGTACTTCACTGTGCAAGGGGACTGCACTTGTAAAGCTGGTTGTACCTAACTTGTGAGAGTTTCGTGTACGTTCAAATGTATGAAAATGAGCGAATTAAGTTCTTAAAAATAAGACAATAGTGGCTGCAGATGGGAGTAAAAGGTTGAGACTTAGTTGTTACTAGCCAGACACTGCTAAGTCGATTCTGTGCTTTGTAGGAGAACATAGTTTGTAACAGCGCAGTGGTTGCTACCACCTTATGAACTTTATGAACTTTCTCGCCTTGTAGTCGCTGTGCATTAGGCTCATGGTGACATCGGGGGAACTTAAAACGAACTAAATGGTAAAACAGACAAACGCAGCGTTTCGAGGCATGACCCTTTCATTAAGACACACCACAAATAGGAACAATGAGAAAAGACACTTATCTATGGAATTATCTGTGGAATTTAGTTATTGTATGGATTATGAAGAAGAGTAAACTAAGATTTTCTGTATGAATTCCTTTTTGTAGAGGGCGAAAGATACTGTCCCGATGATAACAGATTCGGTTTAGCAGTCTGTACCTCTTAGCAGTTTGGCAGGGAGGCAGATTTAAATATTCTGGTAGAAGTAAGGAGAAACGAATGAATGAATAAAGAAAGAGACAAAGTATTTAGATGCAGTGGCGTGCAAAGCAGTATGAAATATATTTTGAATTCTTTGAACAATTTTGATCCTTCAAAATGAATGAGAACAAGTAATTGGTTGCTTATTCTTTAACGTCAGGTCGTGAGCGAAGACTAGCCCATGACTGGGGACAGGACAATTAAGGGGCTAGGGAGATGAGTAATGCGAAGGAAAGTGGAGTACCTGAAGAAAATGATCCGACGGCTGGCCCTGAAAACGGATGCCACACGCAGACGACATTCTTGTGTTGAACACGGGACCCAGATGCACAAGCACATGCTATGCAGGGCTGACACGGTTGGATCGAGACGCCTAAGAGCAGTCGTGCGGAACGAATTCAGACGGGTGCATTAATATCTTCGTTTGATTTCGGGAAAGTTTCTCTCCAATACGCGCTTCCTGCATCAGATTTTGGTGAAATTCTGTACAGAATTTTGTATTCAGGTCGTTAAAAATTACTGATATTCTGCTGTAAACGAGTTGACTAGTTTCTTGTGATTGCTGTCTTACGACTTAGTTGCGCAATGTAAGCAACATTAAGGCTATGCTATTTGCTGTCTCTGAAAACTGTCTCTGTTTCGTGCAGAAACAGTAGTAGAATTGAGTAGAAAAAGAAAATTTCTTGCAACCGTCACAATGCATATTTTAAAATCGTCAAACGACAACCCCAACAATGTACTGGCAGCGCTAGACACAACCGTATGCTGACGTATGCAATCAAGGGAGCTGTATGCACACGTGGTACACCAGATCTTTTTAGAAGATCTGCCACGTTCCTTACTTTCGACTCTCTCTTTGCTACGTGTATGGGTACGATAGGCTCCCTTGATTGCATACGTCAGCATACGGTTGTGTCTAGCGCTGCCAGTACATTGTTGGGGTTGTCGTTTGACGATTTTATAGCGCTCTGTCCTCATTTGTTCTTGTTTGCATATTTTAAATGTAGAAAATATATTCTGCCGTTACCATTTCTGCTGATGGTTAGCAAAAGCTACAGTTTTTTTCGGTAATATATTGGGCAGAAATGGCGCTGGTAATGTAAGCCTTTTCCTACCACGAAATTCATGTAGGTACAAATTATACCCTGATGACGCAATGGCCTCGTCATCTTGTCATGCTGCATTTTTATCAGACAAACTGTTCACCGTCCGCGCTTGACAACTTCATCGACTGCTCAGAGCGTTCAGGCTGACATGACACCGTGGATAGCGATGAAAACTGTATAGTGACAAGCTGTCAGTTCCCGCACGTGTGTGTGGGTGAGAGAGAGAGAGAGCGTGCAGTCACTGAAGGCTCAGTGACACCAAACTCGGCAATGGACGCATGCGTGCGTGTGTATGCATGCACGTATCAGCTTATCTAGATGTGTATTTGTGGATCTGTGCATGCTAAACAAAGCGCCTGACAACATGACTGCAGCAGGCATCTGTTTGGGCTGTCATGAGTGAGTAGGTGGAAGCGTTGCTATCTCATGGTATTGTACAACACAAAAAAGGGGGATGGGTGGGTACTTACGATCATCTCACAGATGTTCATTAGCTAGGGGTGGGTAGGGGGTTGGAGCCTTGGAGGGTGGCTACATGCACGTACATCGACGACCTCCACCAGTTGCCAACAACCTGCTAGTGCCTGGCGTGGCTGCTGTTTACCGAGTTTTGCACACCGGCAAGGCTGACGCTCTGAATCACAGTCATTCTGGCCATGACCGCCGCCAGAAATAGGTCAGTGCAGAGTTTCACATGCGCAGAAAGTGCGGTTTTGCCCCTGGCCGATTTCACAGCAGTCAGTACCGGGACTGTCACAAGGTTAGTTCGGTGGAAAGAGCAGACCTCACCCTGGGAGATAGGATCCCTCACTTATCGCATCTTGTGAGCTTGTATACAAACACTGGAGACAAAAACATCAGCAGGTCAGAATACGGAGCTGGACGTAGAAGGAAATTAACCCCACCCACCTACTCTCGTGGAGCATTCTTGGGACAATTTAATGTTCAGCACTCACGATTTGAAAAAATTAATCTTCCATGCGGCGCCGAAGAAACCCAGAAAGTAATGCACACAATCAAAAGTGCAAAGTTGTAATTTTTGGCATGAAAGATTCCGCGGCGACCAGTTAATATAGGTTACGTGGTTTTATTGTTGACGTCTGTGGTGTGATGGTTTTGTGTTGCTTAACGTCCCTCCGCAAAGAAGGTGCATGTCAGGACTGTGATGCTTAGATAAAGTTTACGTGCTGCCACACGTGGGACTGATGGCGCAACACAGGCCTCAGTCCCACCCAGTCACATGATACTGACACCGGGCCAACCAGTCCTAATACTGTTCCCTATTCAGTGCCAGGCGTCTGGCAGGGCAGCTAATAGATTGCTAGTTTTCTAGACAACCGAGGCTGTCAACGTGTGCTGTGAAAATGAAGCATTGGTTATATTCTGACAATTTCACATGTTTTTGTAACTCTCACGTGGAAACTGCTAAAAACTGTCGCTTGACGAGGACAGCAAACGAGCCAAACATTTGAACCCAAACACAAACTGTCTCGGGGATATATATATATATAACTTAATCCTTTGAAAAATATGCGCGACTTCTTCCAGCGTCCAAGACAGCCGTGCAGTCGACTCCTTCCAGCTTCACGTCCTTTATTGATGACAAATTATTACACCGGATGCACATGTGCTATTTTGAGATTTATTTTCCTTGCAATGCGCCATCGCACATTCTAAGGCCTGCCGTCGAGCAACAATCATGGCAGGAAATGCCTTTGCTATCGCCTCCATTGCTACGTCTGCAGCAAAAATTCCCCCCTCCTCCCAACGCCAATTCGAGGCTCCGGAGGGATTTTTTTTTGGGGGGGGGTGGATGGGAGATAGAGGTGGAGAATAAGGATTGGGAGGTTGATCGCTGCTTTGCAACAAATGCACTGTTCAGTTTGGACCACAGTTACGAATGCCCCAAACCGATCGTGATTCTTGCGAGACCTGAAGTTTGCGAGCTAAGCTATGCGGTGACATCAGTCGCTGAATAGCTGGGTTCAGAATTTGTCTCTACTTTGACTGCTCTGTCGCAGACGAGTGTAGTTGGCCTGTGCCAAGACTTGTCACTTCTTTTGACTGCTCAATCAACACGCAGTCGGACTAACCTCTCTCTTCTGTGTAGTACTCAGTAAACACGTAGGCCACCGACTTATTCTTACTTTGACTGCTTTGTAAGCATGTAGTCCACTAACTCTCCTTTGGGAAGATTTACTTTAAGTAGTCTACGGCATGAGACAACACGGGTATCGCATGGCATGGCCACCTGTCGGGATTATCTTCTGACTGCAACACAGGCGTTGAGTTTTATCACAGCTATCTAAAGCTCGCGATCGCATGCAGTCTGGGAATCCTTGGAGGATTTGTGGCTTAGTGAATACCTGTGTACATCTACCCGACCCCAAAACCCGACGCATGAATACGGCAGCATAGGGACGCGCCCGGCCAAGGTCATATGAAGAGTTGTTGGCAGCAGGTGTCTACAGGTGTGACTAACTAGACTCAGTAAACAGCAATCCTGTTAGTGACGTCACCCTCAGACCCTTTACCTTTTTTTGTCGCCCTGCAGATATGAATATGGACAGTAAATATATTTACAGCTCTAGACATATCTTGTTGGCCGTGACTTCCGGAACGGATGGCTGTTCCACCAGAAGAACTTCATGGTATGTGGAGGAAAGATCGAATAAATCACGGCTATGGCAGCAGCAGTGAGTGTGCTTCAACCTTTAACTGTTATCTCTGGCCGCTCCCTGAACGTACGCAAAATTTGACCTCGACGTCCGAAAATATTACACCGGGCGTTGTGGTGAACATTTTGTCCCCTTGGTTGGGGGACAGCAGCAGACGGTGTAACATCGAGGGTTTTACCCTGTCCTCCTATACAATAAAATTGAAATGTATTAGGAATCCGAGTCTTGAAGTCCAGACTCCAGACTAACGTATCGGATGAACATTTGATGAACACAACAAAGGCGAGCGAGGTTAGACCTCAGAGTATACGCTCGATGAACATGATGAAACGGGGGCTAGACGTCATAGCCTAGCGATGCTCGCTTTCCTTGCCTTGGATTTCTCTCATACCGCACTTTGCCATCCGTCTGCTGGAAGCAAGACGTGGGTGTGAGGGGATAGGGGGAAGAAGAGTCGACGGGGAAAGGTTTCGGAAAACGATGGAGACCTGGATGTCGATCTAAAGCAGGGAGGGAAAAAACCTGCTTGAACTCTTGACAGTGGCTTGAGGTCGTAAAATTCCACTCTAGACTTTTGTCGGTGACTGGCGCTGATGGCCAGTTGCTAAAAGTGCATGCGGCAGCGCACTGCGGCAAGTTCCCCCCAACCGCCTGCTCAACGCGAGGTCGTGTCCTCAGCGAACGAGCGAAGAGCGCAATAACCCGACCTTGAGCGAGCTCTTAGGCTCTCAACACGTGTTAGCAGCATGAATACTTCTTGTCGGCTGGCTGTGTGTGCCTCAGTATGTGTGTGCGCGGGTGCAGGCATGTACGGCTGCATGTGTACCAGTGAATATGTATTCCCGTGACAGAGCGAACTGCTATGGGAATGAACATGGCTCACAACAAAAACAATCATGTCATTAACCTCATCAAAACCGCAGTTTTGTCAACACCGAGTTCATTTGGGATAGTCCCGTCCAGTTCACAGATTTCGACCTCGGAAATTGTGCACAGAAAAATACCTTATTTTGAAAGAAGCGTTTCCGGCATACATATATGCATGATAAATACGGATGTGCGTGTGTGCGTGGGGATGCGAGCGAGTGTCTGTGTGTGTGTGGGTGCACGCATGCGTGTGTGTGTGCGTGTGTACGCGCGCGTGTAATAGTTAAAAAAAGTAACAGCACGTACTTTTAAAGGACACAAGGGTGAAATTTCGAAATGTTGTAGGTGGTATTTGTCAGTTTGTTTACCGGATCGGATCACTCGCTGAGAATAACCAGTCATATCCTTAGCGCAACTTGAGAACTAGAATCAGGTCAGAGATGGTCATGACCTGTTTTCGAGTGAAACAGACCAGCTAACCCAGTTCTGACTGTCGCAAGACGAGATAGCGGGGTATAGCTAGCCGCACCATCCAACACACCCCACCTCTCGTGCCTGTGACATGTCACATCCCTGCTCTGCCCCCTCCTCCGAACTCCCCTTTTCCATTTCTCCCCCTCTGAAATTGACTGAATATAATGCCAGAGGGTTCATGTAGCCATAGGATGCAGAACGATAAGGTGTCTGCGAAACACCTGCATTAAATTAAATACGTTTTTCTACCGTGTCTTGGTGTGTGGGTAAAGGGATGAACGGAATTCAGCATCCTGCAACATTTACCAAAGAAAAACGAACAATAAGTACTTCTACTTTAAAAAGGGGAATGAAAAGAAGAGATAGAGGGGACGGACTGGGGTAGAGAGAGATGAGCAATTTTACTACCGTCAGGGCCGATTTACACATTTCCAAGTTGCTGTGGCTTTCAAAGCAAAGACTGCTTTTAAAGCGCCAGCGTTTGCAGACGGCAAGACACAGGCATTGCCACCACGTAAAAGCGCAGAACTACTGGAGCCAATCAAATGACGAGCTCTATTTAGGATGTGTAAAAAGCGGAGCCAATCAAATGGCGAGCTATATTTCGAAGGTCTTTCCAGGGGCGGGGTGGAAGGGAGGGAGAGGGGGATGTTCCGGGAGGAGGGGGATTTAGGGGAAGGGGAAGGGGTGGGGTTAGGGTGGGGGCTAGGAGTAGGGGATAGGTGGGGGTTGGGGAGGGGTGGGGTGGGGTGGGGTATAGGCAGTAAAGATCTTCCAGGAAACTGCAAGGTTTTCAGTGGTGACCCCACGAGATTAGCATATTTTACGTAAGACTGTATTTTGATTGGCTCCAGTTATTCTGCGCTTTTTCATGCTCTTGTGGCCCCGTAGCCGAGGTCATTTGATCCTTTGCAGTGAACTCTGAGAGAAAAAAAAATCATGGCTGCCGTCGATGGTGAAATGCACGAACACAAAGTGAAGTTTGTCCTTGTAGATACTGCTGCGGCTACATTAATCTTTGCGGATGAGGATGTTGATAGACACACACACACACAAAAACTCTTTGGGTTTAGAACTGGATTTCTAGGAGAATACAATTGCTTTCTTCATAGGCCGACAACAGAAGAACAGCGAAGAATGCAGGCGATGTATGCGTATGTCACATTTTTTGTAAGCTTACTTAGATTAATAGAGCCATTTCGTCACAGCACAGACACTGTCATGCGACGCTCAGTCAGGTCCAAAGAACGGATCGAACGTACATGAATGCTGCTTCTGCTGCAGCTGCCGTTTGTCAATGAAATTGAATGTCAAATGGTCCGACCAGCGAAAAGCCACGATGTTTGTGGCAGCGAGCGAAATGGGAGATAACTCCATTCGAGCTTTCTGCATAGATTGGCTAGCAGGGTTTCAAGGTTTGGAAAACTAGAATGACATTCTATCCTCCCTAAACCTTGATCAGGATTGATTCTTTCAAAGTATCAAACTCGGAAACGTGTAAATCGCCATTTAATGTTTCTGTTTACTCGATCACCCTGGCCGTTGTGGGGGTTGAAACGGTCAAAGAATACCATTCTCCCTCGCTATGTCCCTCACGGGTAGTCGATCATAAGCTGGAGCAAACACTCGCCTGATCTCTTGCATGTTCCAGACCGACTTTTTTTATTACAGAAATTAATACGGATTTTGATAGCTGTGGGTTCAAGGTTGGCGTCTGATCCCATAGATTGAAACGGCTACAGGGTTCCAGCGGTATGTTACAAATGTCCTCGATGTTTCATCAAAATATCTTGAAGAGTGAATTGTTTGATACAGATCCAGCGCCACCTTCGCTCTTCCATTAACAGTAGAGGCGACTGCGTTTGCCCCATGTTCTCCCACGACCCTGGGACTGGATTGCTTGAACGTTATTTCCTCTCCACCCGTAAACTACACAGGCTGAACAGGTCTTATGACCGACTTCACGAAAGGCACGTGCCCGCGATTCCTGCGTTGCCTCTTTAAGCAAAATGCACATTTTCCCACACAGTCTTTGCTTCGTCAATGGAAACAATGGCGATGTCGTCCTGGGATGAAGTGCTGAGCTATCCCCACAGAGACATAACTAAACGTAACATTTAACAGCTGGTTTACTATCAACCAAACTATTTACGTGTACTAAATAAAAGTATCAGATAGTGAAACACTAATCAGAGCAATGAACAGATCATCAATCGCACTGGCATCTGGCTTTAGGTTCGATTTCAAAACACCTATAAGCCTTCAGGGGGACTGTTTGTGAGGGGGTAGCCGAAAATAATCGTGACCTTTCCCATACTAATGGGGACTTTAATCGACTAATAGGGCAAATACCTTTGGTCACCTTTCGGCACTAAATGTGGGTTCGAACCGTGTTTATTTGTCTTCCTATCTCAACCACCTGTCTGGGTTTTTTTTCCTCCCCAGACTTAAAAAATCTGCTACGGTTTATGAAACAAGGGCTGAGGGGAGGGAACGGATGAAGGGGGTGCGGCAGTCTCCTTTCCCGCGCATGCTCAGAGCGATTTCAGTCTGAGCAGACGGCAGTTGCGCGTTGCGGTGCTCCTGGAGGCTGACGTCTTTGTTGTGGTCTTGCCCCTCCCACGCGCCTTCACGACTCTCGCGCCTTCCCGGCATCCCCTGAATATCGGTCATGCAGCATCTGACGTGCAGGACCCGCTGTGCTCTGTGCAAAAGTGCACGGCGGCGTCTGGAATTAAAGGAAAACAAAACAAAAATAAGTCGGTCAACTCTTTTTTTGGGTAGATGGTGAAGATACACGTATTTCAACAGTCTAGAGCAAAATAACATAAAGAAGTTGTTTGTTCGTGCACAACTTGGTTGGAAGCATGGGCAAGATTTCTGGACATTGTAAGTTGTGGGAACGTTGAACGCTTGTGTGTTTAAAATCCTGTGAAACCCTTGTGCAGAAGTTATACGTACACAGGTACGAGCACATGCTCTTTATCTCCGTCTCTCTCTCTCTCTCACACACACGCACAGAGACAAACGCACGAGTACACACCTGCAAACGTCTTTCTCTCTCGCGTGCACGCACGCACATGCTTGCGCATGTACTCACCGCAAATAAGTAAACAAAAGCACGCGCACACACACGCACGCACTCATTTGCACGCACACATGCGCTCGTGCGCGTATCAACGACCCGTATAAGTGTTAGCCCGTCTGCTTAGAAAGGCAGACAGCAAGCATTAGACTATACGCTCTGAGTTCTCGACTTGAGGGTTAGTCAAAGCGTCATCCTCACCATTTTCTTTTCCAGCTTTCTGTTTATAAGGCTGGGCTGGGTTGCACGAGCGTTGGTATTTGCTCTTCCAGTCATAAGAACGGTCGTAAGGCGCTGCCTGTCTATTTTATCTGCAGCCTTATGAGCTAAGAGGCGGTACCAATAGCCCCGTGACCCGGCCCATATACTGTTTTGATTCGTTTGAGCCACGTCCGCTTTAACATTTACCTGGTGACGTGCGCAGAATAAATCTGTGCGCTCGCTCTCAACCTGAGTCTCACAAACTGTGCACATTCCGTAAAATAAAAAAACAGCAGGTTTTATCTGCGCTGTGAGCTCTGTGCGCGGTCCTAGGGTGTAGTTCCTTTGCATTAAAAGAACAACTAGCCTAGGATTTCAGAGGACAAACGAGGTTTATGTCAACGCGATTCCTGCAAAAGGACGGAAACATCCGTACAACACCCTGTCCAGAAACATAATCTTCTCATGCGCTCGGGAAATTCATCTCCAGCGCTTCCGTAACTGCTAGCACTCGGCATACCCACAGTGGTGCAGCAGACGAATGTCGTTCCCTGACCACGTGCCCCCCCCCCCCCCC
>SMGT01011595.1:20804-32048 GCA_004794575.1 Lanistes nyassanus
CCCCCGCACGCACACCTGCCCTGACGCAATATGTATCGAACAGTACTGGTGACACTGCTCGACGATCTACGTTCGCACAAAGAGAAGAGAAACTGCCCAACACTACATTTTTAATTTCCTAACTACAACTCTATTCGGCGGACCACTATAATGAGTGTTAACTTACCATCTCCTCCCAGCCTAGATGTTACCCTAGTTACTCAGTTACCAATCAGAGTAAATACCGATTTTTTTCTAAATGTAGGACATTATTCCAACAGATTATTTAGAAATACCCATAACGATAACTATCACAAGAAGATTTTAAAAAATGTTTTCAACAAGGTTTGTTTTCCAAGTCTGTTTTCAATTGTTTGCAAGCTGGTGCCACAAGAAAAATTTGCTTACACAACGTACAGCCAAATGTTTAAATACACTTGATTTGTCGCCTTTGTCCCAACAAAGTCGTCCTGTGCTGCCTGCGCACGACTTCACTAGGTTAAGTGCCTGATTCAAGTCTTTATCTGCCTGTGTGGTCCTGGCGAAAAAGTAGTGCCCCGAAAGGTTGACTGTGTCCTAGTCATCGTTAGCTTGGTACAGTTCCTCTGTTGTTACCTTACCTTACACCTGATTTTCTATTTTACACAGACCCTATCTGTCCCTCCCCCCTTTCTCTCGATCTCTCGCTTACATCTGCAATCTTTCTTCTTTCTTTTCAATAAATATTACTGTTGTTCGAACTCTCTGCTCCCTCAGTAATATTTCATCTGTGGCGTTCACTCCTACTTAGCTTTTGTGGCTCCTCCCAAACCCGTGTTTTAGAATATAACTGAAAATATAAACTGATCCCTTTTTTGTCCTTTTGAGCTTAAAATGTCGAAAATTGGCCTGAGAATTCTGTGAACCTTCGAAGCAAAAGTATGAAGAACAAGAAGCCAGATCGATGCAATAGAACGTAAGTAGAAACCGGGGTACTCATCGTCACGCCCTGCAAGAAACGTTTGCACGGTGTCGGTGTAATGAGAGAATATGGTCCACTTGCCTACTGCCCAGGGCAATGCCTAAAAAAGGAGCGACTCCATTTTGTGTCAAGCTTAATTCTGAACGTTCATCCGAGGGAAGATGAACGTTGTCTCTCTTTGAGTTTGCTGTGTCCAAAAAGCCCCCTTCTATCTCTCGTTTGATCTGACAACATAGTATAGCTCCTTCCTGCCACCCCCCCCCCCCACCCCGCCCGTCTGTTTTCCATCCGAGACTGTGGGGCGGCAGGGAGAGGGACTGGGTGTGGCGAAATGCACTTCCTGTTTGCGGAAGCGGTAGAGCTGGACAGGTGCGTGCGGACTCGCAACCGAAGCACGAACAATTTCTGGCACAGGATGATAGGAAAAGCGGCCGTCCGCACTCAATGCGTCCACAACCGGAAATGGGGTATAGGCCATCCTCGCAGTGAGGTCCAGGCTGAACTGCAAACACACGTCGGGTGATGGCATTCCTTGTGGCGAAGTAGCTTTTTCTCCTTCTCTCTTTCTCAGGCGAATTTTGTTTTTAAAGGCTATGTGCCATTTTTAACCGACCAATCCGCAACAGAGTTTTCAAGTAGCCTCTGTCGCGCATTGAAATGCAATGAAAGAAATTGTTTCCAACCTCACCGCATTTCTGTCAGTTTTCGTAATGATGTTGTGAGAGCCAGACCAGTCAAGTATATCTGAAGTACGTTCGCCTCTGACGTACTTGGACACCTTACCAAAGCGGCAGCTAGCATTTCTAGGACTAGAAAGCGAGGCCCCACACCTCCCTCACGTGCTGTCAGCTTGTGTCATTTCCACCCGTACCTATGGTGTGCGCTGAGTGCGTCCGGCAAGTCTTCCGTGGTACGAGAGGCGAAAATGTATAGGTACAGCCTCGCACGAACATTTGCATCCATGCAAAGAGAAAGCTCACGTACCTTGCATGTTTGTTCTTTCTTAATATAAAAAGCTACACTTTTGGACTCTTTATAGTTAAGTGAAGATGTACACTGTGTGCAGTACGTGAGTGCGAAGGCCAGAAAGAAACCGCTAGAGAGCTTTCGTTTCTGCACTTAGGGTCGTAAGGCCCGATCCCTGTGTATTTCGTGTGTACCTTTACGTATGAACAGGATACACAAACGCACGTGCTACACCCAGTCCTAGTCCAAAAAGCCGAGAAGCCAGCTGGCGAATTCATTTGCTACACACGAGTACATACTAGGCATAGACTGTCCACGAGAGAATATTAAGGCATTAACTGTCCTTACGGTTGGCCTTAAATCCTAATCTCAATCTCGCGTGCTAGCTAGGTGTCTGACATCGTCGATCAGTCGCAGGCCAACGCACAACGATCTCGATTTCCTTGTCTGGACTGACATCGAACGCCTCCACTTCGGAGGCGGGAGGTCGGTGATTCGCGCCCCGGCCGAGTCATACCTAAGACTTAAAAATAGGCAATCTGCCACCTGCCCTGCCAGACGCCTGGCACTACAGGGAACAGTACTAGGACGGGTTGGCCCGGTGTCAGTATAATGTGACTGGGTGGGACTGAGGCCCATGTTGCGACATCAGTCCCACGTGTGGCAGCACGTAAACTTTGTCTAAGCAACACCGTCCTGATATGCACATAATTTGCGGCTGGACGTGAAGGAACAAAAAAGCCAAACGAAACAGCGAACGGAGAAAACGAAAGAAAAAAATGCGGACGGAGGGGGGTGTAATCATAAACTATGAGAGGCTGCATTTTAGCTGCAGACATTCTCTACGAATATTTATCAGCTTTAAAGGTGCCACCAGACTGTCGTAAAATTAAGACATGTGGCAGAAAAAAATAGTTGCTGTGTGTTTAAGACCCATTTTGAAGCACAGAAGGCACCTGTCCCTGCACCTTGCTTTGGTGGGTGGGAATGGGGTGGTGGAAGTATTTTTTGAGTTGGAAAATCTCTTTGTGATAGACCAGACAACGACTTATGCTGTCCCGACGAATCAAATAAATGGAAAAGGTTAGAGGACGCATTGTTCTCACACTAGCTTTGAGACTGGTTAATTATCTTGTCTCACCATCACTCCATAACTATTTTCAGCGTGTTTTTTTCCGTTTATATTTCTGTCTGTGAGTGATCACTGATAGATGGCTTCATGGACAGACAGACGTGGATGGATGGATCGATGGATCACGGATGGATGGATGGATGAGGTCACGAGCCAAGGTTCAAACGCCGATGTTGGAAGGGAAAGACGTGTTACCACAGCGCGTGCTGATGGCGGCCGCAGGGTTCGTGGCTGTCGAACGGGCCGACTTCCTTGGCCCACTCTTTGACCCCAGCGCAGGGCGTCTGTTGGTGCATGTACAGTCAACAAATCCCTGGTGACGTGTCGCCTGTTGCTAGTGCAGCCTGACGATCTGCGGGAAGTTTATCGTCATGGCAGACTTATCTGCTGCATATGATTACATTACAAAGGTTCGCTTGCACCTAACCACCCAGGCTACCCCGTCATACGCACATATTGCACGATCTCGCGCACGCACACACCCACACACATGCGCGCGCGCGCACCTCCACTGTTCTATCCACCCAAGCTATTAATTCATGGTAGCCAGTTACACATCGAGAACAGAAGCGGGGGAAGGGAGGGAGAGTGTTGGGGGGGGGGAGAAGAAAAGGCAATCAGATTGGCTCTCTTCACTTTCTGTGACCTACATTCCTTGGCTGGTTGGTGGGCTATTTAAAGGGACAGTGCTTCCACCTCGCAGTAATTTCGCACTATGGGGAGGGGGATGGGGTCCTTTTACTAATCTATGCACTGAAAGAACCACCAGACTGATATTAGCAATAAGATGGCCGGTGCGGACAGGCAGTTTAATGTGCGGGGAGAAGGCCGAATGGAGTTTGGACAATGTGCAACTCCTGGAAATAATCCTTTGCCACACCGGGATTCGAACCAGTAACCTTCCATCTGCTAGTCCGCAGCTCTACCAGCTAAGCTAACCAGGGCCCTTATGACCTTTGTCCCTCAGCGTCAGTACCCTGATATAGTACTGACCAGTCGAAATGCAGTCACTTCATAGACATCCTGGTCTTCTGGGCCAGTCCAGGAAGCAGCCGATAAGCGACTGGTGACCAATGAACGGATTCCTCATCCACCAGCACGCCCTCAACCGGACGTTAATGAGAGCGTGACAGGATCGAGAAGGGCTGTACTGGAGCGAACTCAGCAAAACAGGAGGCGTTCCTTATTCCTGAACTGAAATTTAACGCGTAGATATGCAGCATTTGGGTTCAGGGCCTTCAAGTCCTCTTCACTGAGACACACGCTGACAGAACAGTGTTTAAAAAAAATCAATATGAATTCTCAAGTCCTGATGCACCCTGGTCAAAATAAAATGGAAAAAAAGTGTCTGTCTGTCTGTCTGTCTGTCTGTCTGTCTGTCTGTCTGTCTGTCTGTCTGTCTGTCTGTCTGTCTGTCTGTCTGTCTGTCTGTCTGTCTCTCTCTCTCTCTCTCTCTCGATATATGACATCTATTCTTAAAAGTGGATTCAAGCTGACGACGGTTAATAAGACACAACGACGACAAACCGAATGCATGCGGAAACTTCGATCGCTCAGTGAAATATAGAGAAAATTGACTGGATGGCTGAAGTTTGGACTGCTGGGTTTTAACGATACCGGAGATGGCGTCTGAATGAACAACCACTATCATGGCGGGAAGGGGGTGTCAGGCTGTTTCAATAACGTCATAGTGTTTGTTGTTAATATGGTTTATATACTCTTGCTGCTCACTCTAAGACAGCACACATTCCATTCTAACACAGCTCAGTCTGTTTCACATCAGCTCATAGCGTCCCTGTACTGTCTCTGTTCTAGCACGGCTCACTGTCCCTACAAGTAAGGCGCATACTACAGGCCTGCAGAATGGGGCAGGTAGAAAATTGCCAGTGTGAATAAGTAGAACGAATATGACAGGCGGGCAGGTACAGAGGTACCAGCTGGATATTCGACATCATATTTAAAGGAGTACATTGGGAGTTGTATAAAATCCACTTCTGGTATGTTACGCTTATCAATACCACGATGGGGTTGTATAAAGACCACTTCTAATATGTTATACTTATCAGCAACACATTGTGGTTGTATGAAGACCATTTGTAATCTGTTACACTTAACAGAGGCACATTTTAGTTGAAGAAGCACAATTTAGACGGAGACCAGTTTGAAAAAATGTTGCCCCGTAGAGGAAGACAGGGAAAAAGAGAACTGGTCGAGAAGGGGAAAAAAGTGAATAAAGATAGAGGAGCTGGCATAGCCGGTATTTTTTTTAAAGGCATGGGAGGGTGGGGGCTGCGGTAATCGATAGGGCCCGACGGATGGAGAGACTGTAACAATATCCATCTATTCTTCTCTTCTTTCTTTCAAGGTCGCGGAGAAGGAGTGTGGGTCTAGAGAGATGCAAAGAAGGTTCGTCTGGCCCTCGATCAGCTCAGACAAGGGGCAAGACTTTTTTGTTTTTTAAATTTTCTAGCCCTTGCTGAATATAGAAGGGTGAGTGAACTCCTCTATAGCTAGAGCCCCACTTTACCCTCACCCCGCCCTTACCAGACTGCACCCCGGCTGAATCATCTTATTGGTGACGTCAGCAATGACCTTGCTGCGCCGAGATGGGGCGACGGAAGATCAGCTTGGTTCATGTCATGACCTCGCGGCCAACCTTTTTTCCTGCTCCCTCCCACCACCAGTTCATGGCTCTCTCTCTCTCTCTGTCTGAACAGTTACATCGTTTCCGTACTTTCGTTTCCCCTCCCCCAGTCCTTACCATCTTCAGATTTCTAATCTTGCTTTCTCTGTTGTTCCCCCTCTCACCAGATTTGGCATTTGGCTTCTCCCCCACTCCATCCCCCCCATCACCAACCCCTTTCCTTTATCTTGCGTTACCTAATGACTTCAAGAAAGTAAAAGCAAGACAGTCTAATCGAAACTAATAAATTTTGCGTCCGGAGTTTACAAACTATTTTTGGTTGGTCTGTCCTCAAAGCACAGCGGCCGCTTCTAAAGGTCATGGATGCATCCGTCACGGGGACTCGGTAACCGACAGAACAGTAGGCCCCGACACTCCACTGTTTCCATGTGCAAGTTTTGAGGGAGCGGGAGATCGTGTGTGTGTGTGTGGAGGGGGGGGGGCGGGGGAAGGGGGAGGTTGCCCGAAGACGGATTGGAAAGGAGTAGTCGGTTGCGCGCAGAATTTTAATGGTGAGCACAGTTTCATTCTGTCAGGTACTTCTATTTTTGGATCATCTGCCCCTGGCCCTTGTGAACTCCCTTCCCCATCCAACATTTTTTTTCATAACTCATTTCCCAGATGCTATTTGCCCGACTTCCTCCTAGAGGACGTTGCACTTGCTCAAATGTGCGCCGCTGAGGCCGTATGCAATGCGCCGCTGGGAGAATGGGTTGTTCATCACCCCAGCGACAGGAGACATAAATCCTAACTGTGGACATCGTAATTTTTAAAGGCCGTATTTTTGATTTTACTGTCAGCTTCCCTCGGTTGCCTTCGATTCTGTTCCTGTCCCTTTCGGTCGGTCGTGCCATATCTGATGTCTCGCTGAACTCTTTGCTTTTTGTCTCGTCTTCCATTCCGTCCGTCCTGCGGCAGGCCCCCTCTTTACTTGTCAGCCGTTACCATGGACAGAAAGTTTTTTTTTAGGGCCAGTTTCATGGAACTTTCTTTCTATTTACCGCACGATATAATTAGCATAGGCAAGCGCTGTAGCTTTTAATGTGAGACTTGCAAAGCATTGTAACGAAATTTACCTAATGAACTTCCAGGGGTAATTTGAAGATTTAACTTGCTGCAGGTGACTGCAGTTATTCTAAAAGTTTATTTTTATTCACTCATTTTCTTTGCATAGGAATCGAACATTCTTCATAAAATTCAGAGCTGTACAATGAAAGGAAAATTGGTTACAGAATTTAATATAAGGATAAGTTACAGAATTTAATATAAGGATAAGTTACAGAATTTAATATAAGGATAAGTTACAGAATTTAATATAAGGATTAATGAATAAGGGGTTACCCCGTGCACCCCATCTCCCCCCCCCCACCAAAATAAAAAGAAAGCCACGAATAATAATAATAAAAGGATTCTTCTAGAGCCCTATTACCCCGAAGGGCTCAATGCGCCTAACAACAACAAAAACAAAAACAAACAAACAAACAAAAAAATCCCAACAACAACGAAGACAGCCACAGCATCAAATAATATATCCAGAAAACAGAGATAGAACCCTACGGATAAAATAAGAGACAAGAAGACTAAGTCCTATAGCTCTGTAGCAATAGATTGAAGAACGGCTTCCAAATTGTACTTTGGTTGAAAGCGTGGACATCCTTATTTTTGCCTTAATCGCGATGATGACGTCGCCCACACGTCTTTAAACCTCGTCTGCGAGGACTTTTCCGCGAAAAGCTTATCTCAAACTCCCTGCAGACCAATGCACGCTGGGGAGGGCTGATCCCGATACTAGGACGGAAAGTGATTTAATTTTTCTAGCAGGAAGCTGTATTTCAAGGACGCACACTGAACAGGTCTTGACGACACAGCCGTTTCAAGGCAGGCAGCAGACGTTATAAACGTTTGGCCGATGTGCACTCGTAGACAGCCAACAATCCCCACTTACGCTGTACAGGACACGAGGGGAATTTATTTATTGCGAAAGTTTTTTTAAACGTGTCTTATGCTTTATGACCTCCATTTCTTTCTTTCTTTCCTAATGAGTTCTTAAGTCCTTTGTCCTCACCCAGAGGCTGAGAGCGGGACCCAGAAAGTTTAAATACACATGTTATTCTATTCTTTGTCTTTAATTTTTTTGTCAGATCCGTTATGTGATAAGTGCACACGCTGTTTTGAAGGTCAGTGGTCAGAATGGAAAATATCGGGACGTGGTGGGGTGGGGGTGGGGGTGAGTCAGCTGAGGTTTGGGGGTGAGTAAGTGGAATATTTTCATTGCTAACAGAACGTTTTTATTGTCATTATTAATATTTATTGTCTGCCGTCTTCATCCCTTGTCGCTGAACGGTCGTGGCGTCTGTTTTGGTTTTGATTTTTAATGATGCCATTATGTTGTTTGTTAACGGACTAGTTTCAAAACAACGGTGTGCAGAACTGCACTGCTGGAGCTAAGTGAGTTTTAAAACTTGGCCTCTCTGCACGTGGAAGTAACTGTGTTCTAGCAGACTCAACAGTGTTCTAGCAGACTGAACGGTGTTCTAGCAGCTGAACGTTGTTCTACCAGATTAAACAGTGTTCTAGCGGAATAAAACGGTATTCTAGGAGATTAAACGGTGTCCTAGCAGACTGAACGATGTTCTAGCAGAATGAACGATGTTCTAGCAGAATGAACGGTGTTCTTGGATGCCAGCGTAAAGCTACGACGAAACTGGCATTTCATTTACATGCACAGTAAGCACTCAGATACGTGCGTTCGCACACATACATTGCGCGCGCGAGCTGAGTGGACTTGGAGCTAATTGAGTAACTCGATTTCGACCTTCACTGTGTTCCAGCATCTGCTGACGCTGTTTAACAGTGACCATGGGGTGCAAACTGATCTGTGACGATGCTAGACCTATCGCAGCGGCAAGGTTAGTGTGACAGTAATGACCAAATGCAACCAATGAGCTGGATTTCGTATTCACGGCGAACATATGTCCTGTTTCGTACCGTTTTGTACCAGGGCTGGCATGCATGAGCGTTATTATCTCCACTTTCGGTCATAAGAGCGGGCGTAAGGCCTATTCGCACTGTGTATTTTACGTACACCTTTACGAATGATTAGGAGATTAACGAGCCCAGGGACCTCGGACGAGAGACAGATGATTACATCTGTTAGGTATTAGAGATTTAACGGTGGCTCTTCTCCCCAAAACCGGCAACTTTTGGCGGTCGTCTGAGGGTCGAAAGTCGGTCATCTCAGGGTGGAATATCGGTCGCTTCAGAGTTGTTGTTGATAACATTTAATTCCTGTGAATTAATTCATGTTTACAGTTTAGTATTGGCATCACGTGCGACTGCCAGAACCAGTACTGTCATCTATATGTCTGTCTGTGTTTTTGTATGTCTCCTGGAAATGTACATGCATATATGTAGAGGCAGACACACATATATACGACTGTAGTAAATGTATAGCAATTACTGCTCCTTTTACTGTTTGTGTGACCTTTCTTTCTCTCGTTTCGTTCTACTGTAGTTTGTCTTGACTCCTGTGAAGTTTTTTCAATTTATTTAACTTTGTACAAGCTCCATATGTCGCTCTGCAAACAATTTTGAGTGAAGCCTCTAAGCGATTTCTTTGACGCGTCTATTTTGAAGTACATATGGCCTGGGTCATTTTGTACCTCCAGGCGCATGCGTTTGGGCGCTTGTATGAATGTATGCACAAGCGTGCGTGGGCGCGTGTGAGTACGTGTGAGCAGCGTGTGCGCAATTGTGCATGCAAGCGTGTGGGTGTGTGAACCTGCCCGTGCACAGCTGTGGACCTGTGTGCGTTTCCCCGCGCACACGTGGACGTGCGTGCGTGCGTGCGAGTACGTACACACGCGGGGGTGCAGCAATCATCCCATGTCCGGATGAGTTGAAAACAAATTGTCAAGCTGAGGGTCATTCCTCCCGCACGCGCATGGCCCGCACTACTTATTAACTTGACATTTGTTTACGAGTCTTCTCCCTCCTGCGTAAACGTTGGTCTGTGACGTAGCTCGCTGGGCACGCACGAAAGTCACCGACAGCCGGCTGTGTGCGCGCGCAACCTTGGTTTCTCACGCGTCGTGTTTGTGCTGGGTTACTCCGTTAAAAATGCGTAGGTGGAAACACGCTGTTTTTATTGCTTTACCCTCTCCCAACACTCCCCCCCAGCCCCAGCCGCTCACCGAGTTTCTATGGTTGCCAAGGTCTCGGCTCTTGATGGCTGTTATTAATATACTCTCTTACAGCTCGCTTGCCTTGCTCCTAATGGTCGTCTACAGCAAGTGATAGGCTTCTTGTACCAGACTTCAGGAAGGCGCGTGCAGTGGAGCTCGTTGGGCCACACTTGGCTGCACGTGTGACGACTGATCGATCGGATGAAGCTGGGGGTGGTGAAAGAGATCGCAGATATAATTATGGCGCCTCAGGGGAGACAACTGGAGATGATGGTGTGAAAAGGGCATCACTGATTTTCCGTCACTCGGCTGTAGTTTTACGCGGCTTCTCCTCCTATCATCATCGTCGTCGTCGTCGTCAATCATCGTCGTCGTCATCGTCAATAGTCCATCCAATCATCCATCCACCCATCATCATCCATCCATCCATCCGTCCATCCACCATCCATCATCCGTCCATCCTCCGTCCGTCCATCCATCCATCATCCGTCCATCCTCCGTCCGTCCATCCATCCATCCTCCGTCCATCCATCCTGCATCCATCCAACTTCCATCCGTCCATCCATCCTTCCTTCATCCATCCTTCTCCCTCCTTCTCCTCCATCCCTTCATCCTCCATCCAATCACCATCCACCATCCACCCATCATCAATCATCCACCCATCATCATCCGTTCATCATCATCATCATGTTTCTTTAGTTTTACGTTGTTGCAGTATTTTGATATTCCCTTTTCCGTTCGGCTGTTTGTCTTTTTCTGTTAACTGAAGCTAGTCTGAAGCACATTTAGGGCCCCATCTCCACACTCAGGGCCCCGTCTCCACACTGAGGGCGCCATGCCCCATCTCCACACTCAGGGCCCCATCTCCACACTCAGGGCCCCATCTCCACACTCAGGGCCCCATCTCCACACTCAGGGCCCCATCTCCACACTCAGGGCCCCATCTCCACACTCAGGGCCCCATCTTCACACTCAGGGCCCCATCTCCACACTCAGGGCCCCATCTCCACACTCAGGGCCCCATCTCCACACTCAGGGCCCCATCTCCACACTCAGGGCCCCATCTCCACACTCAGGGCCCCATCTCCACACTCAGGGCCCCATCTCCACACTCAGGGCCCCATCTCCACACTCAGGGCCCCATCTCCACGTACAGAATAGAACCTCTTAAAGACCAACAAAGCGAAAGATAAAAAAAGCAAAGCAAACAACTTTTACGTTTGAAATAGATTGTAAGACCTTTGATCTAAAATTGACTTGCTTAATCTCATTATTCATGTGTGTCGGCTTCGGCATGTGCTCGTATAGGGGCATGCGTCCGTGTGTGTGTGTGGGGGGG
>SMGT01011595.1:37488-61654 GCA_004794575.1 Lanistes nyassanus
AAAAAAACTCTTGTGCCTTCCGTCTACATTAAACGATTTGCACTGTTCGTTGAAACAGCCGAACGCTTTGCACTGTGGCATGTTGAAGAATGCTTCTGGGGAACTGACGTCACCAGACCAGACGACAGCAGCGATATTTTGCTTTCATTCGCGAAAGAGTACCACAACATGGCGACGTCCGTGTACCACTATTTACCGAAATTAAAACTTGGATTGTATGGAAATAGTACCGATACAGCTTGAAATTTGTGGCTGACAAGACTCACAATATCAATATCTATGAATTCATCTCAAGTTGCGTCTAGGGTTAAGTTTCCCTTTAACCCCACTCCTTCGTCATGATAAAAACCTTCCCTGATGACTTGATGCTAAACAATAAATAGCAAGCTTCTTGCCATGTATTGCTACTGACTCTTTCTCAGTGCATTCCGGTTCTAAAATGTATGGCTGTTTGCCCTAAACTGGCAATGTGTTGGCTGTCTTGATTCTCGATTTCTTGTAAAATAAATACAAGCTGGAGGTAGGTGCGTTGGTTGATCCGGGTCAGATTCTGGTTTATCTTACAAACTGCTGATCTCGAGGGGGTGTCTGGGCCTTCCAACTGAGCCGGTCACACTACGTCAGAAGGCGGTGTACTGCTCTCGCAAAATCGCGCTTTTATTGTGCTTTTAAAAAAATGAAACAACAAATGCAGTTTAACGTTAAGGGAATAGTCTTAGAAGGACAGAAAGATTGAACTGTCTCCAGTTTCATTCACGACTTCGCTTTTCCTTTAAGTGGATGTGCGAGTTGTAGCGTATTTTTATACCTGCATGATTTATGTGTCTAATATGCCCCTCTCTTTGATTATGGGCCAGAAGCCTACACCACTGAACATACTTATCTCTCTTTAACGGTCCTCCTAGCCTTCAACTAGCGGAAGTGACGTCGTTAACTCTGGTTACCAAGGACAGCGCATGCTGGCCAATTCATGGCCGTCTGATGGCTGAGGCTATCGAACCGACAAGTAAACATGTTGTTTTGTTGCCCACTCCCGCCGTGCAACACAAGTGCGCATCAACAGAAATATTTCGCCCCAGCGATTAGAAAATGCAACGCTTCTGTCACTAAGCCAGTTAGCATTCTGCGCCGCTAAAAGAATTGGGTGACTTGAGACTCGCATTGACGTCAGCACCAGTCTTGTGGTTGGGCGGAAGTAGGCGATACGGACAGCAGGAAGTTTACAGGGACTGTTTCGTGACTTCTTAATCCCGTTTCTGGATGGGCATAGGAGGGGTGGTGACGGCAGAGGATGGTTGTCATTGATTCTTTTCACGAAGCTGCACTTGCATATTTCCCTACGTGCGTGCATGTTGAAATGATGTTATTTCGTTCACGAGACGAATACGTCGATTTTGAAAATAATGAATAACGTACCTTCTCTGACATGACCCTAATACTTTAAAACTCATTTGTATTTTATGCTGTATTCTTATTTGCGTTCCTCACCATCACCTGGGATGGGGTGTCGGGGGCCAGGGGGTAGTGACTGACCTTGCCTTGGGTTCGTTTCCATCATTAGGTATAAAGTGAGAGATTTTGTTTAGATAATGCACAGATTTGATAGTGGCAATAACAAAATATTAACACTGACAGAAATAACTATATGGGAAAATGTAATCAAAATATTGTATAAATGATACTGTCGATTAAATGATTAAAATATTTTAAAATATCGATCTGTAATTAGTAAAATGCTAAATAAAAATTAACCATGTCTTTTACATGCATCTCTCTCCCATGCTGTCGCTGGCTTCCTCCGTACGCTCCCACACCACCCCTCGCGCTCGCAAATGCATAAATTCGAGTCTTACTTGAAAATACTACTGGCTAACCTGTCAAACATAAGATTAAACTATTCTTTGAAATACTTTTTTGTATGTTTGGTGTCATTCTCCATAACATCCCCTCCTCCCCCCGTGAAAGAAGGGAGGGAGAGATGCATCTCTGCATAAAGTTAGTATCATTAGGTGAAAAAGAGAGAAAAACAGAAGAGGAAAAATTTAGGAAGGAGCGACACAGAAGGGAAGAGAAGGCATATAGGTATTGCTGAAATGATGTTTTCAAATTCCATTCCACTGGGGGCCTGTCCTGCAATCGCTATTACAGCTTTGCTGCACAGCGCTGTTGTTGGAAATAACGAAGATACATATAGTCATTTACCCCCCCCCCCTTTCGTACGAGTACCAGTTCAGCCACACTATGACGGCAAGAGAGATGGGGTCAGGAGGGGGAGCAATGGTGTAAGTGGTGGAGCGCGTGAGTGCCCTCACGTGCATGCACGCACGCGTACGCAAGTTGCCGCTTTTATGACCCTATTAGGTCATAGAGCGGCGAGCGAGCAGGTGCACGCGACGTAGCGGCTGTTTGCACACTTCCTAAGGGGGCCCCAGACAGCGTGGGCCGGAAGTGACGCATTCGCATGGGTGGCGCTGCTTCGGCAGACTGCGACGTCACATGACTTTGTCGTCTGCTCGCCCGCCCTCCGTCACTGGGTGAACTTGCTCGGTTTCATTATAACCACCTGGCTGGCTGGGTCTGCATTGTTGACGAGACCGCTGTGACCGGCTCCGCCCGGCGCCGCAAACTGCATAGCTGTGCATGCCAGCACCTTTTACAGCGAAGAATAAAATGCTTGACCTCGAAATTGATTCTGCGTCGTTGCTTATGGCTGCGACACAAGGGCAGTTTCATGTACAGCCGTAAGTAGGTGGGTGGGTAATTTTAGAGGTCAGTGCTTCCACCTCGTGGTCACTGCGCACTATGGGAGACGGGGTCTGTTTATAATTATGCACTCGAAAGAACCACAAGGTACGTGATAGCTGCAGTAAGATGCCCATTTCGTAGAGGCAGTTTAATGTTTGGGGGGATGGCCATGGATCTGCACAATGCTCAACCCCAAGATATAATACCGTGGCTGCTCATGGGTTCGAACCAGCAACCTTCCACACGCTAGTGCGCGGGAAGTAGGGGGAATAACTCACGTGTCACAGGCTTTATGTGGTACACAGTGAGGAGACGTGGCTACCTGAGGCTGGACACGTCACTGGTAAAGCCACGGAGTAGCAGCTACATCATTTTTTTTTTTTAGAACATCCTGAAAAGCCTTCAACCCCCTCCCACAATTGGCAAGTTCATTGTCTTTGTCTTGGTTTAAGATGAAGTGGCGCTCTGTCAGCTTAAATAAATGTGGGTACTTCGAAACAAACTCTGCAAAACACTTCTTTTTTCTGTCTCCTTCTTCTATCGTCTCCATCACCATTGCCCTTATCTCCCTCCTAGACATTATACGTATGGCCTTTGAGAATCTGGGTAGCAATACAGCCACCTCCCTGAGTGACTCCTGGGGTATTTTTTAATCCTGATTTGACTACGTTCTAATTTTATCACTTTCTTTCTTCGTCTTTCTCTTCATCCATAGGCCATTTTGTATGTTTTTTAATTACCCCTTCAGTGGCTATTCTCTCCCTCTGTTAACGTAAATACGTTTGTCGAAAGTGACCACTTCACATTTCACTGACCTCCTGTTTCCCTGTGTTAACGTAAATATGTTTTTTTATTTCACAATTAACCATAAGCATGCAATGAAAACCGAGGGAGAAAGCAAGAAAACTGTAAACAGGGATCATAATCGCGACAAACAAATCTTGTCCCTCCTAATTAGAACTGGACTTAATGCGTAGAAATACAAGCACGTTTCTTTCTTTCTTTTTTTTTTTACACTACACATTTTGCGCAGAAAAACAATAAAGATTTCTCTCTGGACATTGTGCGCAGAACCACAAGAGAATACCTGTTATTTTATACATTTATGGTGGATATCGCCTACGGAGACTAAAAGTTTTGTAAAAATAAGTAGTACTATATACCTAGTGTCCGTTTAATGATAGTATTACCACAGAACTAAAAACAAAGTTTCGATATAGCTGTAATGATGTGATCCGTTATGCAGCAGGGTTTTCTCTTTTCGTTATTCTGAACTTCCCCCAATACGGATTTTGTTACGTGTCTGTTACTGTGATCTGGAAGTGCATGTAGTTATAACAGAGACATCTTTAACTTTGGAAGACACCAGAGTTCCAGGGACAGAATTACGAAAGAAGAAGAAGAAGAAAAAGAAGAAGAAGAAGAAGAAGAAGAAGAAGATGATGATGATGATGATGATGATGAAGATGATGATGATGATGATGATGATGATGATGATGATTCTCCTGCACGTGTAAGCAATCACGTTTTAATTTTCATGGTAATGGACTGGACACACCTACTCCCACCACACGAATAAACAAGTAAACAAGATGATTTCAATTCCAGCTCTAAGTTGTTTAGAAGCCACAGAATGCGGACAATGAATATCGAACTTTCCCAGCGCGCAATCCGCGTGTTTGACGTCAGTCATCTGGACCTCACCAGCCCTACCCCCTCCACTGTACCCCGACTCCCACCTCCGCCGACGTACTGCCATTGACGTTTCGATCGCGCCCCGCGCGAAACGCTAGTCGTCAAGGTCACGCCTTGGCTACGAACTACGCACGAGGGGGCCTCAAGGGAGACAACCAAGCGACGAGAAATGGAAGAAGGGTGGGGGGTGGAGGGCAACGAGCTAAAGGTGGGGTGCTAAAGGTGGGGTGCTGAAGGTCGTAATTAGTCAGCATTCTGACTGGGGTGGAAGTGTCGACGGGTTTGGTTGTCACCTTGGGTGGAGGAAGGGAGGGAGTGGGGTTGATGTCTTTGACTAAAGAGGAGAAACGTGCGGTACGGGTTTGAAGAGATGAGTGCGAAAGAGGGAGCTCTGCAGACACCAGAAAAGAGATTGAAGTCAAATAATGATAAAAGCAATGAGAGAGAGAGAGAGAGAGAGAGGGGTTGGGGGAAAAGAAAAATAGATGTTTGTGAGGGAACTGTCAGTCCTATATTAAACTTTCACACCAGATTCGTCCGCGAAGCGGAAGAGATCACATGCGCTGGTAGATTTTTTAAAAAGCAGAGACACGTACACGTTCGGAACAATCAGCCTTTTCTGGGAGCAAACACGACCGTGAAGTTTTTCATTCCCTCACGTCGCGTCGCTTACCAGGACTCGCCACAACCACGGCTCCGTTTGGAGCCGTTTCCAACGGTCTGATAGACGACCGTTTATTTTGACGAGGACAATTAAGTTTGGGGTGGACGAATGAGAAAACAGGACGAAAATATACTTTTGATGACTTCTTTTCAGCACACTATTACATAACAAATCAGCCAAGGTCAGACATGCTCTACATTTTACGACTGACGAGACTAGCGATCTTCCTTCCACAGGGGAAACATAACGGAGAACTGGTATTATGTAAAGTAGTAGGAGATTAGGTTCATAATGGGTTTCTGCAGACAGCCTTAAAATATGTCTAGCAGCTCCCGGTGACCTGGTCATACGCTCAAGAATTGTAATGTTCTGACTTGCCAATGCGATCTTCTGCCATGGAGCGACCTTGTAATGGACTGGCTGCAAGAAAAGTTACAAGTTACAATTTTTTTTACAAACTGCACAGAAACAACAGATTGACGCTAATTTTCTTCCTCTGCTTTATCCCCTACCCCCTCCCTATTCCCGCCCGCTCGCGAATGTGCTCGGATGCATGTGGAAAAAACATCTGATTTGTTGTGAACCCGGCTTTGTTCATGTGACGAATACTTTGTTTTCCTTTTGGCACTTCCAAAAAACATTGTGCACCCATCTGCTGTCTTATTAAGAGCTGAAATGCAGTGTCAGGCATCTACCAATCAAATTCATGGATGATTGTGTCCTTGACAATAGAATAATTAAAAAAGCTGACTTGACTTCGTATGACCGGTTTGTTTTTGGAATGTCGACATACGTACTGCTTGACACACCTCTCTTTGAAAACAAAGGGGCCAAACCCTAACCTCAGTTCACCTCAATGACCCATAAACAACATTTTTTTAAGTCCTTGTCGTGAGTTACCGCCATGTTTTCGTCAGATGCAACTCAGTCCCTGGCCTTTTAGGGGTCTGGCTAAATTTCTTCTCGCGCTTAGTCTATTGTGACGTGGGACACATAAACAACTGAATAGATCTTGGAAGCGAAGCCCCTGTTTTTCACACGCTCCTGGAAAAAACAGGATCGCAGCGTTGACGTCAGACGGTCACGAAAATGGCGACAGCGGGCCAACCGAACGTTCGCGGAGGCGAGGTCTACAGCCGCTAGACAAGAGAGCGACACGAGGCGCTGCACTGATCCGCTTCGGTCGCAGTAGCTCTGACGTCACTACCTTGCGCCTTTCGCGTGATTTCTCCCCGTCTGTAGAAATCACCTCATTTCGCCGGTGTTGGGAAGGGTTACTGAAGGCAGTATAGGTCTTCTGACGTCCGCACCTTGCGTCACTCGCAGACCTGGTATTTGTAGAGCTTGCCTCGATCTCGGATGTAGGAGAGGATTTAAATAGACAAAGACGTTTTACCCAGCCTTCTCTGGCTTCCACATTAGTGGCATACAGTCGGGTTCTTTCCTCTGATCGCAGTCGCTCTCACCTTGAACGCACCAGAAAGTCTGCAGGTTATTTTTGGCAGGTGAGCCGTGCCTGTTATTCTCGGTTTTTTTTTTTAAAACACAGACAGGCATTTTTAAAAAGGTGCTGTCAGAACTTTTTAACCCTCACGGCAGACAACTGGCTTTGTTGCCAGTGGTTGTTTTCTCCCCTAGCAACTAGTGTTCGGCGTTTCGCTCCAAGGTAGGGTTCGGGTTGGGAGAAGCGGTTACGTAGATTAACCTGTTCTCTAACAGGGTTCCATGACACCATCTTTGTGTAGTGACGTCAATCAGCGGATAAACATGAGACTTCCTAAATGGATAATCCACTTTCTGAGCTATTCGCGTGCGTGCACCCGCATGGCTATTAGAACGGGAGCGTGCGAAGAGTAGCGAGTGCACATACAACAAAATTCTTTTCTTTGGGCAGGACAGTGGGGTCAGTTCCCTAAGACTGGTATAGCGTGCAGTCTGTGAAAGAGAACAAATGCGCACAATTTTGCTACGCATGTCACCCAGCAGATGATAGAACGCGGGAGTGAATTACACATATCTTTCTTGAAAAAAAATCAATAACAACCGTCACCAAACGTTTAGCATGGCTTGGCTGTTAACCTGACGAATGTTCGCTCTACTTCGCAGAACCTGACGACGTAGGGCGAACAATCGTCCGGTTAAGAAATGGCCTTCCTGTCAGAGATACAGATTTCCATTTTGCAAGACATCCGGATCGTGGAACGCACGGCTTTTGGCGGTGAATAGGTTAACTGATCAGTTTTGTATTGTTACGAAAAAAAATCTTGCCAGCTGAGGAGAAGACCTGCATAGCGTACCGCAGCTTATGCCGCTGACAGAAGCTTACCGGAAGTTGAGGCGCTGAGCCAGTAGAAGGGAAATGTTGAAACGCGCTCACTTATCCTCAAAAACCCTCGTAGCGCCTCGAGCGACTGAGAGGCGGTGGTGCGGTACACAGAGCCGACGGTGTCTGGAGATATACCACTCTAAAGAATAAAAAGACCTATATATATATATTGCACTTTGGCCAGCAGGTCACTGACGTGTAATTTGCAAAAGCACATCCGACTCTTGTCGCACTTGGATGCACCTCTTTTCGTGCTGCAACAGTGAACGTCAGTGTGTGGAAATCAGTGCTGGCACGGCCGCGCACCGCCTCGCAGTCGCTCGAGGCGCTACGATGGTTTTTGATGTACCCAAGACGCCAGACAACGTGTGCGAATCAAACACGTGCAGGTGACAGAAAACCTGAACGGGTAAAAGCCACAATGCACTTACAAACCATGTGTAATGGGAAAACAATGCAGCCACTGTTGAAGGACTAGCGGGTATTTATGGACTCGGTCGAAGGACAGTTTGTAACTGACTCCAAGACACGAATGAGTGATGATGGCGGTGGGGCGATTGGCTGCAGGAAGGCACTAGGGTCGGGAGTCGGTCGCTGATTGGGAGTAGACCTTATCCCATTCGGTCACTGAGATATTACGAGACTGCTGCAACCAGACTGCAAATTTCAGCAACAGCCGGGACGCCCACGGTCGACGTCCGGACGGGATGAGAGGGTTGTCGTCCCGTCGGCTTTGTGAAACGACACCCAGCGCCAACACATTCCGGGCAGGTGCGAGCAGCCAGCGATGTCAACGACTACCCTGAGTTCAAGGTGTCCCACGGGAGGGCCTGTCCTTGTGCTTCAGCAGGAGTGGCAGGCGATCCCGCAAATGACCCTAGGGACACTGGGTCATTGGGTCAATCCGTACTACACAGGGTGCCTTGGTTGTATGCAGGCCAATGGAGGGCACGCATTTTTTAAAATTTACATTATTCTGTGCTTACCTGTTCCGACTTCTGTATATGTGTATTGTGTCCTTCATGGCAGGAAATCTTGCTGCTGCAATTATAATAGCCCATTAACTCTGTTGTTGGTTGTTACCTTGATAAATGAGGCAGGCTTTAGCTTCATTGTGAACACCGTGTTATGGGTTTGGCATGACTCAGCGCGTGCAGTTTGCAGTGGTCTTTCCATTCTTTAGAGCGGTATAGATACAACGACGAACAAGTGAGAGGTTACAGTTTTTATTCTTAGAACTCTTGGGACCGATGGTTTCCTCGTTGCCTGTTGCCGGGTCTAAATCAGCTTGTCCCCCCCTAAAAAAAAAACAACAAACAAAAAACAAAAAACGCCAGCTACGGAAAGAAGTAAACAGCCAGAAAAATAATCTGTGATGTTGACATCATGACCGTGGGCGCTTGTAGAATACTAGCGTTTGTTTGGGTTCGCATAAAATATTTCGACTGCTTTTTAAATAACTCCTAACGCTCAGCTCACATGCCCCCCCCCCCCAAAGGCCCTTTCGTTGTAACAGATTTCCAGATTTCTATCCCATTTTCCTTTAGCCTTTGTACGTCTGTAAGTTTATATAAAATGCAAATCACACAGGAACACTCCCACACCTACGCTCTCACCCCTCACCCCACCCCCTACAAATGCACACCCATGGCAGCGTGTGCGCGCCCGCAATATACGCACAAGTGGGGATAGGGAGAGAAAGAGAGACAAGCAGACGAACGGACGAAGATGTCCCAGAGCTGTACTGCAGAAAGTAGATATCGATCGCTAGTGCAACAAGTTATTGTGTAGCTGTGGAAGATTGTATTTATTTATGTATTTATTTGGTTAAAACACTCACCGGAACAAACAGGTAACAGCAAGAGCAGATATAAACTTGCATAACATTTAAAAGTCACAATGCCTTTCTTGAGGACCTTTGTGTATCGGAAGTTTGCGAACAACACCTTCCAAGGCCAAAGCCAGGGAAAACATTTTGAGCGCCACGTTGTGCAACAAAATCCTTGGCATTCCGACGTGACTGGCAGCAAGGCAGCACGCGCTCTCACAATGGTAAAATGATGCAAGCTACGGCCAGAGGGCGAAAACTTTAACAAAGGAGAAACCATCAGAGGAAAACAAGCACCAAAAAAAAAAAAAAAACCCTGCAGTTTTATGTGGGCTTTATCTCGGCAAAGCGAGGAGGACCACCAGCTGTCCGTGTGGTCGCTGTTAGCCGTCTGACCGGCCACATCAAGCTGCTTCACCGTCTGCACACACACACTCTGTGTGATTTCATGTGCAGAATTGCATTGAAGAGCGGATCCCACAGTATGACATGAAGAACTGTGGCGACCGCCATTATATAACATCTAGGAATGTTTCAGGGCGGGCATGCATGGGAGTTCGCATCTCTTGTTCTTACATAAAGAAATCAGTACAAACAGTAAGATTGATAACAGATAAACGCAAAAAAAGTCTTGAGAAGGGAACGAACAGGTAAATGACTAAGACACGGGGGTAGGAAAAGAGAGGAGAGAAAGAGTGTTTGTGGGGGGAGGGGGATGGGAGGTAGGGGTGGTGATTTTCAAAGTTCAAGGTAAGGTAACAAAACATAATGAACACTAACAGATAAAAGTAATAAACTTAAAATATATTTTATAAACGCATTTCCCATCTACATCAACGTAACTGGAACTGTGACTTTAGGTGTTAAAAAGTAAATGTGAAAGATAAACATTTCGATACATTTGATACATTTAATAATAATAATGTTTAATGTGTTTACTCGTGTTTATAAATTGTACACTCCTATAGAACATATGGCTTCAGCAGGGAGTGGGGGGGGGTGGTATTTGTTGCTTAACGTCCAGCCGCAGACTGTCACATGTCACTCCTAGGGTATCACCTGTCACTCTTAGTTTAGCCTGCTAGCTCCTCCCCTTCTCTCTACACTTAGGTAGGTGAGTGATACGCCATTGGTCAGGGCAGCTGCCCTGCTCCACCTAGTCTGACCAGAACCGGTTTACTCGAGGGTAATGCGTCAGAACGCCTACTACTTAAGGAGGCAAAAACGCGATTAGAGGGATACACACAGACAGAGAGGACAGGACATGGAGAGAGAAGTAATGTAGGAGGACCACAAGAAGCGGACACGTGTAGACCCACGGACCTCTACCCCTCGCCAACTTAGCCAAAAACGTGGAAAGAGTAAAGGACTTCAGCTAGCTATCACGCGATTACACTGGGCTGTATTTCGCCGACAAGTCTACAAGACAAAGACTCGTAAGTGACTACTGCTGTTGCGCCTATAGGACTGCTCTTACCATAAACTTATCTTAGAGTGTGGGACTCGGGTTGAATTAAGATAGGTGGTTTTATCCTGCCGGAGACAGGAGACGTCATAAGCTAGTTGCCGGGCAAGTACGCTAAGAGGGTACAGAGAGAACTGTGGTTCGTGGAAGTGTCTTAGCTTCATAGCTGGTCGTTGAATAGCTTTCGAGCTGTGTATTGCGGTAAAGCCGTTGTTTCAATAGTGACCAGAGTAGGTGCTCTGTTGCCGGTCACTTAGTGTATCGGTGTATTGCGGTCAAGCAGTTTGTTTCAGTAGTGACAAGAGTAGGTGCTCTGTTGTTGGTCGCTTATTGATAGCTTTAGAGCTGTGTATCGCAGAAGTTGTTGTATCAGTAGTGACAAGAGTAGGTGCTCTGTTGCTGGTCACTTATTGATTCAGTTTGTATAGTTTCAGAGTTGTGTATCGCAGAAGCAGTTGTTCCAGTAGTGACAAGAGTAGGAGCTCTATTGTCGGTCACTTGCTGTATGTGTGTATTGAGCGGGATCATAGGCCGTTTTGCAATTTGATTCCACCTCTGCAGTTTGATTATCTTCTTTGTCTGATACCACGTGGTATGACGTAATCAGGCAGCGTCTTACCCTAGACACCAGCAACGGTGATTCTTTGTAAATAATCTGTAGATATATTTGATGTTGTCGAGCCAGTTAGTGTTTGAAATATATGTTGAATAACGGTTCGCTGCAGTTGTGTGTTTTACGAGGGTGGGGGCTCTTGAGCTAGAAGTGTTTTGCCTGTGTGAGACTGAGCGAGCGTGTCAGAGTATGAGAATCTTTTCCCTCGGTAGATGTGTCTAGTTGTTCACATTATTTCATAGCGTCGTCGTCCTCTGGTGTATAAATCATTGACCTGAAGCAGTAAAGGTTTTGGTGACGATTGCTCAATTAAAATCTACATTTTACGAGATCACCATAAAAGTTTGTCCAGTAATTCTGAGAAGTCGAGTACAATAAGTTAAGGTACGGCCCGCCACGTCACACAGACTATGTGCACATCGGAACGGTGTTGCTTAGACAAAGTTTACGTGCTGTCACAGCCACACGTGGGACGGGTCTCAGTCCCACCCAGTCACATTATACTGACACTAAATACACAAAGCGGAATGGCATTACGACTGCTCTTGTGACCAGAAGTACAGATACGAACGCTCATACAACCCAACCCAAAGGTAACTAGCTGTTACTATTGTAATAAAAAAATGAGTCTTTTTTAAATTTCTTGAGATTTTTTTTTAAATCGGCACTTTCCTTGTGAAATCACATCGTTTTGTTGCTGTGCCTTTTTTATTTTCCTGAAGTCTTTATTTTGTCAGAAACTGAGATTCAACAGAACTGAACGGTGGGGATGACCAGTCTATGTAAAAACCCATTGCTAAGTGACTTTTGTTGTCAACGCCGACTTTCTACGTACGTGAAGTGACCCAGTGCAATGAAATAACCCAGAAGATGATAACTGATGGATAACGTTGCCCCACTGGCAACTGTTTTTCTGTCACCCTCTGTGGGCGTCGCCAAACAGTACAGCAAGCAAAGATACAAACAAACAGGCAGTAAGTAACAAAACAAACAAACAAAACCCTCCGCGGAACCTTTGGCAACCACAGACAGAACCCCAGCGGACAAAGGCCGTTAGGGGGGGATCTCGAAGGTCAGCACACGAGTTCATCCGTTTCCCTGTTGATATAAAAGTCCCTGACCCTTGTAAATAAGCGCTAACGCCACCTTTTGTAGGGGTGGGGGGTGGGGGTTGTGGTGGAGTGGGAGACGGTGAAGCCGCATACCATTAGCTGGCAATCTGTTTGGGTCTGATAGCGGCCAGTTTCTTTGAGATGAAGCAGGTGCATGGGTGTGTGGATATTTACAGGAATAATGGGTTTATTTGTAGGAGACTGATTAGACTGGATTAATTTGACACCCGGTAGACGCACTTGTGCGAAAATCTTTTCCATACTGGAGGCCTTGGGGAAAGACACTTTACCCCCTTTGAGACCCGTGGGAAGTGTGCGGATTCGGTGTACTTCCGCAAGAGTATAAAGCGCGTTGTATTTTAGAAACAACAACAACAGATGCAGAAGCAACAACAACAGCAGCAATAATACAATTTGTAATGAACTGATATTTCTGTCAAACTTGCTGACATAATCGATTCCCCGAATACAAAGTTAAGAGAAAAGAGGAGATTAAAAGCCTAAAAGTGTTTTTTCCCCACACGGGCAAGTTTTAAGGATATATCAGTTTATTTGTGAGGATAATTATTTGTTGAAAGCAGTGAAAATTAATAATAATAATAATAATAATAATAATAATAATAATATACGGTGCCCTGTATACTGTTGCGGAGCAACTAACTTCTAACGGCACCTTTCCGTATAGGGTGAGCAATACCAGAATATTCTAGAAATGTGTCTCGGGTTGCCGATTTCAGGATTTATATGAGAGATACGCGCGTTTCCTCTTTGCGTTAACGCACATTTCGCGTGGTGATGATGACGCTGGCGACGACAGTTAGGATGACATCAGCTGAAAGAGAGTCTCAAGCACTGGCAAAAAGATGTTTGCACTTTTCTAGTGTCTGCCCTGGGCGATTAATGGGGGAGGGGGCAAAGTGAACAAAGCTAAACTCTCTCAGTATATTTCACATTAACGGATCGCGAAGACAGCGTGTTGGCTTGGTGTTCCAGCAGGCACAGAAACCACAGACCTTATATATACAGATACTTCACTCCTTCTTCGCGCTTTGTTAAGAAAATCTGCCCAATCAAGAACAAATGAGGACAGAGCGCTATAAATCGTCAAACGACAACCCCAACACAGTACTGGTAGCGCTAGACACAACCGTATGCTGACGTGTGCAATCAAGGGAGCCTACCGTACCCAAACACGTAGCAAAGAGAGAGTCGAAAGTTAGGAACGTGGCAGATCTTCAAAAAAGATCTGCCATCCCTTTCTTTTAAACGACCCTAGTCTTCACACGGCTAGCCCCTGGTGTACCACGTGTGCATACAGCGAATCCCTAATCTTTTTTGAAGATCTGCCACGTTCCTTACTTTCGACTCTCTCTTTGCTACGTGTTTGGGTACGGTAGGCTCCCTTGATTGCATGCGTCAGCATACGGTTGTGTCTAGCGCTGCCAGTACTTTGTTGGGGTTGTCGTTTGAAAATCTGCCCAGTTGAGGGAAGCAACTCGTGCTTCTAGAGTTGCGTCCCTTTTGGTCTAGGGGTTTTGTGCCGAAACCAGCACGAAGCTTTTAATGATTGTCGCGCTACTTTATTAATTCTGTTCTGCTTGTGGTAGGAAGTGTGGTATAATGAAAGGTACATATACAGTAGTATGTGCCATACAGAGGCATGGTGGGAAGTGTGGTATGATGAAAGCTACATATACAGTAGTATGTGCCATACAGAGGCATGGTGGGAAGTGTGGTATGATGAAAGCTACACATACAGTAGTATGTGCCATACAGAGGCAGGGCAGTCATTCTGATTCACAGTTTTTTCTTATCTGCTGCTTGTTCGTTGTTTGTTTTGTCTTGAATGCAGTCACCTGTTTTGTTTATGCACACACAAAGAAGTCATTCAGAAAAAAATTCACACACACACACACACCCCCTCACACACACACACACACACACACAAATATTCATTTGCATGCTTCCTTAGCATTTTACATTTCCTGTTAGTTCCATTGCATAACTATCTTATTTCAGACAAGCAGATAAATGAACTGTGTAGCAAATTCTCCAACTACTGTAAAAACACATAATCCTATTGAAATGTATTATTTTAACAGACTTTTTGCCCATACCATCAGATCCAGCACACTGCATGAGTTTGTGTATAGGAAAAATAACATATGATAATTTACAACAGCCTAAAATGCATTTGAAAAAAATCAGATGCTACCTACCTTACTGTAAACATTTCCAGACATCAAGACAAATAGACATACATGCATGGTGTAACAGTTTATATTAAACTATTCAAAAACTTGGTGTAAATTATTGTAACACACACCTCAGAGTGATTAGTAATGGCAAATAAATTTTTGTTTTTGACTTGTCTGCAAATGCAAAGCAAACAATGGGTCAATGCCTTAGTCTGACTCAAGACATTAAAACAAATCTGCTAACACATCAAACCAACTCTTCAATGAATATTTTACTGACCTGTCTGAAAACAACACATTGAAAGATTATGTTCATGGTAACCACTGAAGTATCCATTTTTGCTAGCTGTTGTTTCTCTTCCACTGCTATAAGAAAGGCTGGTGGTATGATTTTTTGCAACTTTCCTAACCTTCAGTAGTTCTGTTAAAAAATATAGATATATCAGTACAGCACAAACCTTGGATGTTTAAATTTTACTGCTTTCTATAAATCATTCATTCATTCATCAATTACATATTATTTAATATACACAATGCCATATTTTATTAGGAAACAACCAATAATAAAGTTATTACAGTCACTTTTAAAAGATTACATTGTCATCTCTCAATATGAAAACTTTTATTATGTTATTATTTTATTATGTCACACTACAGAACTGACAATTTACTGGAAATAATGAACCGACTGGCATGAAAATGTTTTTTTTTAAATATGTCAATGTTTAGCCTCTTATATGTTTACATTTCCTAACTGCTTAAATGGATATAGGAAATTTAGTTATACCTGTTTCATTATTCTTTTGCTGTCTTTTTTTTCTCCTTGGTTTAGAACTTCCTTCAGAAGCTTGTCTGAATCGCTTTTCATTCACATTTGATTTGGTCTTTTGCAATCTATTCTTTTGGGGGGATTGGGAACTGAGAATAGAATTGGCACAGCATTCCAGTTTAAACGTTTTCCTTCACTGTTGGTCCACTAGCTGCTTTCAAAATGCTCACTGCAAAGCATGCACCCAGCTTAGATCGAATTTCAGCCGCTGAAAGATTCTCTAGGTCTTTTCTCCTGGCGTTGAAAATCCAGCATCTGCACCTTTATGAAGAAAATTAATAAAGTTAATTGGCAAATGGAGTTCAGAGATAAACACTACAGTATAACTTTAAACGCTCGCTGAACACGTGAAACGTCTTTCCTTTGCGTTCTGGTTTGCTTCTTCTGTTTGTGCAATTAACTTCTGAAAAAAATGCCGAAGAATGTTTTCTTTTAAATCTGGAAGCCGATACTGTACTAGAGCTCGTGTTTTGCCCCATAACCTCTAGTCATGCTGGATAACTCTTCCCGGTGAAGAGTTATCGTACGCAACTGGGCAGACTAGAATCGCCCGAGTGAAGTATCTGTATGTGTAAGGTCTGTGCTGATACCTCTAGCAAGAATACTCCTGTTCATTAATTATTTTGTGTTTGTCTGATCGGGCCGCATGTGTGTGAGAGAGATAGAGGCGGAGATGAAGAAAAGCTATAGACTAGTGCAGGACGTGGCTGAAACTGCGTCAGCTGCCGGCGGAGTGCACATGTGAACAACAACAACAACCCCACAAGAAAAAAAATAATAAAAACCACAGACGACCTTTCTGCACCAACTTGGTCGCAATTGCGGACAGAACTCCTTGGTGTCCTCAAAGCCTTATCTCAAGACACAACCAATGCAAGCAAACTATTCCAACCTAAAAAAAATGCAGCTCGGTCTTCTATATTATAACAATAAAATGCGAAGAAAGATTTTCCCATCAATTTCCCCGCACAACATATTTTTCTCCTGTTTTGTTGTATAAGTTAAAGCCGTGAGCACAACATTTTTAAACACAATTTTTGCTAGCAATTTATTTCCCCTTCTCTGAATGTTGATAAAGAAACTGTACCGTGTGACTTTGTGTACGTGCGTGTGCTTGCACATGCATGAGTGCGTTGGCGCGCGCGTTCGCGTGTGTGTATATATACTATGTGTGCGTACGTCTTCGTCCGCCACCAAAACTTTCTGTCCGTCCGTCCATCCGTCCGTCCGTCCGTCTTTCCGTTTTACTATGAGTCAGTAACAGATTTTATGTACAGAGCAAATAATAGCTTGTGTCCTGGAGAGGGAATCTGAGTCCACCTTCGTGCGCGATTTTCAGCGTCTTGCCATTCTGCTTGGGCCTGGAGGCGCTAGGATGAGGAAGGAGGTGCACTGCACCAAACTGAGTGTGGAGGGGGCAGCTGTCATCGGACTAGCCAAGTGGTAGGCGAAAGGGGAGGGTGCCATGGTCCATACAATTTCCTGTCCGCAATGTCAGACTAAATAACAAGAGCAAGTCTGCCATACCACCTCTCGCCATGTGATAAACATTGTCAAAAATATGTATTTAGGTCAAAATGATATTTATTTATGGCAAATGTATGTTTACGTACCGTTTCCTAAAGAGATGAGTGAGGGCAGGGTCGGTGGTGACTGACCCCTTTAGCTTAGGAACCCTTCTGACATCCAAATACTGCCGTCACGTAGTCGGGCTAATTCTGGCATTCGGTCACTTGAGGTGCTCTTTTCCCTGCCAGAAAATCCGCGTTCCAAGTGCAGCAAGGGCAAATTAACGCTGCGGGCCCTTATGGGAATCTACTGTAGAGAAGAATCGCACAATTTGTAGGACAATGATGACCTGAAATGGAACACCTACAGGCGGCTTTGATCCTGCTTTGTGTTGTGTTCTTATTTACAAGATGTCACCAGCGAGCTTTTACTACACTGAGCTTTAACGAGTGATGTTTAAAGGAAATCAAATGGAGAGTGGGGGGAGCATCAGCAGTTTCTTGATCTCGACTGTATATGACGGATATACAGAAGGACAAAAATTCACTAAACTCCTGTTCTAATATTCTGAAGCATCGGCTGTATGAAGTCCGAAGTTGGCATCGTAATGTGTCTGCAGGATGCACTGACTGGCTGCGGGTTGGTAGCTTTTTCGTGCTGAAGTTCGGAACTCGGAACACTACAAAGTGCTTGGATGTACGGGGCCTCGTTATCTTCTGCGGCGTATTCGCATGCAACAGCTAACATGCAGAGGTTGGGTGACAACGGGTATTTCACACAGACTGCATTTAATTTCTGCCAAACTGCAGTCATGTGTAGCCTTGGCCAGATGAGTCTGAAAGAAAACTTTGGAAGGTTGTTGACATTATCGTAATTATATTATGACCACTGTCCATGAACGGCATTAGCATTTATCAGAGGGATAATTCTCTCCGTGACCTCTTGAGATGTTCCCCTTGCAAGAGTTAGCATCCAGAGGCACTGAAGTGGTATTAGTAATACATGTACCAGTAATATTAGTAATACATGTACCAGTAATATTAGTAATACATGTACCAGTAATATTAGTAATGCATGTACCAGTAATATTAGTAATACCTGTACCAGTAATATTAGTAATGCATGTACCAGCAATATTAGTAATACAATAGTAATACCTGTACCAGTAATATTAGTAATACATGTACCAGTAAATTTAGTAATACAATAGTAATACCTGTACCAGTAATATTAGTAATACATGTACCAGTAATATTAGTAATACATGTACCAGTAATAGTAGTAATACATGTACCAGCAATATTAGTAATACAATAGTAATACCTGTACCAGTAATATTAGTAATACATGTACCAGTAAATTTAGTAATACAATAGTAATACCTGTACCAGTAATATTAGTAATACATGTACCAATAATATTAGTAATACATGTACCAGTAATAGTAGTAATACATGTACCAGCAATAGTAGTAATACAATAGTAATACCTGTACCAGTAATATTAGTAATACATGTATCAGTAAATTTAGTAATACAATAGTAAAACATGTACCAGTAATATTAGTAATACATGTACCAGTAATTTTAGTAATACAATAGTAATACCTGTACCAGTAATATTAGTAATACATGTACCAGTAAATTTAGTAATACAATAGTAATACCTGTACCTGTAATATTAGTAATACATGTACCAGTAATATTAGTAATGCATGTATCAGTAATATTCGTAATACATGTACCAATAATATTAGTAATACATGTTCCAGTTATATTAGTAATACAGGTATAATCAAAGAACTCGACAGCGCAACATAGTTACACAAAATGTATTTTGAAAACAAAATGTTCCAACGATTATTCTGACACGGTGCATCAAGCATGCGAAACAGATTTACTGTCACAGAAGCACTAGCTAGACAAAGCTTGTCAGCTGGCCTGCGATTGACTGTCCTGTCAGGAGATCGGTGATGGACGATGCCCTAAGGGTGCGGTCAGTGGCTGGTTGCACGTGAACGCGGGGTGGGGGGGTGGGGTGTTAGTGGGAGAAGGGCGCACATTCTTCCCTTCCGTTCCTGTTTGCGAAACGTACATTCTTCCGAAGTATCTCTCTCATCCTATCACCCACTCCCTTCCCCCACCCCTCCGTGCGTACTTTTATGTTTGCGCGCGCTGGCAGCTGGCACGTGAGCAGGGACAAGAGACGGCACCGAACAGCTGTCACCTAGGAAGGTCAGTTTTTCACCCTTTGGAAGCGTGCAAAAGCTCGGGTCATTGGAAGTCAAGGCTGCAGCCAATAACTGCCCTTTTTGGCCACGGTTCACGCTACCTCTCCCGCCTGCCCCCCCCACCCCCTGCAATGACCTTCCTCGTTTACCTCCTCCAGCCACACGTAGCCCCGGCACCTTCGGCTCCCTCCCCAGCACCCACCCCCCAGGCCCCATCTCCATCTCACGTTCCACCCAAAACAAGTCCAAGCTTGCTCATCTTTTTCATCTCTTTAGTACACCCCCACCACAGATTAGAAACACGCCAGATACCTGCAATTAATCAAGCGGAACGCGCCCCGCCAGCGAACCCCGCACTCTGATTGCACGGATAATTACACTTCGGCGCCACAGGTAAAAGTAGTAGCAGTAGTAGTACTCTGGGCGGCTGGGAAGGAGGTGACTGGGGGAGGGGTGGGAACGCTGGCGTGCAGAGGAAAGTTTTGACAGCCGCGGTAATAAGTCAGCGTACTGTGAACCATCTCGTGCCGGCGTTTGGTTTCATGACCTTCAAGTCCTCTGGCTCTCTTCGGCGGTCAGTGACCTCTGGCGCCCTCTGCTGACGTCACGACTGAATGTCGGAAGTCGGAACCTGCGGGCTACGGTACTGCTCTACATTACATGCTGCCATGAGCCACGCAGTTCACAAAAGGCGCTTGGAAAAGTAACGTGCTAGAAACACGAGTGAGTGTGTGCTTTCGTGCACGCGTGCTGAGGTTTGAATATGCAGTGGGAATAATAATAATAATTTTAAAATGATCACTCTGTAAATAGCAGTTATTTACAACGTGACAGTGGAGAATACATTGCTTACTACAAGGTTTGGAAACAGTGCAACCTCCAACCCCCCCCCCAAAAAAAAAAACTTTTTAAGGACGACACAAACAATGAAGAAAGATAGATTTAGTTCACATTAACGCAGAAAGACGTGCAACATGTTTGTGGAAGAGCCAAAACATAATTCTCTGGGGTTGCAATCAGCCAGACATGGGGGTGCAAAGTAGCATAAGGTAAAGGTAAAGAGCTGGTTGGGGGGAGGGAGCAGAACTTGAGATTAAGAGAGTTTTTCACTTGTCAAGTCAGACAAATTACTCGAGCGTTACCTGTACTGGACTGTCCCTGTATCAGAATCTACTTAATACGAAAACAAATGAAGTATTTGAAAATAGACTCTCCGGTCGCGAAAACAGTCGATCAGAAACTTGACAGTAGAGCTCTATTAACACTGGTTGGAACATGACCTTGTTTTCGCATTCTAAGACACACAACACACCACAGATGCATTTATGCATTTTTTTCACATTCCTTCAACATTTCTTTTGTTTTTGCCAGATTTTTTGGTTCTCCCTCTCAAGACCTTTTGAGTTCGACAAGATGAAGGAGATTAAAGAAATGAAAGGTGAACATGTTCTTTTCAAGGAACATTTGAGAATTTTCCATTGCTCCTGGAAGAGAAATACAATAACTGCAGATGTTTCACTTGTTGTTCCTTGCATCTCATAGCAAACGCCTTACAGTTTCATTTAAATCTTGTCTGGAGTTTTTTTCTGTATCTTTGGGGTACTTGTACTGGCTGATTACGGCCACATTTTCTTGTTCTTTTCCTTTTCTTTTCCTTCTGGTGCTTTCAAAAGATGTGTGTACTTTTGTGAAATGTTTCTTTTAAAAGCTGACGATTGCCTTAATCACTGGAGATACCTTGTTTGTGTAGTGTTTAGCTGAACCTGGATTAGAATTGTATTGATGGCAATGATAGACAAAGGTGATTTCCATAGAACATGGTTGAAAACAAGCAAAGTATTCCGCTGCTTGTGCAGAACCTGCTGCCTCCTCTCCTTTAAGCATGAGTGGAAAAATCAGTGTACAGCAGATTTGTAATACAGATCTTGGAGATGGGGTCACAAGTCTCAGTGAATTTAATAGTTTGGGTTGATGGGGAATGATTGCTATTTTTTTAAACAAGGAAGCATTTGTTATTGAGTGAATTCTTGGAGTTTTGTAATGTTTGTAAATTATATTTGTTCAAAATAATAAAAAAGGCTTCAACTGTAATCAACTTCTATGATATTGACAGGAAGTTTTCGGACTCCTGAAATCACTGTAATTAGTTTATATAAAACAAAAGGTTGGTATTCTGTCTGTAATCCGGACGTGTTGACTGCAACTCTTCACATGACAGTCTGGCTACTGCCCGCTTTACGTTATGCCCACAAACGTGTTAATAAAAATTAATTGTAAAAAAAAACTTGACTAGCTCGATGGACAATTTGATTTGCACTGGGGTGATCGGTCGTGTTAATTGAATGCTGTAGGCGAAAGAAAAAAAGAAAGCAAGAAAGAAAGGAAAAAAAAGAAAGGAAAAAAAAGAAAGGAAAAAAAAGAAAGAAAGAAAGAAAGAAAGAAAGAAAGAAAGAAAGAAAGAAAGAAAGAAAGAAAGAAAGAGGCAGGCAGGCAGGCAGGCAGAGTTTCTTATTGAACGATGCTGCTATGATGTGGAAGTTAAATTATTGTACATTCACTACCTCTGTCCATCTCTCTCTCTCTCTCTCTCTCTCTCTCTGTATTTTGTATTCATATATCATTTAAATACTTCTAATGTTGACCGTGACAGACGTCTTTTTTTTAAAAATTCAGTTATGTCTTCACACAGGGCTGGGTTAATAAAGGCTAACTTACTATTCGGTACTGTAATCGTTTGTCCTGAAATAGATTTTCTGACTATGCATTTAGAGTACATCTTTTAAAAAAAGTTTCAGGATCTGAGATGAATAGATGCCAAAATTTTAAGCTTCAAACCGTACTTTGTGGTTTAAAAAAAATCAAAAAACAAAATCTCCTAGATTTTCTCACACATTTCAAAACCTGGAAGATCATACTGGCATGTTTACCTGGAAAATAACGTAAGAACGCTCATGCAGAACGACTGGATTATATAAAGCTTTTGCCTTTCTTGCTGTACATAAAAACGTTTGTTAGGCTCTTTTATCCTGTGAAATTTATTATCCTTTTTCTCAGGGGAAAAGAGATGTGAACACTTATGCCTCCTTGCCCAGGGTTGGTTGCAAAGATTTTTTATATCTCCTTTTGTCACGTTTCGTGCACGAGAGAATTAATAATTTATATCTCAGACCTGGTTGTAATTCATTTTTTAATAATCTAAGTTTATATTCTCTGTAAACCCTCAAGGTTAAGGGTGCACCTGAGCCTGTTATATAACGTTAAGTTCACGCTGGCCTGTCTCAGAGGTAATTCGCAAATTCTGAAGCAGCAAAGGTCAAGCCATCAGCAGGTGTCTTTCTGAGACATGGGTGACTGGAGAGTGCAGACATAAATGCTCACGGCTGATGTAGTGTAAGGAAGGTGCTGGCTCAAGTCGAGTCTTCATCAGATTGCCAATGACTATAGGTGTTAAACCCGGGCTAAATATGGGAGCTGCAAAGGTAGATACAAGGCAAAGTCATCACCCCAGGTGCCACAATTGGGTGGAACTAAGAACGCTGTTTTGATTGACAGGAGTCGTGGTTTACTTTCTCTCCCTGTTGGACATTTGATTATGGGAATGTCACATAATATTTTGAATTGGATGTTGTATGGAAGGTGTTGGTGTTGTAATGTGTAAAGCCCCTACTTATGGAATGTAAGTTGCCTTTTTACCATCTCGTTTAGGGGCCTACTGCTATTAGCACACCTTGTTGCTAGGCATTTTAGCAGGCCTTTTGCCATCTGCTGTTACTAAACCTTTCGCTACTGTTGGCCTGTGTCGCTTGTGGTATGTGTACATCCCCGTTGCAATATGGTGTGGAAAGTATCTGCGCTGAACGGGCGTCAAGAAATCGAGGAATGTGAAGGAGATAACTGAATTGGAGGAAAGGAAGACAGGGATCTGGAGCGAGGAGATGTCCGACCTAGAGCAAAACCTGGGGATCGTAGAACAAACTTGTATACGAGTTCAGAGGTCAAGGGTTGACCTGGAGTAGACCATCCTGTGAAGGTGTGATATCAAGCGAGCGCGCGCTTATCCCCGGGCGTTGTGCTGGCTTCGGAAAAGACAGGTGTGAAGATTCCGACGACGGAAAGTCTGCAGCCATCACAGAAGACACGCCGAGGAAAACTATCAAGTCATCGCTGGACAAACAGCGAGGGGCTCCTTCTATGGTACCGAGTGTTGTGTATCACTGAGTGTTGTGTATCACTGAGTGTTGTGTATCACTGAGTATTGTGTATCACTGAGTGTTGTGTGTCACTGTTTGTTTGCTATGGCTCTGGGACAAGGTATTTGCACCTGACTGCTATTGCTCTGTATTTACTCCAAGCCGGTGATGGGCGGAGATCTGTATGATAGTTGACTCACAACGCCCAGGCCTGAAGAACGTGGAATCGACAACGGGCGAGAACGAGCACAGGTGAAACAGGTGGGAATCCCCGTAGCAGTCGCACTGGGGTTTGTGTGTTATTTCAGACATGCAACTGTGAAAACATTAATTCCCGAAAGTGTGCTCGTAGATAAACAGTGAACCCTCACGCATATAGGCGTAAATGCGAATTTCGACGGCGTATTTCCTGTTTGTGTGAATCCACACTTTGAGCTGTCAAAGTGCCTGTTATTGCCACATTTCCTGAAAAAGAATACACTCGCGTAAATGCCGGAATTTTCTGCATTTACGCAAGATATATATGGGGTTTCTCTTTGAGTAAACGCACATTTTTCGCGCAGTGCACAGGACGAAGAGAGCGAGTTCGGACATTCTTGCATGCGGAACGGATGATGTGAATGTGGACGCATGCTAGATAGTAATCGTACGTTCAGACAATCTTTTTGATAGAACTGACTGAGGCCAGCTCCGCCTTTTCGTGTGAAGTCCATACTCTTCCTTCATCACTTTCCAAAACGACAATTTGTCCCCCCCCCCCCC
>SMGT01011595.1:68331-80783 GCA_004794575.1 Lanistes nyassanus
TAGATGTTTTTTCTGGGTGATTTTGTCCTTAAAAAAACGCATGTTTCAATCTTCTGTTCAGTCACGTCCCCACCCCTTCACTTACTTTTCCTTTACAAACACTTCCAGTCTATTCTGTTTAATATTGTGGTTATTTTATTAAATGGTCTCAAATTATCTGTATGATACATAGCATAATACTATATATCACAGTGCAATACTACATTACATCAGAGCGCAGTACTATATGATGATCATACAATTACCTGCAAGTCACTGGAATGGACCTGCGTTGACTCACTTTAAAAATAAAGTTCTTGAGTACGTCTTTACTGCTAAAGAATTTTAAAACTAAATGAACACTTTTCGTTATGAAAACTGCAGACCAGACCCTTTACGCGTCAACAAGTGCGCGAGAAGGGCTATTTTAAATACACCCAATAAACATCTTCAATGTATGTTCATTTTTTCACTAAGTTTATTCACAATAACTTTCTTCATATCTCCAGTATATGTTTACACCCCACCTCACTGTGGGTTCACTTCTTCAGATTCAAGCCATTGTAGATGTCTAAGGTGTGTCTGGTTTTCGTAAGCAAAGATGTTTACACAAAGTTCACTGGGTTTAGGGAGCTTAGGAATGGAAATAACTGATTGTCAGCCAACAGAAATTAGACTTTTTTCAGTGCTACTTCAAGCTAGTTTTTGAAATGCCTGGGACGACGAGTGTCCGAAGATAGTCAGAAGTGTTCGTGAGAAGCGGGAGTGTTCGAAGGTAATCTGGCAATGGGAGACACAGTGTTGGGGGGAGGGGAGAGGTCAGAGATGAGGGCATGGCCATAATTAGAGATTCCTTTTCGCTTCTCTGTGCATGTTCATGTCGGCCCTTCCAGTTCCAGCCAGCCAACATGGCTGCTACGCGTGTAATTACGCTTCTCCACAAGCTAGATCACCTACAGCAGCTGTCATTTTTTCTAGAGCAAAAAAAAGGTACCCCTCTCACTTTTTCTCCCTCCCCGCACCCCAAACATTCACAGCAGTAAGGGTTGTTCGTACTTGACGGCCTGGGTTTTTTCTGTCACTGTTCGGTCTCTGGTCTGTGCTGAATCTTGTCCATCAGACTTCATCAACATGCAGTTTACACAGAAATAGATAAAAACTGCTGCACCTTCGCACGGTTTCCAAGTCTGACCACCATTCTTGAGATTCTAGCCTGTTCAGCAGCATCTGGCATTAGACGACGGTCTCAAGAAACACATCAGAAATTTACGACGCAGCACACGTAGATCACGTGTAAACGCCGAGACTTCGTGTTGTTTACGAAACCCGTGTGAGAGAGACCCTGAGCTGTCTGCTGCGTTCATTGAAAAGCAACGTAAAAAAGAAAAACAGGCTGGAGGTTACGTTTCCCTTACAACAAACAAGCTGAACCGCCCAAAAATTCACACAGCCTGATAAAGTAATGACAGTCGCGATACAGAAAGCGGCTGGCCTCCACACAAGCAGACAACATGGCGGATTCAAATGGCCCCCAAGTGTCGTTCAGATTCGTTTTGCAGCCGTAGGCATCTAGAACTCAGCTTATACAACTCTCAGCCCTGACCAAACGATACACTGGAAACCGAAGTATGATCCAGGCAAAGGAATCTCGGAATACCAGTGTAAGCATCCTGGAGCCGTATTCATGGACGATGGTTTAGCCTAAACCAATCGTGATCACGCGACAAACTGGTGCTTAGTGACATGTGTTGGGAGTTCATGGAAGTCTTCGGCAGTTAACTGATGGTCGCTAACCACAGTTATTTTAACGGCGGTGCCCACTCCCGTTAAATACGATAACTGATCGTTAAACGTGTGGGCAATCATTTAGCTTCGTGCTCGACAGCGTAGAATGTTGAGAAGGGAGAGACCGCGTATTTTGCAAGACCGCAGCAACGTACTAAAAAGCTCGCTATTAAAATCATAATTAGAATTTATCGTGAGAGTTCAAGCGTTTACATAATAAACACTAGCAAACACATTTGAAAAATGCACATAATACACTCTCGCAGACACGTACACACACACATGAACATGCATATATACTATATGCACACTCACAATAGGTCTAAAGACGACAACAGTAAATGACGCCCATAAAGTCCGGTGTGTGAATATTAAACTGTTGGGTCAGTCCATTGTCTCTTTCTTCGCTGTGCGTGAAGTTCGCCTTCCGGGTTTTCTTCGTGTCCCTCGCAGTTTTTCAAGTGGGAAGTATACAGTGTGGCTCGGAGCGCATTCGTAGACACTGCCCCGAAGTATCCTAAGACAGCCGCCAGTTAGCTGACAAGAGGTGGTTGATCGCTTATCAATTAGCAGTCACTTCAACCATGCAACGGTTAAATGTTAGCTGTCGGTTCCGTAACCAAGACTGGTCAAGTTGAGCTTCGGTTAAATAACCGCTGGTCATGAATACAGGCCCTGTCTAACATGATGTCGTCTGGTTGCGTGCTGTAAGTAGAATGACATTCCTGTAGCCCTCCCAAAGGTCAGTGTATCTGCTTTAAGGCCTGCTTTAATTCCCTGCTTCGTCACTCCGGTCATTCATGTGACCTGCATACATTTGAACTCGAACATTAAAATCGTTATCAATATCATGGACTGCAAACAACGCATTTCTCGTTGAACATTTAACGGGCTTAGCTTCAGAAACTTAACCAGCAGCTGTTCACTTTCAGACCAGTTAGCGACCGGGAAAGCGCAGGACTCAGGCCCCGACACGTGGTGCTTATGAAACACAAATATATGCTTTTGACTTCCCCACCCCCCGAGTGAAGCAATTTATTTGTATACACTACTGTATTGAAGGGAATAAACATTTACACCGAACAATTTTCAAAAATAGCTTCGGTTTACTTTCGTCTGACGTCACAAGATGAGTTGGGAAAAGTTTTGAGAAACTGTTGACCTCGTGCAGTGTCTTAGAGCAGGGTTAGCTTTTAGTTTTCTTTCCCCGTCGAATCCAAAATGGCCAGCACAGCGCCAGGCCCTATTAGGACCTTAAGCAAAGGAAATGCTGCAGATCTGATGAATTTGCTGCAAAACCAGCCACGATTGGTGGGTTTCGCGAAAGCCCTAAGCAGCTGAATAGCACTGCACAGTTTAGGCTGCAGGTCTTCCGGTGTATTTGCACTCGATAGGTCCGATTCATAACGAGTCTGGGAAACAATTTTTGAAACGTATTTCTTGCAAAAATGAAACCAGTGACATGTAAACAAATAGCTAAACCAAACAAACAAATAAACTGGAAATGGCACTTATCTGGATTGAATGTGTGGGACCATGCGATAATTACTATCCGGATAAGTGCCATTTCCAGTTTGTGTTCCGTCCTGATGAAGGGTTAGTACCCGAAATGCACACTGTGTGTTATGGAGCTTGGTTCAGTTTTCATTATCACTAACGTATTTTAATTGTTTTGGGATGCGCTTTTCTTCAAAAACGCATTTCTCAAAACGGTATGTCTTCCTGAACATGACATCGCCTGGTGGCGCCAGGTGTCTACATGCACGAAGCTGTTCATCGCGCACCAGGAATTATTTGAAGGGGGAAATAGGCTGCGCTCTTGACAGAGCTATAGAGCTATGGAACGACTGAAATGTAAGTCCTATAACGAAATTCTCAATGCTGATTGGATGACGATCCCCTGTCACGGCTTCCGGGAGGGCAGGCGGGGTGAACGATCTAGCCGGACCTTGACACGTTTCCTGTGTTTAGTCGGAACATGGGCAGCCAGAAGGGCACGGGCTGAAGAGCCGGTCTCGCTTCTCTTCGGTCGAGCACGCGACAAACATAACCTGCGAAGGATGTCTGCAACAGGAAGCTAACCTTGAACCTTGACCTCCGGCAGCTCTCGCCTGACATCAAGAGCTGAGAGGGGGGCGAGGCCCGGATCAAGAGCCTGCAGACGGACGGCTGATCTGCGCGAGCTGCAGGCATCCTGCGCCACCGGAACACAGATCCAAGGCAATGGTCTGCTGTTGACATAAATACCCCCCCCCCCCGCCAAAAAAAATCCAAACCCAACAAAACAACAACAAACAATTACCATCACCACCTTATTAAGGAGGGGCCGATGGTTTTTGTTGACTGTAGCCCATGTGACGAGCAGTGTAAACAAATCTTGTTTTTTAAACTTATTGGAAAACAAATTACTGTAAAAGTATTTCCATTATTTATGCAGTGATTATTTCGCGAGCGTGGCCGTGAGACAGAATGCGTGCATGTGTATGTGAAGCGGTGTGTTTAAGTACCCTCGAGCACAGCTGTGTATAGTGTATGTGTGCGTGGTGACTATCCCTTTCCAGCCGACATTACGTTGCACTGCATGTTGAGGATTGTTCTTTTGATCACAAGTCCGGAGCACTGTCCCTCTAAAATTACCTACCTACGTCAGCTATAACGACGTATCTGTAGTGAGGGGTTGTCAAGGGGTGGGTGGGTTGGGGATGCTCCATTCTCTGTTGTGAGAGTGCGGGAAAACCACAGTTATTTGTTAAAGTTGATATAGTCTCTTTCATGAAATCTCTGTTCATTCGCTGGTGGCGTTGTGAGGGCTCAGCACTGGGCTGGGAAGCGGGAAATTCCTGTTGGTAGGTGTGACGACATGACTAGTGCGACATTGCTGCTGTTTTGTTAAAAGTTAATAGTGGTTTTTGTTTACCAAATAACGCATGGAGAGCATACCGCGTAGATATGTAAATAAAAGTATTACTTCATATTTTCTTTTCTTCCCCTCTCTCTCTCTCTCTGTTTCCTTCTGCGGCACACACACACACAGGCGCGCACACATACACTCACATACGCACAAAGTGTCTGACATCAAATGGGGGTGTCAAGAGAGAAGGATCAAGATGTCCGAACAGTCCAAGCATGACACTGTTTTGCTTTTCTGACACTCAGTCCTACTTCCCCTGCAATCCAGTCCCTCCCCACCAGTCTGCTGGGCTGATTGGGGTTATCGTTTGACCTCTAATTCTGTACGATTGTCTTCAGCAACTTTCCCACTCTATTTTTTGTTAATCCTCACCTTCATGTTTGCATACTGTTCCCTTCCTACCCTCCCGTCTCTCGCTGTGATTGTTTGTATGGGAGTGTTACAGAGAAAGAGAACTCAGTACACCCACACCCACACCCAGCAACAGTCCGGAACAAACACAGACGTCACTGGCTCGAAACTAGTTCAGGCCTGATATCTCTTTTCGGGTCAGAAGCGGATTAGCCAGTTGCTGGACCAACCAGTGTAGAAGACTATGACGTTTGTATGTCAAAGCTTTTTCATACTTTACTGCGTACGTCAGGCATCGCGCATTTAATAGACCTCGTCTGAAACTCGGCCGGACGTGGCTGGAGCCACTCACACATCCATCAGAGTCTAGCACAACACAATTATTAGTCGGTCATACTCGAGCAGCCAATCAGATGTCGCGTGCCATACTGTGCAGGGCACACGGCCAGTGTTGTCTGTTGACTGCGTAAACACGGACTATCGACGATTTATAACAGTTGGGCTACGCGGAGAGCTCAGATTTGCCGAATGACACGACGTCATTATAAACAATCTAACAAGGGTGCCATGGCAACCTTTTCTGCTAACGAAGACTGAACACGCTAGCGGCCAGGTGGGAGCTTGGAGAGAAATTCTGAAATCTGTTGCAGCGTTTGAAGGAGCTGTGCATGCGATCTTGTGAAAGTCGGGATGGGTTAGGCAGAATAATTAATGTCGCTGTAACCACTATCCTCCCTAATTGCCACTCATCTCACTCACGTCTAAACCTCTTACTCCACGTAAGGGACAGAAAATCGATGGGATGAAATTTTTAAAAAGTTACTGCAGGTCTTTGTGATCTTTCACATCGAAACCGGTGCTCTCGCACTTGCATGTGAACATGAAGTCTGTGACCCGCATACTGTCTATGAAATGTATCCTCGTGAGTGAGTGGTCACGACTGAATGCACGTGATACGACGGTCCCACCGTCCGCTTGAGCGTAGTACGTCACAGCGAACAGGCGTGTCGTGACCCAGTCCAGCTTATAACGGAAAGTGAATTTAACGGGTCATGGCTTACTGACGGAAACTTTCCTATATTTCGTTTTGGACTCTAGCAGCCCTCCTTTGTCTTTCTCCCCTCTTTCTCCATCCCCTCTGTATATCCCTTCCCATCCCTTTATGTTCCCCCCCCCCTTTATATTCTGTTTTGAAGCTATCCATTTCTTCCTGAACTTCTCCCTACCTCCAAGATTCTAAACGTTATCAAAGGTTAATCTTTCACATTCTTTTTTAACATTTAAATTCAAAGTTCCAGGCACATTGAAATTCATACCACATTAACTTTAAAAGTATGTTTTATTAACTTTGTTACTAAGCTCCGTTAGTGTTCATTGTTGTTTCACACCTTACCCTACTGCTGGCGCATCTGCCTTTATAAAACCACTCCCACTCTCTTCCTCTCCTCTTTTTTCATCCCTGTCATCCACTCGTTCGCCTGCTCGTTGCGTTTTCAAGACTTTCTGGCATAGATTCCTGGCAGCCAGACTCGATTCCTTACCTTGACCTCAGCAACACCCCTTTTCCTTTTCCTGCTTATCCTCTTTTTACCTGACTGATGATTTATGTCTCCTGCGCCAAGGCCTCGACGTGGGATGTTTATGTCACTCTGAAAAGAAAGATTGATGTCAAAATACTAAAAAAAAATCAGTTAAAAAGGGTTTCTAGTGGTACCGAGATGGCAGGACTCGTTCTGCGATGGCGCCATGTGGATGCTTTTAACTTGTAGGCGATTCTCGTAACAGAAACCGGGTTCTTGAATGCTACTTGGACTCCAGTCGATTGCAGTCTGAAGGTCTCAAAGGCGTCACTGAAGTTTTGGTTGAGACTGCCACCTGTAGATCCTGTTGTTTAAGACCCTTCGTAGTGTTTTCCAGCACCAGTCGGCCGTTTTGCTGTCCTGGGGCTGGTTTCAAGTCGGCTACGGACAGTCGACTGTTGTTGGAAGGCACTATAAGGGATCTCAAATACAAGTGCAGAGGTTTTGCTTTGCTGGCGACAGCTGCGGGGAATTGCGACATCCCTTGCGGTGCCTCCAAACTAGACTAGATTGCCCCTGGATCTCGTGAAATCGAACCCTGGACAGACAGTTAAGAGTTTATCGCAAGTCTGGGTCTAAGGGTACTGAAAATCTTGTGTTTGTTCTCCTTACTGTTAAACATGGGTACTGTCATTGTGTATATATGCGTGTGTGTGTGTACGTGCGTACATGTGCACCCATGTGTGTATCTGGATTGTATGAAGACACAATAGAGCTCTTCCGAAAATGTCAGATGCGGAGTGCGCACAAGCACCATGCCGGAAACGGAAAGATTAACCTAGGTATGATCCATTTGATATAACCTAGTTATGATCCATTTGATATAACTTAGGTATGATCCATTTGATATAACTTAGGTATGATCCATTTTATACGGATAGTTGTAATCTACGTTAATCATGAAATAATGTCAAATAATAAAGAGCACACAAGCTTGTCTTTTCCAATGCTGCCTCTTTTCATGGGTCGTGTGTGTTCTTAAAATTAATTGTTAAAGAATAAAATTGAAATACAATTTCGATCTTAACACCGAGTCATCTCCATTAATTGCAAGGTATAGTACAATCGTTTTTTTTTTCAAAGTAAGGATTGGATGAACGAAAGTAAAACAAAGATAGGAAAGAGAAGATTCTGTTTCATTCAACAGTATAACGACTCTATAGCCTGGAAATACGAGTGTGAGCTCATTACACAAGGCTGCAATGCTATCCCTACTGTTTGTTGTTGTTGTTGTTGTTGTTGTTTTTGAAGACTTTAACCTTCGGCCACATTTCCTGCGTTTTTCAGGGCTGTATTTGATTGGAAGCCATACAGGCCCACAGACTGTTTCTGGAGGCTTGGTTAAGTGTCGGTTGTTGAAAGAGGACTAGAAAGAAAAACTTTAAAAACTAAAACCAAAACAAACAAATAAAAAACAGCATAAGGTGAGCCAGAAGACTGTGAAGCCTCGCTTTGATCTGCGCGCGCGTGTGTGTGGTGGGGGAATGAGGGAGTCTGGGTTCGTGCGTGCGTGCATGCAGAAGATCTCACGCTATTTCTTAAGTACAGGAAACGATTGATCATGTGACGCACACACACGCATTGCAAGCCGAAGGCACAGCAGTCACGTACGAACAACGCCAAAAAAGAAGCCCAAAGCGAGGCTGTCGTGGGAAGTTTTCTGTAGGTGCTCCCATTCTCCTCCTTCCTTCCTCATTTCCCAACTCCCTTTATCACCCTCCACCCTCCCACCATCATCGTGATGTGACCTCCATTGCTGACTTGACGTTACACTATAACAATCAATACTGTTACTAGATAAGATACTGTTCCAGCATCTGGCCGTGTGCTGAAGCACTTAGATGAAGTCGTTTAACAGGGAACTTCTGTACTTAAAAATAAAAAGAATAATCGGAACTACAAAGCCTTCCTTAACTACAACAGTTTACCTGATATGGGAGATGAATAGCTGAAAGCTCATGACACACGGAAAGAAGGTTGTAAAGGGCAAAGGAAACGAGCTCTTTTTCTGGACAAACATGTGGCCTTCAGGACCGACTTTTTGTTTAAATGGTTAAAACCCATTTAAACCATTAGAGTGACATAGTCATGAAGTTTCCCTCCCCATTCAAGGTCGAAATTTATCTGAGACGTAAAGCAAAGGTACGGCGCGCCACAGATAACCTTGAAACATCCCCAGGTAAATAAGATGAATACTGTTGTTAAGAACCCCGTTCCTAGACATATATTTTAACTTTGTTAAGACCCTGAACCTGCGTCTCATTTTAATAAAAATTGCCGACACGCGTGACTCCTGTCACAGTAATCGTACTCCTGCAGCAGGCTTGTTTATCTTTTCCCACATCTTCTTTCTTTGTTTTTACTTTAGTTACGCTTGAAATTTAACCCTACAACATAAAGCTCTATACTGTTGCCTCTGTATTCGAAATGGTTTGGTTTGTTTTCTTTTTTGTGTTTGTGCATTTATTTTATAATAATACTCTCATTGTTTGTAATACAGTCAAAGAATAATTATTATTTACATATAGTGAGCAGCGAAAACAAAAATTGAAACAGAAAAGTCTCGTGTACACGGGGAAACTCTCGGATTTCTTTCTAAGTCAACCTAATCTAGGTCTACATTTCAACTGCTATACAAGTCTCCTCCCACCACCTGGTATTCATGAATGATAATAATAAACACACATACCTTGCTCAAGCGCCACTGCAAACAATGATCACTTGTAGTTCAACAAACAACACTCGTCACTTAGATTTTTCACACAGTACGCACAGTTCGTCTGTGCCAAAGAGAGAATCCTTGCTGTACAGTCTAACGATGACTTGACGCGAGGTTTTCTCGTCACATCTTCTTTGATATCAGCAGACTTTACTTTGTCGAACTCTTCTCATGTGTCTTCGCCGAAGTCAGAACACAACACCACTGATAGCCAATAGCCACTTCACAATAACGTCACATAGACGCTTCACTGCGTGACACACTGTTCAACTCTTGACCCCTGAGCTCGTTTCACACACAAGTCCAGTCATTTACGACCCGCTCCTGGATCGGACCTCTGGGTCTCAATTCAACCCTTTGTCTCCATTGGTTTTCTCTTCGCCCAGATAGCGCATCTGCGTTGGACGGCCAAGAAGGCATGCGCGAGTCTTACACCTAGTCTTCAAGGCCGAACGACAACTTGCAACACAGCAAGGCAGTGATTACACTAGGCATACAAACCCAACTTCAGCCTTTCCAGTAAGAAGTAACAGCCTCTGCTAACAGGAACAGGCCTTACTTCACGGCAGCAAAAAAAAAAAAAAAAGGTCAAAGGTTTTGCTAAGACCAAAATGCCAAAAAGTAATTTAGGCCTACATTCCAAAGTGTAATACTTTTACACCCTTCAAAATCATCCCTTCCATACATATGACCTTAAACATGACCTTAAACATGGAGATAAGATAAGAGGAAATAAGATATTTCATAAATAAATTACACCCTGAAATTCGTAGCTGACTTGATGTTAAGAAGTCAATAACCAAATAATAAACAAGCACATTTGTGCACTCACAACTGTGTATCTGCTAAGTGTAAGAATACGATTAGTGTAAGACTTTTTCATTGACTGATTGACAGGAACCTAAGTTGGGGAAGAGAAGGAAGGAACCTGTCAATCAAATGTAAATTGACAAAAGATGGACGGGAAAACAAGCGAGAGATAGATATCGACATACTCCAATAAGAGGAAATGCTGGTCTTGATGTACTGGAGGAAAACAACATATTGATTGCACTTAATAAATCATTACTTCACTGCTAGTGCTTGTGTGTGTAGTCACGTTTTCTACACACGAATAGGCCCGTAGGCCTTCCTTTCAACGACATTTTTTCTCTGGCTATGCTTTCCGAAACCTTTCCGCTCCTACGATATTCTGAATGCTTTTGTCCGAAAGCACGCAAGCACCATTATTTTTTTTCCACATTTGAAATCGAGATGGTCTGCAGCATCTAAAGGTACGTCTCAGTATAAAAGGGCATTTAGTATAGGCTTATAGATTATCTTTAAATATTTCAAGGAAAAGTTATACAAAACTTTTGAAGTGTTCTAGAAAATTGGTCTTTTCCAGTTCACGAAAATATATGTGATAATTTTTTTTTATTGTCTTTAACCTAGATCAACTCATTTTGTGGGTTTATCAGACTTTTGTAAGTCAGTCAAGTCCTGTAGCTAATGTTTGCTAAGGAGAGGAGCTGTAAACATGTGAGTGGTGAATACTCTGTGCTGTCGGCTAAACTGGATCCGGCACAGCTGAAGAAAGTACAATAGGGACACCGCATTCTCGTTCGCGTACAAGAAAAAAAAATCACAGCACAAGACCAGTATTACTGTCAGCTTATCGGCCATCTTTTCCTTGACCTTCTCGCAAGTTCCACACCTCCAGGTTTTGGCCAATGGGAACAGTTGTTTCCATTTCGGCCCAGTCGAATGTTTGCGATTATCTTGCCCGACTTCACTGCGTGGCCTTGAATGAATTCAGTGGTCAGGAGCTGTCCCGATCGGGAGTTGACATAGTAACCTGATAAAAAGACATCGAAGGCCAGTGGAAATGATTGGGTGCTGACCACCTGTTTGCGTGCCCGTCTGGGGGCAGTGTGTAGCCGTGTATGCTTATACGCATGGTACTTTTTTTTTAAATTGTGTGAATCTGGACACGTGCACTGGGAGGGTGTGTGGGCATCAAATGTATAAGAATATGAACTAGGCTGACCACGAGAAATGCACCGAATCAAACGCCCATTGGTCGACTGAAAGTACATTAATGTAATTGTTTGTTTGTTTTACGTCGATTCAACAGCTGTTGCTATCACGGTAAGCCGCCGGTCCTTTTAACGGCTATCACATTAAGTGAAATGTATGCTCTGGACACGAAGTCTAAAAAAACAACCCTGTATGTCTGCAAACAACCCTGTACGTCTGCTGCTTTTGTGACACTTATATCCTTTAAGCCATAGAACAGCTGTCAATCTTTAGGGTAGTTACTACGCGCGCATACAGGGCATACCAAGGTACTGTAATGCACTTGGTGCGTGCATTATTTACAGAAATAATGCTATAATCATACACAAATCAAAGGAATGTGAAAATGTTGTGCACATATTAAATGTAAATATCCTTTTTGACCCGAAAATACAGGCTTCTACTTAGCCCTTCCTAATACTAAAACCTAACCCTATCCCTATTCCTACCCCGAAAAAATATCGAAAGCTGCTAAGAAGATAGAACCTGTAAACTTCAATTGTGAAAAAAGTGTCTTTACCACTAGGCTTTATTTTGTTCGCTGTATAAAAAGTTGCGCCGTGACGTCTCACTGTATTTCAGTACGCTTTTCCTGACTGGCACACATCAATTTGAGGCACTGGAGGAAAACCCCAAAGTACAATGAGGAACAAATGTCACAAGTGCTTGTCGTGTGCAAATGCAGAATTATGGGAAAGAGAGTCAAAAGAAACCCCAGAATTTCTGAAAACTTTAGCAGACGGTTTACCGAAACTGTTGGTACTCATCACAATAAAACATATCTAATATATTTAATTGTAAAACTTCTGAGATAGTTGATCCCAGTAAGGATCTTGGTGGCTTAACCCGTGTTTCGCAGACATGGTCGCACGTGCTCCCTAAGCCCTCGCGCGTTTATTTCCACCCTTTGAGAAGGACTGGAAGACGGTTCGCCCGTATCGACCAACGTCTTCCTGAAGGCGGCTGTGATGGCAGCGATGGTGGTGGTGGCGGCGTTGGCGGAGACAATGTAGGTTGTCGTGGTTGCGGATGGACTGCTGACATGTCCCAAACAATATCGGCTTTACGA
>SMGT01011595.1:84158-103124 GCA_004794575.1 Lanistes nyassanus
ACACACACACACACACACACACACACACACACACACACATGCACGCACGTACGAGGAGGCAAACACGAACACACCTACAGCTTGGTATCTGAAAGGTTCTTCGCCCGTTCTTATTGACGATCAATGTTCTTTCAGTATTTCTCTTTTTTAACCTTAGTATTAATACACTTTCTCTTAACAGCAAAACTATCTTTCTGTTTCGCTCTTCTTCTTTCTTCTTTTTACTCCCCTCTTTTCTTATTTCTTTTTCTTATTCTTCTCCCTTCCGTTTCCGGAAAAAAGTAACCCCGAAGATGTCGATTACCTCCAGAACTGGGCGCAATCAGATTTATTACATGTTGTCTCCTTAAAGCCCCCCGTTAGACATGAAACAGGCTGAGGAGGAGAATGGTTGTAAAAGAAAGAAGGAAAGAAATGCACGTCATACAGTTGCTCATGCAATCCTCTTTTTATTGACCTGTTAAATAAATGCTTTTAAAAAACAGCATATGTGCAAGAGTGATCTGCAATCTACACCTTCCTCCCTCTCCCCCCAGGAGAATCTTTGCTCAGTAGCCAATTTATTTGTTGTGTGATCAAACAGTGGCAACCCAGTTTTGTTGCCAGGTGTCACGTCAGCAAAACCAACGACTGTTAAACAGTGTAGTGCCCTACATTGTGTCCGACATCGGAGGGGTCTTTTAAAAAGCCACTCCTCCTTCTCTGGCCCTGTAGAAGCTAAATAGTCGGCTAAATCCAGTCAAGGATTTCTTCGTTTAAAAAAAAATCCCACCCGACCTTGCGAGAGAGACAGAGAGTAATTTTAGTTTAAACATGATGCAGTCTGCGTTGTAGCAGACAGGGTTATCCCACAACATTTCTGTACTGGAGCAAGCTGTTGATAGGTACGACAGTGGTGGTGAGATCTTGCGACAGGGAATAAAAGAAATCTGTGTTGAAGATAGTCATGCTTGTGTTTCACAACGTGTTTCGGCACAGTAGGTTTTTACAGTGTTTTAGCGTGCGAAACAATCTTTACGCTCCTAGTTCCCTGCACCTGCTAGCTGTCGCCTGATCATGCACGTGCTTGTCTGCGAGTGGATTTGTCAGGGAAAGAAACGGTGCATCTGTACACGGAAACCGCGCCTGCAGCACTGCGTTTCCTCTCACAGACAGTCCTGCCACATTTGTTTATCTAATGACCACGAGAAAAGCAAAGCTTTTGTGCTACTCCTTAACAACCCTTGTAGTGCCTCCAACGGGCACATTTATCTAATGACCACGGGTCCCGTAAGTAAATTCCCCGATGAAGCAAAAACCAGATCAGTGCAGTCTATCAGTCACAGCATCAAACTGAATAGCGATGTTGATTTTGATTTTGTCTTCCGCGTCTTTTCATCACTAGTTCTATACTGAACAGGACCCAATTCCCCAGTGAGACAAAAGAGACCCCATGTGGTGCTAGAATTTCAAAAAAGAAAAGAAACGTACACATTCAGAACCTGCAGTATCCGCCTTTCCTGGGAGCAAAGACGATTGTGTTGCTTTTAAATTGCCTTACAAACCGTCGCCTTGAGAGAATTTCAGCCGACAGCTCCGTTCTAGCTCGCCGTCATAGGTTTGACATACGCGTGTCCTTGCACACACCCTTTACCCGTTCCGGAGAAGCGGGGAGGGCAGACAGACAAAAGATGCAGTGGGGGCCAGACAGGCACAGCATTGTCCAGGCATGCAGGGACCACTTCCAGCAGCGTCCCGACGTTCAAAGGACATCAATAAGGCTCCGCGACACTAAACTGACGGAGACAATCACGCGAAGGAGCCAGTTCGGGAAACACTAGCTCGCCACTCGTTAAAACCCGATACACCATCAATGTAGACGCCCGCAGGCCACGGGCGCTGCCCTCGCGAAAAACCAACAGCGCGTCATTCACCCCGAACTGGCACGTGACAAGCTCTGTGCAGGCGCTTGTCGGTCACTTGGAGGGGAACCATTGGTGACCTTCACCTGCTGGCCGGATCTAGGTGTGCAGATAGCCGTCACAGTTGTAGGTGCTGGGTAGCACGTTCGCCATCTGCCGATTTCAACGATCTCCGCTACGGACCAGGATACGAGATAATATAACTAATTCTTATAAATCATATATAGTTTTCTTGAAAAAAACATTATTCTAAGCAGTATCAAGTATTGTGGCGATATGAGTTTCTCCGCGCTGGCTTGTGTGCGTGCATGCGTGCGTGGTCGTGCGCTTGTGTGTGTGTGTGCGCGCGCGCTTGTGTGTGTGTGTGTGCGCGAGCGCGAGCTGGCGCAGCTTCGGACGTGCAAGAGAATGAGACAGACAGTGACAGAGACAAAGACAAAGACAGAGAGACTGAATATTTGACTGAACGAACGAACGAACCAACCAACCAACGAACGAACGAACGAACGAACGAACGATTTTATTGGTTAGGACTTCGGCCCAGATCAAGGGGGTGACAATACCATACAGTTATCAATTAAAGCGATACATGCGTATCAAGAAACATAAAAATACTGAGGCGCGCACACACACACACACGCACACCACACACACGTGTAACTTAAGGACCTTACAGAGGTGGTCGTCTAAGAATATCTACAGACTGAATAGTATTGAGAAGGTGAGAATGAGTCGGGGTGGGGGTAGGGTTAGAGTTAGGAAGACAGCTCGTGGTAGAAAAAAATACTGAAAAAAATCAAGAAGTTAACGTTGGACTCACACGTTTATTGGCTTTCTCTTGGTGGGAGGAGATGGGGACGGCAAAGGATGAGCGTGGGAAAACACACGTACAGATGTATATAAACCTTTTGCCACGCATGGCCCAAACATCACCATCTTAGAGGCAGCATGTTACCTGTCTTTCTAATTGCCCCGGACTGCATTCCCTCTCCCCTAACCCAATTCCACCAGAGAATTGCTGTTCGGATGGACTATGTTCTAGGTGAACAGAAGCTCCCCTTCTCTCGATCTGCAGAGCGATGTGAGCCGGCTGTCGTGCCATTTTGTCGACTGAACAAGCATGCTCGACTCGCCACTGCGCGCCCAGTTCTAAATTAAACCAGATTAGACTCTTCTGCAAGTTAAAATAAAATTCCTTTTGTTGGTAGAATTTAGAAAGAACAAAAAAGAACCACACATTCAGAACATTTCATATCAACTTTTTCTTGGAGCACAAATACTCTTTCCGTGGTCGTTCCTGACGATGTGTGCGTCGATCCGTTTGTGCATGCATGCTTTTTCGGGCGATGGGCGATTCTGTGTCGAATATTCCTTACCCTGATGGCATTTCAAGTTTCCCTCAGGAATAGATTCTCGCTGATTCAGCTTCTATATATTTTTTTCTACACGATATGCTACGCACTGTAAGAGCAACATGTCAACTGTTTTGACTTTATCGTTGACTGCGCGGTCACTGTCCGAGTAAGCACATACATTTCGCATGAACGACAGCGGCCTTGGACTCGCCAGCTTGGGAAGAGGCAGTTAAAAAGGTTGGCAGGTCAAGGCCGCTCTTCGCTGGTTCATTAACGAAGCCCAAGGGGCAGGCCTCTGTCCGCGGGTGGCACGTGCGGTTTCCGGCTATACCTCAGTCCAGTCGGGGCCTAGGGCAGATCTCGTGATAACTGGTGTGGATCTGAACCCTTAGAACACACGCCCAGTTTCTCCGAGGACAAGATCATTCAGCACCAGGCACTGTCAGTATTAGTATTTACAGTGTGTGCCACATGAGGAATGTGTGATTGGCATGAGACTGTTTGTCAGTTTATGAAGCTCTCATCTCATCTCACTATCCTAGAACATCGTAATGTGGACATGCAGGATGCAGCTTCCGACAATCTGCCATCCTGGTCTGTTTCTGCTATCCGTAGCTGAGCTGGGATGCCAAGTATGGGGGCGGGGGGCTGTCAAGACGGGAATAGATATAATGTCCATTGTTTATAAAGAACTGTTTTTTTTAAAAATAACTATAGAATCAATTCTATAACTATAGACACAGTTCTTTACTTATAGAATTCATTCTTTGTATGCATTAAATTCATTATAAAGAATTTATTCTGTACCTACAATTGAAGGCTCAGCTAAAGAATGAATTCTATATTATACCATGCCAGTATAGAATTCATTCTTTAGCTGAAGCCTTCAATTGTGTATAAAGAATGAATTTTCTGCTCATAGTAAAGAGTAAACTGTCTTTATAGAATTACAATGGTTTAGTTAAAGAATTGATGCTATAGTTATAGAATGAATTCAATAAGTAAAGAATTGATTCTATAGTTAAAGAATTCTATAGTTATAGAATCCAATTCTTTATAAACCATGAACATTAAACCCAGTCCCCTCTTGACCCCCCATAGCTAAGTGCTGTCCATTCCTTGATGTCAAGCCAGCTTTTCCTTTGCCTTTCTCTCCTCCTTCCGTCTTCCGCCTCCCAGTGTGCCTTGCAAGATGGCCTAAGCAAGTGTATGTGTTGTGTGGCCGAAACATGCCAGCTTGCTTTTCTTGATGGTGGCGAGGAAAGGCCCCTTGGTTGGGACCAGCCACTGTGTCGACTTTGTTCCGGACATAAACGTCAGAGACCTTTCGTGCACACCGACTGCTTCTACAATCATGACGAGACTTGACGAAGCTGACTTGTAAGTTAAAGTCTGGCACTTCAAGACCAGTTTTTAAGACTCTCATACACACCAACCCCTTTTAAAAATAAAAAGCCAGCACAATTTCAGAGTTGATGTGTATCACAATATTGCAAATGGGTGTACATTAGCTGAAAGGATCATTATTACCGATATTTTTGGCGAAGCCATTTAGGACAAAGCACAGGCTGGTCAAAAGACACTGTGTACGGTCAGCCGGGAACTAGCTGCAGAGGTTCACCACAGTAGACATTTTATTCGAATAACTGGGTCTTGCTTATTACAGGACGCTAAATTTAATTTTTGGGTCGAATTATCGAATGGAGTGTTCTGCTAACGTTTAGGCAGGTAACTTTGCCCTCCAGCCACCAGGTGGCGAAAGTGCTCGAAGGTGAAGCAATGGGGAGCTTGCATTATTGACCCTGGTAACTAAGCAAAGTTCTTTCAGTACTTTGTTTCGAATCTTCGTGGAATAGCTGTAAACTAAGCTGGACCATAGATCGCTAAAAAGCTGAACTTCGACGGCTGAATGGAAAGGTGTCAGGGCGAAAAGAAGATCTGACAGAGAGGTAGTCAAGATCCGTTCTAGACTGCGACAGTCACAGTAGACCCTTGGCGCTACTATTCTTCTCATAGTAATACCAGTTACAGGTTGGGCGCTTGGTTCGATTAAAGCTGCAGAACGGAAATACGTCAGCGTAATATGCAGTGTTATTGGATTATACGTAGTGAGAAGACTCATTGTGTTGATCTATTAACAATTCTTTTTGTTATGCCTTCGAACGCTTTCGCCATCTGGTGACTGGGTCAAGGACAAGAACAACCCATTCTGTTCACAACACGCTCGATTTTCAAACATCGATATTCCCACTTGGTAACTTAAGCTTATTTTATTGTGACCCCATTATAGCAGAATAATCACCTACATGGGCTTACCTAGCTTGTGTTCAAAGCTCAGAGCTAGGCTGCAAACAAGAAGCAGTTCTCAAAGAACTACTGTTCAAGAATGGCTTGCTGTCCGGCTGAGTATATTGTCTAGGTATATATCTAGGCTGAAGACGAAACTAATGGTATATGTACTACAGTGTTTGTGTGCTTCTTTGAGTGTTGTGTGCATAAGCGTGGTTCTGTTCACTTGTCGGTTTAACTATACCGTTGACGGGAGCACTTACAAGCGGCAGCAGCTACAGGGCACTCTGTCAGCTGTAGTAATCAGCTTTAGACTGTAAAAAAGCATCGACGGAATAAATTGAACAACAGCTCATGTGATTCCTGATGCAGCATTTGCCATCCTATATGATGTACATTCCGACATAATGACCCTTTCAATTTGTACTAACTGGAATTCGTACAAAGTTCGTCGTCTGAGAATCGAACACAGTAAGACAGACTTGGTTTTAATAAGATATTTAGTTTTGAACAAATTTAGGAAGTCTCACATCACTATGTCAGAAAAAAAGTTCATCACCCGTACCAGGTATTTGTATCCTATAATTAGTGGGATTTGAGAGAGAGGGAAAAGAAAACCCCGACATAAGACAGACACACGTGCCATCGATTTCTCTTGATTGAAGTCGAGCCCGAAGGCACACTGGAGGGGGAGCGTGGGTCAGTGGGTCGTGGCTACAGGGCACTGGAACTCTGGTTGCAGATGCCATGTCCATTTCGCCTCGTGGCCTTCGCGTGCATGGCACGTGCAGCTGTCTGGAAGCCACCAGTGAAAAACGCGTGAACGCACTGCACAGTGACGCCATTCGATCAAGGACCCAGCCAGGCACGGCTCGGCGCTTTGTTTCGAACTTGCTGCTCGATGAGTCGGAATACAGAGCTCGTCAGAGTGCAGGTACCGAGACAGAACACTGTCTGCATCAGTAAACATTAAACAAAACTAAGCACCAACGGTACAACACGCGAAGATTGGGGCGGAGCGCGAAGACGCACCCAGCTGCCAAACGTTCTCAGGCCGTCTTTGAAAAACGCGATCTCAAACCAAGTTTCCTGTAAGTCCTTGAGTGCAAGACACAACAAGTACAGTAGAAGCGGGTGCTCCAGTCGAAGAAAATCGTTTTTTAAAAAATTGTTTTAAATTATTTGCCATTACGTCACGCAACAGAATGCAATCGGAGGGACTGAAACACAATGACATGAAACACAGAATCTTGCTGCTTTCTTTGAAAATTATTGCCCGATCTCGCTGTTCGTGTTACTTCTGTATTCCGCTGTCTTTTTGCTGTTCATAAGCTGAATGCTTGTCTGGTACTTACTGGCGATGTCACTACTTTCTTGTGAAAGTTCACTGGCTTTTCCGAGAATATTGATATACAGTACGTCTGAATGAAAAACGCTTGTCACGTCTAAATGCATGATTCGTTGTGAATAGCAGCATTCGATAAGCATTGTATCTAAATCAACAGTGAGGCTACGACGACTTCTCAGTGTGCAGGAATTCCAGGGGTGGCTTCCATGAGCGTTCCTATCTCTTGTTCCTACGTAAAGATGCACGTAAAATACACAGGGCGAACGATCCTTTCGACGCTGTTGTGACAGGAAGAGCAGCTGAGAACGCTCATGCAAGCCAGCCCAGGAGTCTAGCTATTTGATGCGCGACATAACCATCGGCATTGAATCAACAGCATGTTGTTCGCTCGTTTAGCTGTCGACGGTCTTATTTTGAAGAAAAAAGTATTGCATCCATATATTCGTCCAGTATCCATGACACAGAGAACTCAGCCCTCGACTCATTCTCTCCCACTCATCCACCCACTCGTGTCCTCTTCCTGTTTTCTGCTCTCCCAAATCACCAAGCTGTCGCTGTCTGTCCCGCATACTGACTACACAGTACACACCTACATTGTCAGAACGTGACCCTCACCATTCTTTGACCTCAGTTTCAGCTAGCAAGTCTGCCTCTCATTTCATGCTTCTGGCATGTATAAACACGACCGTCCGCGGGAACTAGTGCGCACCCTAATCCGGTGGAGAAAGGCTTTCAAGACTGAAGCTTCATGAGAGTCCGCCTTCATATCAAGAAAGAGGGGCAGGGGAGGTTGTGGAGGGATAAGTAATGCCTGGTGTAAAACGAACATGAAAGCAGTCCTTAAGAACTAACTGAACTGCCTGATTTCTTAAATCTCATTTCGATGAAGAATTTCTCTCCAAAAAACTTCGAGATTTTAGATCAAACGTGCTTCTATAATGAATATTCGACCCCTTAAAAACAAACAAACTATATTCTGTTGCAAATGGACAGACTAGATTCTTGCTTTCATCCGATTTAGTCGAGCTGTGTAAACCCGTGTAAGCAGACGCGACGTGACGCTGCATGACAGTTGTCGGCCTTGGGAATTTCCCCCATCTCAAGCTCTGTTTCCCCCGTACATTGCGCAGCAGACGACATACTTGCGTCAGGGTCGTGGCGACCTTTTCCCGAGATTATGCAGTCGATAAACTATAACATAGTTCTGTGCTTGACGCAACCTGCGATTAAGTCACTCTTAGAAAGCAGGGGTTAACTGGAGACAGCGAGTAGAGTTCCAGACTTGGTAGTCAAGAGAAAACAGCTACAACTAGCCAACAGCTCATTTTTCTAAGCTGTGTTTTGTGAAATTCTTCATTTCAAAGGAATAGCTTATCGGGTTCAGGAAAAGCTATTAATTGAAGTAATTAGTTAAGTTATTTTAAATTTAAATTTTTATTTTTTTAAAAAGAAATTAGTGAGAGATTTGAGAAATTACGAAATAAGCTTTAAACATTAAACTCGACTTCTTTCTTTCTTTCTTTCTTTCTTTCTTTCTTTCTTTCTTTCTTTCTTTCTTTTTTTCTTTCTTTCTTAATTGTAATTTTCTGGATTACTGTAGGTAAAAATAATGTAAACTGGTCGTTATTGAAAGGTAACTTTGAAACCAAATTATACCATTCCACTTCAAAAGCCGCTTATTAGCTCCCACTTCCAGCGATACTGTACTTTTCAAAGACTATACACCGTGTAGGCGACGAAGGACACTGCTGCAGAGAAAGAATTAAAGCTAGCTTTCTCGCCACGCAGTGGAAGTGTCATGCCGTTTAGCGACATTTTCATTTGTCGATGTACCTACGTCAGAACGATGCATGTAGCATTCGACGTCTGCTGAGAAAGCTTTCCCGAGCCACTCAATTTCCGAAAATAGTCTCCATACCTGACGCTGAGACTGCCTTTCCGCCTCGTGCTTTTTATACTTGGGTTTGTTTAAGGATTTTTTTTTTTGTTGTTTATTGGGGTTTTTTTTTTTACCCTTGTCGACTGAATCTGAAATGTCTCTGCCCTTTAGGGCGAAGCTGTATTATTTTTAAAGACGCTTACAATGTTATTCTCAAGCTCGACTGTAAAAAGGGGAAAATATTTATTAGTATTAGTAATGACTTTCCCTTTTCTTACACACACACACACGCACACACGCACACATTTGTTAACCTCTTAAAGCTTCTCGTTCTCTCACCTAGTCATTCATGTCCTTTATATGCCGAACCGAAAAAAGAAAGCTTTTATTTCTCATGATCGTCAACGACCGCACAGGACAATAACAACTAAAAATAGTACTACCGCCACGACAACAGCAAAAGTAGTACTAGTAGAAAACGACAACAACGGCTAGAGGCGAGATTAGCTGTATCAGCAATGACGTATTTTCACACATTTTGTGTCCTGCCCCCCACCAGCCAGAACGCCGATTGTCTTTCAACGGAAATCGTGTTTACGTGTTTACGTCGTCGTCTCAACATTTGCCCTTTGTCTCCTGGTGGTGTTTAGGGTCTGTGTGAAATGTATGCTGGAAAAAATAGAGCATTTTTCTCTCCTGTGATGTTTATGAGCTTGTTTTCAACGGTGGCAGAGAAAAGAAATAAGCTGAAAGCATCTTTTCAGTTTTTATATCTATTAGTTGGTGAAGAAAACCCCTTTCGAGTTTAGTTCTCTTTTTACAACGTCAGCTTTTTCTATTTTTATTTGGCTTAATGTATGGTTGGCGAGTCAAGTGCGCTGACGTTCGGCTCTTCTTCTAACCCGTCCTCGTCTGTTACTTCTTCCCCCTTCCCATCTTTCTCCAAAGCTTCTCCGTATCAAATATAATTCATGACCCATTGTATTATACGGAAATGTATAGGTGCACATATACATAAACTTTTTGACACTTCACCTTTGTGTGCACGTTATAGTTCACGCTCGTTAGTGTACATACAGACATGCGCTCGCAAACAGAGAGAGAGAGAGAGGCATAGACACACAGACTCAGACACAGACACAGACACAGACACAGAGACATAGACACAGACACAGACACAGACACAGACACAGAGACAAAGACACCCTTGTTAGAACGGAAGGGTTGAGAAAATAGATTTTTAAGTTCAGTTGATGAAATGGACGCTGCTAGAACACATTAAAATGTTGCTACTGTGAAGAATAGGATCTGATGAGAATTGTATCTAACTCAACAGCGAGTTTACGGCATCTTCTCGCGGTTTGCAGAAAATCCAGGACTCTATTTGATGAGCGAAATTTCCTTCGCCATTGAATCAACAGCGTGTTGTTCACTCGCTCAAGAGTCGATGACCTTATTTCGAAGGGGGAAAAAAAGTATTGCGTCAGTATTTTTCTACTGTATCCATGACACAGACAGATCAACTACCCAATCACCCACCCACCCACTCACCAACTCGCTCGCTCGCTGCCTCACCCATGCACTCTCTCGTTCATTCACTCGTTCGCCTGCCCACCCACACACGCACGCACCCACTCACTCTCATCCACCCCACCCAGCCACTCACTTACTCGCTCGCTCGCTCACTCACTACGCACAGAAAAAAAGGCACCAAAAACTACTCCATGCATCTTTCACCAGTAAACAAGATTTGCTTCCCTTGGTTACTGCTGTCGTTCGTACCAAATGTTCGACGAAGTTACCTGGTAAATTCACTGTCCCCACCCCCACCCCACCCCCCAGTGCACACTTCCTTTGCTCGTGCGCTGTCTCTAAAACGAAGTTTTCGAATTTATTCGTTTGACTTCCGGAGGTAAGTAATCATGTAGGAACGGTGTGTATCGGTACATTTCCGCCCAGCTTTATCCACAGACCAGGGTTGCATTGCAGTGACATTAGGCACTTGTTTAATTTTCAGGATCGGATTATGCCACGACTGTCATGTTTTGTGCTGTGTTACCATTGTCGTTTGGTTGATGCCGTACACACAATACCGCTCCCGCTCAACTTACGTCATACTGAATAAAGAACAAATGAGGACAGAGCGCTATAAATCATCAAATGACAACCACAACAAAGTACTGGCAGCGCTAGACACAACCGTATGCTGACGTATGGCTCCCTTGGTCACATACGTCAGCAAACGGTTGTGTCTAGCGCTGCCAGTACTTTGCTGGGGTTGTTACGTTATACTGCCTGATTTTTTCGTCTGCTTGAAATGCGTGGACATAAACACGTCGGCCTCCTCTGTAACTAAAACTGGACTACTAAAATGTTTTTTGTTCCTCACAGCAGCCACCAGTAAAGACAGGTAAATAGTTTTAATAAACCACATCACACATGTGTAGGCACACTTATTTTGCCAGTTTCCTCTTCCTTCATCTCAGTTTTCAGTTCTTTAGACCGCCTGGGTGGTCTGGTGGTTAAGGCGTCCGCTTCCGTGACGGGTCAGTGGTTCACCCCCGGGCCGAGTCATACCTAAGACTTACAGATTGGCAGTCTAGTAGCTGGCCTGCCAGACGCCTGGCACTATAGGGAACGGTGGGACTGGGTCGGACCGAAGCCTGTGTTGTGACTTGTCTAAGCAACAGCGTCTTGATATGCACTTAACTTCCGACGGGACATTAAGCAGCAAACAACTAACCAATCTTAGTTCTTTAAACATACAAAGTCTTTCAAATTTCCCCGTGGGAAGAATAGAATAGCTTTGATTGTATCACTAAGGAAAGGCGCGGAACGGACAGAATAACAGCGATGATACGGCAAGTTAATTATCTATTTGTTTCTTACTGCAGACTTTTTGCAATCATTGCACTTCGGTGCGTAAGTACCTGGATGGGGCTGGAGAGGGTTGCAGTAGACCTACCTGACTGTGCCGCGTGGTCGTGGGTGCAGCAGTGTCAAATCCTATGCCTAGGGCAGAGTTCAGGACTTGACCTTACAAGGTCAACGATTGCACAGATTTTCTGACCTTATTACTGAAGTTAACAAATGGGAAAGGACTTTGTCAACCTAAAAAAAAATTGAAACTGATCGAAATGCTTAATATCATTCAAATGAAAATGAAAGAACCAAATTTAAAACACTTTTTGTAGCACTGTGACAATGAAGGGTAGGAACAGAAGAAAGTGGTATCGGAATCGGAAAACAACAATTACAGTAATCAAAGCGTTAGTTGTTTAATTACAAAAGTGTTAGTATCAATCACTGTTAGTAGCGATCGCTCAATATTAATGAAATTTCAGGTTTTTGCATCACAGTAGTACGTGTAGTGTTTCATGCTGTTTACACCGAGATTGAAAATACCGAGAAAGAAGAGGACAATATACCAAAAAGAGCTGACAATTTCTCAATAAAGCTTTATTTTTTCCACTATTATCTTGATTTATATCAGTATTTGTTAGACTTCGATATTTGTTGGCATTTCTACTTATTAGCCAAGTGTTTTTTTTTAAGAAACCTTTCTACGCCGTCATGAGTTTCACTATGTGATTATTTTAAAGTGTATAACAATGCAGTTTGTTTGGATATGGGGAGGGGTGAAGGGAGGGCAGGGAACGCATCATTTTATTACGATTAACGAAAAGCGAGTCATGCAGCTAAGTCTCTTCATATCCTTTCTTTTTGCAAGTGGAAATAAATAATTGAAAAGGTGGAAAATGTACAGAAGATCTAAAATGAGTGTCACGTGGACAGAAAGGAGACGAGGGAGAAGGCAACTTCCTTCAAAAGTACACCCCTCCCCAGCCACCCCGCCAGCTCGGTATCCCCAGGTCGTATGTTACAAGGTATACCGTGGTTATACGAAGCATAAGTGATTTTTCGTGTAAATACATACCTGTGATAAAGTTTAGTTGATAAACTACGGACAATAAGACATAACCAACAGTAAATAATAACATTTTTTTCGTGATATTTGCTGTCTTCTGCACCCCCCCTCTCTCTCTCTCTCGTGAACGCGATTCCGAGGTTTTAGCCTATCGTTTACTTATGGAATATTCTATGTAATATTGTCAAAAGATTTTAATACACAGTAAAATTTTTATGAGTATATAGTTGCTGTACTACAAAGACAGAAGCAGCAAAAAACAAAACAAAACAAAAACAAAAAACAACAACAAAAAAGGTAGAAGACAAATTTTAGATGTCTTAGTTACACTGTAATTTTGTCTTGTGATACAAACAACAGTTATTTTATGAAAATTGCAGAAATAACCGCAATCATCTACAAGGCAAATATAATGTTTACAATATTATGACTGTCCACAAGTGTTATTGTCAACACTTGTTATTGTAATACTGAGACATAATCAGCTGAAGGCGGACCATTTATTTGAAAGCCGCAGTGACTATGCATATTACGTACGAGAGCCTCGTGTTACTGTCGGCACAAAATTGTCTCTTCTCATGGTTTGTAACTTTGATTTTAGTCTTCTCCCGATTCCTATACTTGTCCTCATTGGAAAAACAAGGAAAATCTGCTTTTTCTTTATGCCATAAAAAAATCAAACACTGTAACAGTAACACAACAGAAATTGTTATCGTGCTTCCATCAGTCGGTAAGCAGACGGCTGGCCGAGCGATGTCCCTACTTCCGGTTTGGCTGTTGGCAAGCAGACTGCGCATGCGCGGAAAATAATGTCCTGTTTGCGTGGCACTATGAACATAAAGACTTCTTTCCACTGTATGCTTCTTCTGGTATCGACACAGATCGCCGATCAGACACGGTAGCAACGCATCACGACAGCAATGAGCTGTACAGAGTGACGTCGACGTTCCTGTAATTGTTTCGTATTCAGAGACATGCCATTCATTGTCCTGCCTTCTATTCTTTGGGATTCCCGAAGAAAGAAAGAAAGAAAGAAAGAAAGAAAGAAAGAAAGAAAGAAAGAAAGAAAGAAAGAAAGAAAAGAAAGGAGAAGACAATGTCAAGCACGAAAGAACGATTTAAAGTAAGTCTCCTTTGTAGCACTGGCTAAGTAAAACCGTTGCTTAAATTTTGTAAAATCATTTCCGGGGTGAAAAAATAAATGTCTTCAGAAATGCTGCGCAGCGAAATGTTTATGGTGCAATAAATTTGTCGTCTTGCCCGAGGAAGAAAAATATTTCTTGGAACGTCATGACTCGGAAATGACCGACTAGAGAGCCCAGAACACACATATAAATCTAGCAGAACATGAAGGAAGGGGTTCAAAGTAGGGCACGTCACTCGCAGAACATTTTCCGGCATTTTTCTTAGCTTCAGTTGTCAAGGGGACACAATTTAAGGTGCAAACTACAGTGCAAAAAATAGATGCGGTGTGATTGACGTCAACGAGGAAAGACTGATTTACATGATGCCGAGGGATAAGATACTCCAAACCCAGAGACACGTTTAAAAAGGGACGACGGGAACGCGAGCACGGCCAGGTGGTGACGTCACAACGGCGGGGGTAATGGCGTCACTGCCTAGCCTTGCTCGCGTTTCTCTCATCTATCAAACGTGCTCCGGCAGGCAGCATTTGTTTGCCCAGCGCATCGTGTAAAGCGGGCTGACAGAAAAAGGGGGGGGGGGAGCAAGCAGATCGACCACGCGGAGCCTAAAATGGCACCAGACGCTTCCGTCTGCGCTAACCTAGTGACCCTAAACGATGTCAGGGTAGGCTAGCTGGCCAGGATCGATCGGGAGCCTCGGGTTTATTGATCAGCCCACAAACACGTGCGAGTGGCTGATGGGAGGAGTAGAGGTGTGGAGGGAGAGAAGGTGGACGGCACTGTCCTAGGAGTGTCCAGACTGCAGGGGTGATCACTCCAGGACGAGGGGACTATACTGCAAAATTGCAAAATTGATAAATGGAAGTATGCTTGTCAACCCTGACAACCCACCCCACCACCCGCACGCACACCATCTCTTTTCCCGCCCCCTATTTCTTTCTTTCCCTCTTTCTGTCTCTCTAAAGGGACTGCCACACGACAGAAAAGCACGTTGACAACAACAAAACAGAAAGAAGCAAACAGCAAAAAACTAAATAAAAAACAAACTAATCCAACACAAAATAAACAAAAAACAAATCACAATGACAAAAAGAACCTATAAACAAAAATTAAACAATAAAGACATTACACACCAACAAAAAACAGGATAAAAACGACAGCAAATATAAATAACATTTATTATGGAGATTTAAAATTTATTAAAATTTATTAAAATTTAAAATTTATGGAGATAAAAAACAAACATTTAAAATTGCAGGGTTTGTCTGTAGCATGGTGTGGCACACCTCGAAGAACAGAGCACAGCGGTGACTTGTTGACTGCCTCCAGTTGTTGAGCATTGCTGCACAGCGCTGCTCGAGTGACTAGGGAAAGGTCATGGGTCACTCTGCATAATCTTCGCGCATCTCGTGTCAACTCAGGCACCGACGTCGCGGTTGGTAATCGAGCATGGTTGGTCATGTGGCTTACCATGAAGCAAAGCCTACTGTTTGCACAGCATTACTTCTGGCAGCAGCATTCCACTCAACAGCCGGCGCTTTGCTGGCGTGTGACGTCACCGTAAAGTATGCTTCTTTTTGCTTCTTTCCGTCCTTCCTTATTGACATGTTGACTGGCTGATTCAACGGGCGCCGCCATAGCGGTACTAAAAATAGATTATGCAGCCGATTTCCGGTGTACAGTCTGGTTAGTGTGATGCTGTTATGGATCTTAACGGAAAAACAAAAATATCAGGTAGCGGTTCGAACTGTGCTGTTTACGGATGCACATGGAGTCAAAAGGTTGAACGAACTCCTTAATCAGCCCTGCTTTACGCACAAGCCCCTGGTAAGAAAACATTGCACGTGTGAGCCACCTTTCAAACTGCACAAGCTACCGGACGATCCTGACTTGCAGAGGCTATGGCTTGCTGCCCTGAAGAGAAAATTTCTGCCTAAAAATGTATTTGTCTGTTCTTATCATTTTGTCGATAAAAAGCCAACTGTTGAAAATCCCGCACCAGAACTATTTGCAGGTTACGAGAAGATCACGAAGAAACGACGAGTACTCGTACGGTGTAAGGCATCTGACAAGGAAAACGATGTTGTGTTTAGTATTGTAAAATGTACGTACACAAGTGTCGATTTTGGCATATTATGCATCAGATAGTTCAGAAAGAACATTCTGATGCTTGATATACCTTTAAAACCTTTCATTTAGACCTAAAACCGTGACTTTTCGTGGCTATGAGGGGTTTCGTATACACGACAGACGAGCAGACGATATAAAAGTACCGACACAAATCTGTAAAATGTAGGTACACAAGTGTCGATTTTTGACATATTATGCATCAGATACTTCAGAAAGTGAATTCTGATGCTTGATGTACCTTTAAAACCTTTTATTTAGACCTGAAATCATGACTTTTTGTGGGTATGCGTGGCTGTGGGGTGCTATGCGGTATTTCGTATGACTCCACCGTACCTACTTCGAAATTAAAGCAGCGGAAGTCTCACTGCACATCGGGCTTAATCAAGCTATGTAACCGTACCGGGTTTTGCGCCGATTGAGGATAATATATTTGGGAGCGTAAACTTCTCAATACTTATAAAATACCTCCCTCCCTCCTGGCTCTGCGCTTTTTTTCGTTCTGGGTGAGAACACATGATTCTTGCCATAAGTCACCCCTTTAAGTCAGACAGTGGCCAAACCTGTGAGGCAGAATATTTCCGGTGCTTCTACATAAACAGTTTTCCCCAAAGGCACCTTAGAGAAGCAGACGAATGCTAAATAGAATGAAGGAAACAAAGCACATGAGGCAGAAAGTGACTAACCGGCTGATGTCACCTGCTGGTGAGAAACAGGCAGAGGAGTGACGGACGAAATACATTCAGTGTACAAGAAGCGCTCGTGGTCTGTTAGTCTCTAGACCGTGTAAGTAGGCTAGACTGGAACAAATCGTAAGTGCCTGTTTTGTGTAAATGGCAATGTTTTGTGTACATGCCAACGATCTCCATACCTGCGACATATCTTTTCCATTCAGTGAGGTTTTTCTGTCAGTTATGTCCCAGACAGCACGTAATTTTTGTGCACACTGCAACCCACTGGGATCTGCATGCATGACGTTATCTGGGTCCGCCTGGCCCCAGACTTGGCCCATGCCTACTGTCACATGTCACTCCTAGGTTGTCACCTGTCACTCCTAGGTAAGCCTGTTCCCCCTCCCTCTCTTCACACCTGGTAGGTGGATGGTATGTCATAGCCAGGCTAATAGCTCCCCCAGCCTAGGCGGGCCAGAACTGGTTTGAACTAGAATAAGGTGGTTCCTGTGAACGCAGGGCGAGAGGGCACATAGTACTTAAGCTGGGGAAAGCGTGAGTGGGCAGACACAGACACACTGAAGAGACACAGAAGGGACAGATAGATGGTGGTGGTTATTTAGAGGGACAGTGCTTCCACCTCGAGGTGATTTCGCACAATGAGGGATGGGGTTCTATTAATAAGCTATGCACTGAAAGAACCACCAGACTGATGGCTGCAGTAAGATGGTCAATGCGGACAGGCAGTTTAATGTGCGGGGAAATGGCCGAAGGAGTTTGAACAATGTTTAACTCCAGGAAATAACCCTTGGCCGCACCAGGATTTGATCCAGCAACCTTTCATCTGCTAGTCCGCAGCTCTACCAACTGAGCTAACCAGGCCCCCAAGACAGATAGATGAAGTAGGAAGACCAAGAGACGCGGACACGTGTAGACCCACGGACCTCTGCCCCTCGCCATCTTAGCCAGGACGTTGGAAGAGTAGCTCCAGTTCTCACGCTAAATACACTGGAAGTATTTCGCCGACACGTCAACGAACAGATGAGTAGTGACTGCTGGATGTGCCTTATAAGTTAAGGACTGCTCTTGCCATAAACTATCTTAGAGTCTGGGACTCGGGTGGATTTAAGATAGGTGCTTTTTTTCATGCCGGAGACAGGGGACGTCATAAGCTAGTGGCCGGGCGTACGCCAAGAGGAGGTAGAGGAAGTGGTGGTCGTCGCGGTGTCATAGCTTCATTGTTGGTCTTTGAATAACTTTAGAATGGTGTATCGCAGAAGTAGTTGTTTCAGTAGTGACGAGAGTAGGAGCTCTGTTGTCGGTCACTTACTGTATATGTGTATAGAGCGGGATCATAGGCCGTTTTACAGTTTGATTTCCCCTCTGGCTTTAGTTTGATTATCTTCTTGTCTGATTCCTCGTAGTATGACGTAATCAGGCAGCGTCTTACCCTAGACACGAGCACGGTGATTCTCTGTAAATAATCTGTAGATACATTTGATGTTGTCGACTCAGTAAGTGTTTGAAATATATGTTGAATAACAGTTCGCTGCAGTTGTGTCTTTTACGAGGGTGAGGGCTCTTGAGCTAGTAGTGTTTTGCCTGTGTGAGACTGAGCGAGCGTGTCAGAGTATGAGAATCTTTCCCCTCGGTAGATTTCTCTAGTTATTCACATTATTTCATAGCGTCGTCACCCTTTGGTGTAGAAACCATTGACCTGAAGCAGTAAAGGTTTAGGTGACGACAGCTCAATTAAATCTACATTTTACGAGATCATAAAAGTTTGTTCAGTAAATCTGAGAAGTCGAGTCCAGTAAGTTAAGGTACGGCCCGTCATGTCACACCTACGCTAAGGATATCCCAGATGTTTGTGTTTGTCTTTTACATGCGGCCGCAAAGGCAAACAGACAGACCAAATAAATAAAATAAATAGATAAAATAAACCAGCCAAACAAACACTTTTATTAAACCCAAAAGACTCCCACCCCACCCCCGGAAAGTTTACGTACGGAGGACCAACCGAGCTGAGGATGTGGAACATGCGTTCTTCAGGGTGGGGGTATATGAGGACAAATTTAAAACAAAAAAACGACTTCCACTCCCCATTTGCAGTGCAGCGACCGCTGCCATAGCCACTACAACACTTTCGATAATTGCTGCTCGAGTGCAGCTGCACTCATGGCAAGGTCAGGAAGAATAATAAAAAAAAAGCTGTGCGCTTGTCCCTCTACAGTTTCCCCCGTGTATTCATTACCTGCTGACATGCTCGGAGTCTTTGTCTGAAATTCGCTGGCGTTCTTTCTTGTACGTTTTTGACCCCCCC
>SMGT01011595.1:103248-113440 GCA_004794575.1 Lanistes nyassanus
CCCCCCCCCCCCCCCCCCCGGCAAAGTCTGCCGATCGACAGCCGCGTGGCCATCATGCAAACCGTATGCAGCCGCCCGCGCCGAGGCTGGGATAAGCGCGGTGCCCATTGGTGTTTCCCGCAAACCGCGCTGTGCCCCGCCTGCTCAAACGGGTTTTCCAAATCCAGCCGGGACCGGCGCGACTAAAAAATCTGAGGCGCAAATATTTAGGTTACTGGGGCATGTCCTGACCTCGGACACAAAGACATGGAGGGTTAAAACAGAGCGCAGTCCCACCTATCCCGTTGCCACCCCGCCTCTCGCGATCGCTGTGGGTACGCGTTATGCTATACTGACCGTCAGCCGCAACTGCACCACATAACCATCAGCAACCAAAGAGTTTTTTTGTGCATAGTACTGTAAAAACTTTGCTAGCACCCACCTCTCACCCCTCTTGTCTCATTCTTTTCTGTGGACCTTATTTTGCAGCAACCAACATCGTTTTAAATCTGTACTTCGTTCATTTAGATAGATAATTTTATATCTCTTTTTCCTTTCCCACAACTTTATGTCTTCTTTGTAACAAATCACTAACAGCCTCCCAGAAACCCCAGGCAGGTCACGTGCACGATGACGTCATAGCGACGCAAGAAACGAGACATCGGAAAATGTCAGCGATCCCCCAGCGTGGGTAAACTACCTGTCTCCATACCGGTGCAGAAAATAGCTTTTTCCGTCCAGATCTATTTTCTTTTTTGAGCTCAGCCTGAAACGGCACACAGCAAGCACTGTTGCAGCCCTGTGTGAAGCTGGCGGGCAAACAGTGCAGCCAGTTAAGTCCGCCAGTAAAATCAATTTGTGTGCCAGAGGCGCGATGCTTGTTTGGAACGCTCTGTGTTTCCTTGGGAGTTTTAAGAGGCGAGATGGGAGAGGCTTGCACCATCCAGGAAGAATAGAGTCTGGGCTTGGGGAAGGTGCGGAGGGGGTACAAGCTCTAATTAAGAGTGAAGGCATAAGAGGATATTTTCGATGGCATAAAATAAAGGTCTCTCCCCATCACAAATCTTCCTTTTAACGCTGTCTCCGTGAGAAAAAAAGAGAGAGAAGCAAGGGTGCACAGCGAGTAGTGTGCTTAAAAACAGGTACACTTCAAGCAACTTTAAGCAAACATAAATTTTGAAAACGCTGTGAACACTAAACACATAACAGGTTTATGCAGACACTTTAAACTATCAAAGAGGAACAGCTTTTTTTTTTTTTTAAAAAGTTCGCATGAGAATCACAGAAAGCTTAAAGATCAATTCATAATCACTTTAGACACGTCAGCACAAATTTTAACAACCAATTTTAACATTAAATTGAAACATATTCAGAGGAAGTGCAAGCTTGCCACAGATAATAACTTCTCATGCCAGAATCAGAGCCACATATTTATCTCTTCACTAAAGACATTAAGTTTCAACATTGGGACATCTCTGTTAAATGTGATATCACTGTAGAAAACACGGGGATAGCCAAGCCAGAGGAATTTAAAAAATTGAACAGAATTTACAATGTCTGCAGAATATCAAGTTACAGAGCAATCCACTTTGGAGCTATCCTCCCTGTCACCTACTGCTTTCGTATGAATAGGATCAACAAATCAAACAGCCGCACACTTTAAAGTTCTTTTCCGCTACAGCAACCAGCTAACGCACGCGCACATACGCTCGCGCGGGCGCGCACACACACTCTCTCTCTCTCTCACACACACACAAGAAAAGAAAGAAGTAATAAGAAAAAAAAAGAAAAAGGACATAAGTCATGTATGTCGCGTGTTCAGGTACATTCGACAAGTAAATAGCGCCGGTGACAGGATCGATGGGAAACAAGACTTTTTGTTTGTCGGCATCTCAACAGTGCTCACGTGAACTGCTGATCACGTGCTCTTTCTAATCCACAGTGTTTGTCTTTGGTTGCGTTTAAGAAGTTTTAAAATACCCAGGGGTTTTTGGTTTTAAACAGATCAAGACAGGGTGTGCGGAAAGAGAAATAGTAAGGAAGTGTGGAGAGAGAGAGAGAGAAGAAGAAGAGAGAGAGAGAGAGAGACACACAGAGAAAGCGATACAACTGTTTGAATATACTGATGTTCTTACTGTTTGAATATAATCTTGACACATAGAAGTCTGAATGTTCACGTGGGCAACGAGTGGATTACCAGCATGACCACAGACCTCCCAAACAAAAATATCCACTCTGATATCGTTCTTGTTTTCGTCTGAAAGAAATCAGCGCTATAAATAATCGTACAGACGTCATACTTTGCCCCTTGCAATGCTCTGTCCTTGGCCTTCATAGCTGTGAGAGAAAGGACGAATAAACAGAATTCTTGATTTTAAAAAAAGATGCACTGCTGTGTCCTCTACGAGATTTTAAAAATATTTTTATTGGGGAGTGGATGGTCGGTCAAGGGGTACTGTATCATTCTCAAGCAAAGAGTACTGTTGAAGGAGAACTGACAGAAGAAGACAAGTGACGTTAAGTAGACAAAATGTTATTTCTAGCTTTGTTCACTTACAAATAGCCCAGTGAACAGCTAAAAGAGAGCTTATTGACTTATTTCGGTATACAGCGCCCGATTAATTCAGCGGAAATGATGTTCTATAGGACAGCGTAGCGAACGAAGCGTAAGAAGAGAGATAGAAGAAGTGCTGCCCTAGCACAGGATTTTTTTTGTCCAGAATACTCCTCCTTGTCCAAATCTCCGAAGAAAGAAAGAAAGAAACTTGTAGGAAGAGACGCCGCTGCAGCTGTGACACGCTCTCTCGTCTCCTCCCCTCACCCCCACCCTTCTCTCGAACTCTCTTGCCCCACCGCTCTCAATCTGACATCACTCCTCCCCTTATCAAAGAGAACTCAGTCACCGCGTCTCTAGCAGCTTCCTCATACCTGAACTTTCCTAAAGTTAATGTTATGAATTCCGTACTTTGAATTTGAAATAGGTACGTGTATTCCTAGAAAGATTTTCGAAGTCGATGCTTTAACTCCCTCGCCCACCTAAGTTATCACTAGGGTCGAATTAACACTTGGGTTGTCATTAGTTGAACTCGAGGTCGGAATTAATGTTTTAGAATTACGATCGAGCTAAGCTACGCTATTTCAATACCTAAACTTGCAGTCGGGTTAATCTTACACGGGAGTCGGTTGATCTTCAGTGCGATTCCCCCTTTGCACTCCCCCTGTTAGTACATTGAGGCCTGTACGAAGAGTGGACTTGGATCTAGTCCAGTGTTCGTACCTGCACTTCTGGTCATAAGAGTGGCCGTAAGGCCCGTTCGCCCTGTGTATTTTAGGTCCGTCTTTACAATGAACAGGAGATGCGAATGCTTATGCAAGGCAGCCCAAGACAGAAGCTTCATGAGCGGCGGACCAGATATGTCCACATGGTTTCAGCCCTTACTGATTCTTTAAACGGACACAGTCACACTGTTTGCTGTCAGTTCTGTTTTAGATTTAAGAATTTATTCATCAAACGAATGCGGGGTAATTTAGCACTCGATTTTAGTTCGAGGACAAAGGTAGCTTCGACGGATAACGCTGTTCCGTAAGGTTTCGTGCAGTCCTTCGGCGAAAAATTCTTCTTCTCCCCTATCCCTTCCTTGTACTCTGCCTTCTCCATTACCTCCCCTTTCTTTCGTTCTCCTTCTCTCTGTAGACAGCTAGCTGTCTGACGGATATAACCATGAATATAATCCCGCGTGTGTGTGTGTGTGGTAAACGATGTCGGAATTGTGTGCACAAATGTAATTGTCTGCTCTGTGCTTTAGCATTAATCGCTGCAGACGTGCTTTGAAATTTCTATTGTACTCTGGAGAAAGGCGGTTGTACCAGACCCGTGGATGACGCGTGCACTTCAACGCCAAAAGTACGCAAACTCATCTGCGCGCACGCAAAAACAAGCGCACACACCCACACCTGCACAGAAATGTGCACGCCCACTAGCTTTCAAAACAGCTTTCACGTTTGCAGAGCAAGAAGCGGTCTGGCAGCCTTGACTTGCGTAACAGCTGTGGCACCCACTGCGATAAGAGGGAGTTCACTGATCGGCCAGAGCTGCTAGCAGAGGGTCACGGCGAGGGTGGGGTTAAGGTTAGGTCTGCAGCGCTAACTCGGAGAGTTAAAACGGCTGTCGACTGGCGTCCTATTTATGTTTATGTCACGTCACTACAGCTGAGCAACCGCCCCCTGCATAATGCTTTGTTTCTCTGTTTATGTTCTTTACTGGTAATCCTCTTCATGCAGAGGGATGGATGCACTGGTGGGGGTACAATGAAAAGACAGTCGCATGTATTAGTCACACTCGCCTGCAGACAGGCGAGTGCATACATGTGATCTGTGTGTGCGTGCCTCTCTCTCTCTCTAAATCCCCCCCCCCCATAGCGCTCCATCAGTCACTAATTAAAACAAACTGTGTTACGATGAAAAACAATTATAGGCCTGCGCACAGTGCGACAGATGGTCCGCGTGCGAACTCTGCACCACAGCATCGCGTTTGCCGCGTCACATGTAAGACGTACCGTGCAACCTAAGTGTCGTGTATGGCATAACATAAAGTTGTTGGTCAAGTGCCAGTAACTCCTTGTGAAGTTTTGCCACACACGCCATTTACTTCTGTAGCCCCCTTCCCCACACACAAGCCTGTTCTTTCTCTTCCCTTGTGTGTGTGTGTGTTTTTTTTTTAAAAACAAGTTACTCCCAGCAAAGCGATGATGGACGACGATCTAAAATTGTCGTTCCCCTGTCGGTGGACATTGCCTTGCATGCCGGACTGTTACTAGTAATCTTACAACTACTGTTTCTGCTGCTTTTCTTACTATTGTTGTTGTTGCTGCTGTGGTCACGAAAGTACGACGGAGTACAACGCGGTGACTTTAAACTGTCTGTGCTGTGTGCAAAACTGACTTAACAGCCTGAAGATATTATTACATTATTTGCGATGCATAATATGTAAAATGTGTGCAAATCTGACTGAACAGTGTGGCGAGATTAAAAAGTGTTGTCAGCGTACACAGAACCGTTAAAAATTTGCAGAACTAACTGGCGAGACGGAAGATGCTAAACTAATTCTGGTGTGTATTCGACTGTTCACAGTGTGTCAAGATGTCTCAGTGTTGTAAAGTATGACATCGGGATAGTAGTCGTGTATATCGAACTGTTGAATGCTGTTTGTAAAGTGACTAAACAGCTTACAGATAACTGACCAATTCCTGGTGTAACTCAAATTTTACTATTTGTTATATGTATAGCTAGCTATCAGATTTTACTCGGTATCATATGTATAGATTTGTCAATTTTTATTCTGTGTCGTATGCACTTAAAAGCCCACGACTATAACAGACTTAATTCACTATCTGGCAGGCATTTTAAAGAACTGAATATTTTAAACTTAACTTTTAAATTTTAAAAAATCTCGACAGTTTCATTTCTTTATGCCACAATTTGTCCTTTTAAAAAATTTTTACTTGGTCTCGAAGGATCAGAGTGCACGGATGTGAACTTTGCACTCCTGAAGGTCGCAATTAAGTGCGCGTGCGTACGTTCACCTGAGCTGCTGTTCCTCTGAGGCCTCTGGGATAGAAGACACGTGCACCAGTAATGATAAGTCTGCCGATGAGAAACACGTGTACCGGTGTTGAGAAAGCATGCAGAGCCGAAGGACGCTTGTATAATACCAGTGCTGAGATAGTCTGCGAGATAAATAGCATACACGGGGTACATCTCTGTGGCACAAGCTCCACGAAACTTTCCACAAGCGGGTGAGGTCGGGGAAAGGTGGACCAGGTTTTCATGGCGACTTCCTGCAGGCCTATATCTCGTTGTCAGCTTACAATCAGTATTACGTGATGTGTTGAAGATACGGCGCTAGTGAAAGTTTTGTCACGCGCGCCCACACACCACTCTCCCTCTCTCACACACAGAGATGGGGAAGAGAGAGAAGCAGGTGAGCCGACTATCCAGTTAAGAGACAGACATGACAGGAAACCCCAGAGAATGCCGGACTGAGTGAAAAAGCAATAGAGTAAGTTGCATACAGCAACTCGAGAGATTGTTTAATGTTTAGCATCAATTCATACAGCAATCTCATGACGGGAGAAGGTGGGAAGGGTGCAACGAAGGGTGTTGGGAATACGGGGAAGGGGGAACAAACCACAGCACCCGGACAAACCCCGGACGGCCAGCTGTATAGAAATACGCGTGTTGGACACTGGATCCGAACCCCTGTATCGGTGGCAGTCACGAATTACTGTTATACCACAGCCCGCCTCTCTTACAGAGAGGAAAAGAGTAATAACCTTTTGTTACGTCATTCAAACATAAGATTTTATATAAACAAGTAAGACGCAAATTAAAGGGGCACATAATGCGTTCTCCTTTTTTAAAAAAATTGTCCACGGAAGGACAAAATATTGTAGACATTGAATGTTTTAGTGTCATGAGAAGTTCAGGGTTAATCCCTGTTTACTGGTTGTGCTGTTGTTGTTGTTTCTATTGTTTTGTTCATATCTCTTTCCTGTTTCCTGTGCAAGCAAAAGGAAACTTCGTTTTATCCTGGATTCTGTCTTTCTGTGTCTTTCTAGTCATCACTCTTCTGAGGACTGGCTAAGGCTATGACCTTTCTGAACCACGATTTGCATATATAATTTAAAAGGAAGAGAGGGGGAACACACACACACACAGAAAACTGAACTGAGCTGAATTTTATTTCGTGGACAGCATAGCCCTTGAAAGGCGGGAGCATATATTCAATACAATAATACAACGATACAATAGTACAATGATACAATAATACAAGGATACGATTATACAGTAATACAATGATACAAAATAGTCACCTCATCAACACACACATTCTTTCGCTTGCATTCACAGTACAGGCCGGCGGCTTGAGGAGAGAGAGATGGGCCATACATAGTATTCCTCTGGCGTCCGGTCCCTCATCAGATACCCCTTATGTGGAAGTTTTCCTTGTTTCTCTTTTAACAGAGGCTAGAAGTCTGAAGGATGCCACAAGAAATGATCTCTTTCCTATAGCCCAGCGTACGATTCGAGCCGCCATATTGCCGAGAAATGTCTTTCGATAAAAAGTACCGGAACGCCGAGGCATCCTTTCTGCACCTCCTACCTATCTTTGGCTCTGAACCCAAGTCTGTATCTGAGATAACCGTTCAAAAATAAACTTTAGTATGGGCATCCTGATTACTTTTTTTGGTGATAGCATCTACTTCAAGCTTTAAAACTAGCGTGGCTTTTAAAAGCAATGCAGGTTTCTCTTTCTCGATAACCTGGTTTCTATAACAGCATGAGACCTATCTAGGGTCTAGAAAAATAGCATGATTTCACGCACTCAGAGAGTGTGGTTATCTCAGCAAACTGATATAATGCTTCTATAAATTGAGAAAATGTCCCCACATGTACGACTGGCAAGGTTTCCACTTCGCTGAAGGGTTGACAAGACTGAGATGAAGGCAGGGGAAGTAAGAAGGTTTAACAGGAAACAGGGGAGTGTTTAACGGATTAATAAATGTGTTTGTGTGCGTGTGTGTGTGTGTGGTTTTCTTTGTCATGTTTTTGAAGGATGAGGAGATGGGAGTGGGGAGTCAACTCGCTTTCAGGACGAAAAACAAAGAAAGAGAAGCGTGGTAACCCAATGAGCGGTAGTAATCCACAACTTATGAAACACTGTCCGTTAAGTTATCAAGCTAACACTTGAGGCGCGCCTTCTGGCTCTGGACTGGCTTGCATGAGCATTCTTATGCCCTGTTCACATGTAAAGGTGCACGTAAAATACACAGGGTGAACGGGCCTTGTGACCACTTATGACCGGAAGAGCAGCTACAAACGCGTATGAAGCCCAGTCCAGCCCAGCCCGGTAGTGTACTTGTATGTTGTTGTTTTTTTAACTGGTACAGGAGTAATTACGCACCTGTTACATGGTACGACTTCATCTTCGTTACCAAATACGAGTTAAGCTGACCCTGCCCAGCAACATAGTTGGTATGCTCCGTTTGACTTTTAATGCTTTTACTTTAATTTTATTTATTTGGAGGTAGTTCCGAATCATTGTGCCCTTACAGTATTCCACTACCGCGTCGCCATAGGGGTTGGACGAAGCTAAAGCTGACGCGTCCGAATATTGAAGGAGATGGAGGGGGTGGGGGTACTACTGCAGAAGTAAGGTACTCATGTCGAAAGTCTAACCTTGACCTTTGGCCTGAATATTGCGGTGGTAGTTTGTTGCTCACCTGTTAATACTGTACGTCACTGAAAGGTCAGCAACATATAAGGAGAGCCTGCGAACCCTGAGCCGCGCAGAAGAAACCTTAACCCATCCCCCCCCCCCCCCCCCCCCCCCACACCACCGAAAAAAAAACCCCTGCGCATGCTCACTCACTCGGCTGCACGTACACATGCACACACATAAGCACGCACTAACGCGTTGTGTCTTAGTTTTACTCATCACTCGATCGTTGTAAATTCCTGCACCAGCGAGTCTGCCCTGATTACTGCTGCTATCAGCCCACCGTTTGTCTTCAAAGCTGTCATTGAAACATTTCCAGATATCTGCTCAAGGACAACCCGCAGACGGTGCAGCTTCTACGCGTGCCCTACATCTGCAGCAATCTGGCATCTCACGTTACCTGTACGTGCCGAAAGGTCGAGGGTCATTAGCATATATAGAGAGAGCTTCTTGCTTACGTCACACAAGCTCGGCTCTGATCAGCGCGAACGGCGGCACCGTTACGTCCCTCCACGCCTCCTCTTCATCAGAAAGAGTCATCGTACATAAGCAACCTCTGCCTCCGTTTTGCAGCCCTGATCCAGACTAAATGCGTTACTTTCAACTCAAAGATGTCTATAAACGGAGCAGCGGATTTTTTTTCTTTGAGTTAGTCGAAGTTGTTTATTTTCTCTGGGCGGAATATTTATCAGGAGTCTGTTACCGAGGCAAATGGCAAGTGGTGGTGTCCTTGATGTCCTTGTCCTTAAAAACTGTCAGCTTCTTTTATCCTGTGGATAATTTGCAAGCAGCTTAGGCCGATGATCAATATTAGTGATATTTCGATTTTTTTGTACTGGCTGTAGTTTGCAGCCACACAAAGTTTTGCAGTTCGCTCCTTTTGTTCGATCAGTACTGAGGAAGAATTAAAAAAAGCTTCTGTATCATAAATTGTGTGGAAATGGTTGCGAACAACTTAGGCAAAGGACTTGCAGACACTTTTATACACAATTTTTAAAATGGCGTCTCTTGCGTTCAGATCGGATTTCTTTTACGCAACAACAAAAAAATATTCCAGAATACCGACACCTCGGAGGAGAATGACACAGGCCCCAGAGAAGGGAGGGTGAATTTGGGGAATAAAAGAGAGGCAAAATATTTACGACTGTCGCGTAGAGTATAGCTGGCCGGCGTGTGTCGCACAGCACTCGTAGTAATGGCGTCTGGTGAGGACGATCACAGTTGCGTAGATAAAGTGACGCGTCACGCGCGCGCTCTTGATGTAATATACGTTTTACGAGATAAAAGCTTAGGTGGGCTGGGTGGGAAGAGGGCAGAGTGGTGGCGGCGGCGGCGGGATCTTTTGCTTGAGACACGTGCAATGTTGACCAAGGGAGGTAACAACATTAACGACAGTCCTAACTGTAAGAATGTCTTGTCAAATAAATAATAATAAATAAATAGGACGAATTTCTAAAGACCTTTGTGTCGAGTGCAAAAGATACCTCACCCACCTTTTTATTCCCCCCCCCCCAAAAAAAAAAACTTTTAGCATGGCGTCAACAACGTCATTAGAGGACAGAGCGCTTAAATTATCGAAAGATAACTCCAACAAAGGTACTGGCAGCGCTCACACATAGCCGTATGCAGACGCCTGTGCCCTAAAGGGAGCTTACCGTACCTAAACACGTAGCAAAGAGAGGGCCGAAAGAAAGGAACTTGGCAGATCCTCAAAAAAGATCTGCCCGCCCTTTCTTTATAACGGCGCTATTCTTCACACAGCTAGCCCTCGGTGCACAACGTGTGCATACAGAGAATCCATGTTAATGAAGTCAACCCGCTCACCAAGCGTGTGTTGACAACTAGGATTCAAAGACGAACACAACATATGACAAATACATGGAATCCTCAGAGTGCAAATTATAATTAATAAACAACAAATGAGGACAGAGCGCT
>SMGT01011595.1:131382-143977 GCA_004794575.1 Lanistes nyassanus
TTCTCATTGGTTCTTCGAAGCTGATATCTACGCGTTTCTATGAAAGAACGCGTGACGTCTTTCTTTCTATGACTACACAATTTTATGCGTCACTAACGTGTCAATCCTTCAATGAATGAAAGGAAGCTTACTATCAATTCAATGAATGAAAGGAAGTGAGACGATCATAAAAAAGAATACAATGAACAATACAAGAACTATAGCGCTGAAGAAAACCTTCAAAACGCAACAGCCCCATCCTGCCATAATGCGAAATCGCCACATTTACCTTATAAGGAATAAACAATAATTAATCCATCATTTACTTGTGGAAGCTGGAAAAAGTGCCAGCTTAAAAATTTACAATTAAATGCAAAAGCAAAAGCACAGTCTCTGCCAAATGATATGTGCTAGGGTGAGCTCTTGGGTTCACAGAGAACGGGTCATGGACCGCTAGTACATTGCCAGCTAAAACTCTTGTGTGTTTTAGCTCGTGGAATGCGGTTGTGTGTACACATGTGTACAAATGGTCACGCATCCACGCACATGAAAGAGGGACCGTAAATCAGTGTTCTAGCCAGTGAATTAGTGCACATCTGGAGACTCTCTTGAGCGGACGAGGGTGTTTTGCACGGCCACGATCGCACGTAGAAAAGAGTGGGGGTGGGGGTGGAGAGAGAGAGAGAGAGATTGGTGCAGGGTACTACCCAATACGATAGTGTACATCTTGAGACCTATCATTACCGGACGAGTGCGGGCTCTAATTCGCCAAATAAGGCCGAGTGTGTACATGCGGGGTCACGCCTGATGAGCTAGCTAAGACCCACAGACGTTCTGCCAAGAAAGTTCGTAGAAAGGACAGGAGTGGGTAAAGCCTCTTTTCAGCCTTGAAACTGGCTGTAAATTTACTTTCTTATGAAATTTTGTCCTGCCCTGATGTTTTATATATACATGTATACATAAACAAATTTCGTTAAGTGTAAAACGTGGATTTTTATTACAAAAAAGGTCGGACTGAGAAAGTCATCCGCTGATTCGAAAGTTTGAACTGTGTGTCACGGTCTGGGTTTGGTAGTCCAGCTAGTCTAATAGTTTGTGTCGCCGACTAGTACGTCATTGATATGCACTAATGTTTCAAAGTTTATGTTAGAACTTTATCTTCAAGTCAGCATCTGTGCCGGTTAAGCAAAGCTTGAGATCAAAGCTGACTTGGCGCAGAGGTCTATACACACCTGGCAGGCTGGCTAATGATAGTAGCAGCTGGTGTCGAGCTAAGATCGAGGCAGATGGCTTGAGGTATATGACTATTGCAGGCGTGAAGACCCTGACAGCCGTCGTCAGCTAGGCAATGATTGAAGATAGAAGACTATTAACCTAGCCGATTCAGCCAAGTCATCAAACAGTTCAGGTCAAACTGTCAGCAGCTGAAAGGTGTCGATCAGGCTAGATACGAGGAGTTGAGGGGGAGGCGGTAGGCTTGATATCTCTGCAAGTAGAGCTGCGGGCTAGCGTGTGGATCTGCTGGCTCGAATCCAGTAGTGGGTTAAGGATTATTTCCTGGAGTTACAACATTGTCCAGACTCTATATGGTCAAACCCCGAACATTGAACTGCATCTTCGCACTGGCCATCCTCCTGCAGCTATCAGTCTGGTGGTTCTTTCAATGCGTAGCTTAGTAATAGGACCCCATGGCCCTATAGTGTGAAATCACTTGGACAGCTCTGCATTTAGAGAAATATATAGTGTGTGGAAGGCTGCTAGTTCGAACACAGTAACGGCCAAAGATTAAATTCAAACAATGGATTTTTTTAAAAATGGAGTTAACGCGCAGACTCGTGTGCAGAATCCATGCCCTGATCCTGACCATGTTCTTGCAGCGATCGGTCTGGTGTTAGGTAATTCGAGAGGGACAGTGCTTCTACCTCGCGGTACTATGAGGTGTGGGTCAGGGGTGGTGCATATACGCATATTTCCATTGGTTAGTGTCTTAGCACTGACAGAAGACGATGGGACAGCAAGTCCGACACATGTGTGTCCTTAGGCACCTGTTGTGTCAGTATCACATGCAGTACATCCGCAGACTTTTCTCAGATCAGGGCTTAGTAAGTAGAAAATTCCGAACGCAACGCGTGAAGCACCAATGCTTGCAACTTCAGCAGCCCAACCACATCATACATAATGCCTAAAAAGGTAACACAAAATTCAGCTATGACGCCAGCAGCACACGAACCTCATACAAGACTAGATTCCTAAATATAAAATCATAATCTTTTATTCTATATCTTTCCTTTCAGTCTTCTTCCTTTTTTTTTTTTTTTGACTTCAAAGCCTTCTGAGCGTGGGAAGGAGATTTATCGTTCAGTTATCAAGAAAGTAATTCTCATTCTTTGAGGATGAGTTTTTCTACTTGTACTTTAATTCTCCTCCCACAACTGCGTCTATTATTCTCTTGTTAATCCGGCCAATCCTATTCCACATAAAACCAGGCGTATGTTAGACTATTTAAACAGCTAATGCTGCCGAGGTCAGAAAAACGTTAACTCCTACCAGTTCCAGAAATCCCATAAGAACTAAAGAAATTTATTCGAAATAATGTTTACAAAATTCGTTCCGAAAAAAAGTCTATGCTTCAAATAATTGTTTTTCGCAGAAACTACAGGGAGCACACAAAATTTGACGAACAGGGAACATTTGAAATGTGGCCGTTCGCGTGGTGAGGGAGAGGCTGCTTCTGGGATGTGAAGTACACAGCCGTCTGTGCCGGGACGAAAAACATTTTGTTATGAAGACATCCTATCGATTTCTCCAACCCACCAGCTTCCCCAACCCTCCTCCCTCCTCTCCCCGGTCGCAGTACCTGGACATAAATCCGACGTTACCCCAGGATGGGACCTGTTCGACCAATCAGAGTGCAGCTCTCCCCAGTCGCGACTGCCAAGCCTCACGGGAGCAGATTTATTTTTAGCCAAAATCAGCGCGTTTGCGCTGTACTTTACACGCGCCATCGATCAGCTGAACAGAAAAAAAAGGTACATCCTTCCCGCTTGCTTTCTCTCTGTCTGTTTACTCACTCCCCCCTCTCACAGTTTTAAGCTATTTCCGCTGAAGTGTTGCAACGTTTTGGAGATGTTTCAGTTCGTCACGTTAATTTAACATGCATGCTTTTCATTGTTTTGCTAAGATTTACGAGCACGAATAAGATTTAATAATGATAATTTCCAACATTTTGCAAGCAGTATTGTATTCACTGAAGTGAACACACGTGAAACTAAAATGCATGTCGCTACTGTTGTAATTTTTTTAAAAGCAAACTGTACCTGTGCGTGTCTGGTGTACACTTTTCGTTGGCCTACCGACGTTATAAATTGTGCCTACATTTAGAGACCTTCGACTTGCACTATATCCGCCTTGCCTCCACAGTTATCATCAGTCGCCCAAGTGACAACTGACATTTCACCTAATTTCCAAGGACATCGCTTAACCACTCGAGTGTGGGTCAACGGAAAATACCAGCACTGTCCCACTCCTAGTATGCGCACCACAAGATATTGAGTATACTTTCAGGAAAGGGGTATAATTTCCTTGTGACGCCGAGTAGGTAGAGAAGATCGCAGAAATGGTAAAACGATTAGGACGCCACGAATTAACAGTTTTCTAAAAATAACTGATAAAAAGACAGAAAGTGTATAAATACAATCTCAGTTTCAGCTAGGTGTCGGGGTTAGGCGAGCTGGGAATACTAATTACTCAGGTCGGAATTATTTTTAATCAGCACTTCCCGATCTTTTTCGTTAGCAATCTTTGATGTTGACTGTGTTCTTAGAAGAAAGCAGCTGCGTCTCGCAGTGTCTTAAACCTCTGGCGCTGCAAAGTACGACCCAGAAGGGAAGAGAATACTGTGCACGGGGCCTTCCATGAGTCCGCGCGCTGCACGCGGCCCTGGCTGCTATTTTTTTCCTCTTAGTGGGCGGAACTAGGTCAAGGCCCCAGCGTCACGAAAACAGGACAGCGACTGACGTCAAGCAGGCGGGAAAAGGCGAACACGGAGCCTGCGCAGTGACGAAATTCTCTCGAAAGTGGCAGTTTTTCCACCGGCGGAAAAAAATTGCTTTTATCCAATCTATTCGCCTTTTTAACTCACCAACCGTGAGCGTATATCATTAAAGACTGGTGTGTGTGTGTGTGTGAGAGAGGAGGAGTGTCCACTGTCCAACGGGAAAATTACTGTCGTTGATGATGCACTGAAATCCCACTTAGAGACTTTTAAAGGAAGTGGAGATCAGAAAACTAGAAAGAAAAAATATCAAAACTAAGCCCATTAAGTATTCACGAATGACGCGATGAAACGATCAATATTGACATGGTAATTATTTTTTTTAAAATCAGGACCACCATCAAACTCTTTTAGTGAATGTCTTCTGCACCACAGTTTTTGCAAGACTTTATTACAGTGAATTACATTTTAATAGTTTCCAATCTATCATGCATTTTAAAAAAACTTTAGTCTGTATCCATCATTAATTAAGAATGCATTTGCCAAATTTAGGTGGTGTTTTTTAGTGTCCACAAGAAGAATAAAGATCACAAATCATGGATATCCATGGCTTTTTGTGGGCAGCAAAAGAAAGGGACACAACTTGTTGCCATCAAGTCACACCAGCCTAGTTTAGGGATAGGGTTACTAATTAATTCTGTTTTGTCCTGTCAAATTGTTCGCTCCAGAACTGGACTGACAATTTTGTTTGGGTCCCGCAAGGCTCCAGTGAACAGGAATGACGCCGAACGAAAGTGACCTTGGCTTGTTTTGTCTTTTTCTGGGGAGGGGGACAGAGGGTGCGGCAGCTATGTGTGGATCCGTTTAGACGTACATTTGAGGGTGGGGGGAGGGGTAGGGTACGTGTCCTTAGATTTCACCACGTTGCTGTTATTCAAGCAAGTCTTGTGCAAAAGACACTCCCCCCCCCTCCCACTCATACCCGGCCTTTTCGTTCCACCTGCTGAGCGACAAACATGAAGGGCAGAGAGTTTGGGCATTGAGCAGGGCATTGGCCTTCGTAGACTGTACCGGACTTCACTCATACCTGTTAGTCGCTGACAGACGAAGCTATCTTATGCCAGATTTCTTACACTCCAGGAACTTTCCCACCCACGTACACACGCAAACACTTATATGCACGTGTAAACATATACACACACAAGGGCAAAGCACACACGGACACACACACAAACTGGGGAGACACGCAAAGAAAGACAGCATACCTGAACATTGCAAACTAACGCGAGGTTCACACTTGCATGCTGGATCTGCGCAGCCGCAGCGAAATTGTGTGATATGCAGCTGAGGCGGTAACATTTTCTCCTTGCAGAAACATCAGTGTTTTGTTCCGGGTACAAAATAAAAAACGATCTTAGCGATTAATTTGGAAACAAGTACTTCCAAGTAGTTAAACAAAAACTTGCTTTCTAAAGTTTAACAAGAATCATTTGCAAATAATGATTGTTCTCTCAGAACTGTTATCATACATTCCTCCTACAGACCTTTGTTTTCTGAAATACAAAGAAAGGTCAAATGCGGCTCTGTACATGGTAACACAATAACTTCTACTGAACAATGCCTCGCCGGTAATGACGTCATGTTGCTAAGCATTCTTAAAGATAGCACAAGTACTTTAAGGGTACTGATCTGCATCTCATTGTGTGTGTGCGTGCGCACGTGCGTGTGTGTGTATGTGTGTGTGGCAGGTTCCTATGAGGCGCAGCACAATTATCCTGCCCTTGCCATCCTAGAAATTAGGAATTTTAAGGCAGGATATAGAGCGCTTATTCTTGGTCGAAATGATCATGTGCCTGATCACACGACAACCATAGTTGGAAATTTCTAAATTAAAGGGACTACCGAATTTTTCTGGCAGTTTGGGAAACATCCAATGCATTTGCCCCTGTATAACACATACATCACGACACAGATATCATAATGTTCTTCTGCAAAACGCTAACTTAAAATTTTTGTTAGCTTCTGGCTGAAAACGAGCGTTTACGCATGTTTTTGTCACTGAGCGTAACTCTGATATCAGTTATGTTTATAGAATTTTGAAAATAAAATAATAAATTCGACACTTCGTAGCAGAGTTGCCTGATCGTCAAGGCCCATCGTGTGTTGGAGAAAAGAGTTATTGGGATTTTTTTTCTCCAACGCCAGCAATGTTTGTCAATTCTTTGTTTACTTCTGACTCAAAGCTCCACCACCTACGTCATGACTATTACGGGCGCCCAACCAGACACCGAGTGTGTTTACGCGAGAACGAAGCCCATGCTTATCAAGCTTTGAAGGATTTCTGTGTTCTCCGGCGAAACCGTTCAGAGTGTGTCCTCATCTGATTTCTCTTTACCAAAGGTCTGACAAACATCCGGGTGATCTCGGTCATCGAGCAGCGAGACCGGAGTTGGTGTTGAGTCCAAAAGCAGTGACGTTGCCCGACATTATACGACACTGTAACTCTGTGGCTTCGTGACACTTCCTGCAGCCTCTCCCAGGGCTCACCTGCTCAGCGTTACTGTTCAGTTCGTGCGCCTGGGCCCTTCAAGGGAAAGAGTGGGGCTTAGAGAGTTATAGATCGGGCACAAATTAAAATTATAGGTCATTCGCCACAAGGGCAGATCACATAACCCACATGCTGGTGTCCCATCTCTTGGTCCCTCGTAAAAACTTTTTTTCAAGCGATATAATGCTCTTCACGTTTCTCGTAAGCAGACGTTGTCGCTTATGTTCGTCAGGGTGAGCGCTGGTGATGAGACTGTAGAAGGATAGGTGCAGCGATCCGGCATGCTGGATGGGTTGAAAGTCAACAGGTCAATGACTCTTTTTAAAATTAGTGCTGTTAACCTTTTTTAAACCTCACGTGTCTAGCCAGATTTCTGACCCTGAGCTTGAGATATTACAAGAAATACCCTATGCACAGTGGCATACTGAACTGCACGAGAGAATTTTGCGAAACAAAAGAGATTCCATGAGCTTGTAGAATGTTTAAAAACAAGAAGGCATAAGCACACATTTAAGACATTTCATTTCTTTTTCTGGGAGAAAACGCGACTGTGTAGCCTTTAATCAAGTACCAGAAAATTGTGTATTGTAACAGCACCATTTAGGATCAGTTGTAAAGGTTTAATAGACGACTGTGCACGTAACAACATAGACACTCCTCTCTATCCGCATCTCTAACAGAATGTGGGGTGACGAGGGAAAAAACAAGGTTTTTGTGTGCTTTCGGAATATCGTCTGACTCAGACAAATCGATTATCCGAAGAAACTAAACCTAAACCTCAATATTAACAGTGTTTACCCGACTTCGTCTCAACGAAAGGGTTTTAAGAGGACATAAATCTCTCCAAGAGCTTGAAAAGAAAACAATGCACATTCAGACCACAGGATATGGAGGGGAGACAGAGAGGGGAGGGGTATGACTGGATTACACAGTGTTATTGAAAACTAAACACACTAGGACGGACACGTAAGACTGTTGACATCTCGTCTAATCTATGACCAGTCAGCTTGATTCATGACGAGTTCACATGGTCATTAGGCAAAATTTTAGTTCTCTCTCTCTCTCCACGCCATTAAAAGGAATGTAGTCAACTGGATTTCCCTTTTAACATCGATGATATTATTGGCCATTACCGGCTTAGTTGAGATGAACCTACTGATCAGTTGTGTCATCAGAGCTAGATTTGCGAATCGCATGCGATACGGAAACACACAGAAATCTTTTCCATACGGACGGCCCCACAGGGACAGGCTTTCTTGACCCTACAAAACCATGTCTTGCTTCACCCCTTTCCGTGCTCCCACCTCACTTCGACCTCCCCCCCCCACACACACCCCCACCTCCAACGAAAAAAAAGTCTGACAGAGTTGCAGCCCTTGATATTTGTGTTTCGCTCAATCGCGATCGCTTTCGTGCAGAAAGTCTGGCTGTCAACGTTGCCATGGCAACATCTCGGAGTGACCTGAGCAGACACGGGTCTTGTAGCCAGCCCGAGGATCGCCCGGGCTTCCTGAAAGGCAGACAATCGGTATGAACTCGGGGAGTCAATCACGCGCCCGACTTTCGCTGCGGGCAGAGATGGGGCGGCAGTAGCGATCAATACCTGCACGTGCACCCACTTGAGGTTGGCTTTTATTGGTGTCTTTTTAAGTCGTCGACATTCTCGTGGCTGTGTTCACACGCACCTTAGATGTGCACGTGCGAGCGCGCACTACATTACCGTGTCTGTGTGTATTAGTGCGCCCATTGCCCATTGCCCGATGCCACAAACGGTTTGTCTTCCTAACAACCTCCTACCCTTGCTAAACAGCCGTATGTCGAAGTGATGAAAACGACTAAAAACGGAGCTATCCTGATGCATTAATTCCCAGTAGGCAATGCATTGTGAATCAATTTAAAGGGAACGCAATCGACTTTGCTCCCAGAAAAGGCTACCATGTCTTGTTCCAAATCTGTACGTGTCTACTTAAAAAAAATTATAGCAGCACATTTCACCTCTTGTCTCACGGAGAAATCATATCCTGTTCAATATAGCAATGTAAAATCTTGCGAATCGTGAGTGAACAGTTTTCACTAAAGCCTCGCACAGTGGAAGGAGAGAGAGAGAGAAACCTACAACAATGTGTGTGACTGTGGTACCACCTACATTGCTATTCTTAGAACCACGTGCCTGCAGCTTGTAGAAAATGATAATTCGCACCTAGTTGTGCGTTGTGGATAATTTATATCTAGCGCGATCTCTAAACACACTATTTACAATAATGGAAATGTCAGTTTTGCGAAATGTGAATCCTTCCGAAAAATGTCCGATTTCTTTGTAGGAATATAGTTCTCTCTGCCCAGATCACCACCCCTCTCCATTCTGGGTAATGAAGTAGATAAATCACTTTTTTTTGGGGGGGGGGCTATATCCGCAATGGTGGCTGGACTTGGCGGGGGATGCTTATGGGTTAACAGTAGGCATCACTGGATGATTTGTCACGTCTGAAGAGTATTTGCCCCTTCGTGCCTGTGATTTTTAAAAGGTAATGCCATCCACTGTCACAAGTTGAAAGGGTGTCTTAACGGTCAGATATAAATACATATATAGTTATCTAATATAACTTGATAATAACCTGATTATAAAGCCATTATTGCAGATGAGAATGGGCAATGTCCAATGGATTAGGCGAACAGGAAAGGACAGAGGGTGTTTATGAACGGAACGGATTTTTGACTAGAGGCCCAGCTCCTTGACTGCTTATCAGGTTATAAAACTTTGATTAAAACTTAGCGAATATTTTGCAAAAATACGTTCACGTATGAAACACAGTCAGATCCTTTGCTATTGATGTAGAATTTTCATCCTGGATTATTGACACAGCAATGACTTAGGCGTCTGCACACCGCAGGACCTACTGCACTTTCACGCTTCAGATGGGACAAAAAAAGCTGTCATACATTGAAATTCACAGTCTTGTAGCATCGGCATAGCAGAGAGAGAGAGAGAGAGAGAGAGAGAGAGAGAGAGATGTAGCTCCAGAAAATAATTGTGTTGTTGCAATCTCTTTGGTGTTACATCAACTTTGAATTACGGGAAAGACATTAGTTTTCACAAAGACAAAACCTTAAAAACCTATTTGTTAAAATCTCTCAAGCCCATTTGTGGCGTCACTTCTCCCTTTTTGCAATTGTTTTTTAACATCGATATGAGCATCAGTTCTCCATTTTTGCACTCGTTTTTACTTTGATGCGCGCATTTTCAGCGAGGGTAAAGCTTCCTGCGCCACGCAAAGCAAACTGTTAGTCCACGCAGTCCTGCCAGTCATATGGCGGCAAAGGTATAACAGGTTTCTCAGACACCAAATTACGGACTTATCACACGTATATGCTTTAAAGCAAGTCTGAACACACAGGATTTATGCCCTGCAAGAGCAAAATAAAATAAAGTAAAATAAAATAAAACGCCTGAAGTCATGATCTGACATCTCCACCATCGAAGGGTAACACAATCCATATAGTTAATTTTCATAGCATAAAGCTCATGCACAGAGTTAGCGTGTAAGGGAGCATTTCGAGCTTTGATGAGTAAGAGGTATACATCTGTGTGTCTTTCAGGTGCCCTGTCACGGGTGAATTCTTTCTCCACTTCTTTTTAATATTTTATTTACTGCAAGGGAGGCCATAGCTATAGTCGATTTACGCAAATTTCTGTGTACAATACTACTTATCACCTTTTTGTCGCATTTTACTGATTCCTTGTCCTCCCCTGCAAGCAGACGGCTGGCTGACGTCAACGTGACCATAAACTGGATGAGTTTACTTACGCCCACCCAGTCATGCTTTTCTCCAAATGTACGTAGGTCCACGCCTCTCTTTCGTGTCTTTCTTTCGCCCTAAAGCCTTTCTCTCTCTTACTGCTTTCTCCCTCCCTGACACCCGCACGCACGCACGTTCTCTCTGACGCAACGACTCCCCCCTCCCTCACAAACACTGTCACCTGTGGCACTGTGCTCAGCAACAGGAAGCAGACGCCAGACAGTGATACAGCACGCGGGCTTACCAAAACACGATCCGCAAGCTCCCCGCCGATTTCGGTGACGCGGTCAAGTGTTTGAACTGCATTTACCAGGACACGCGCAGAGTCTGAACAAGCTTAAGAACACCGTCAGACCAGTTGCACACGACGTCACAGTAACTCGTACTCCAAAACGTAAGCAAATACCCCATAATATATCCCAAGTCTGTCACGCCTTTTGCATGTGCCCACGCTTGTTCAGTGACATCTTCTCTGAGGAATTTTTAAGTGACGTATATTGAAGCAGTCGTGTTACTTCGCCAAAACCACTATTGGCAACCCAAATCTTAAAAAAAAAAACCTCCAACAAACCCCAGGCCACAGATATGCCGACCAACTGTTGTTCCTTAAAGTGTGGTAGCTAAAAATCAAGGTAAAGGAAGGTTCGCACATAGCGATGATCACTGAGGAAAACACGAAGGATCTTTGCGTCCCTCCCCTCGCCCCCTTCATTGTTCGTGACAGGACTCGAGTTTCTGTACTCGGTGGAGCTGCCCACGTGACGTCTAATGGGATATCCCCTTGGTCGTGGCTGAGGGACTTAGCCTAGACGGATAAACTAATCCCTTGACACAAGCCTCCCCTTGCCACACTTCAAATGTAATTTGCGGTTTTGTTCGATTTTCCCATGAGCTACATCTTCATGACGCAAATAACTTTGAGGAATGGTTAAGCGAAAAGGTTTTGTTACAGGTACTTTTGACTAACTGTACCCTTTGACATCAGGGGGCATGGGGTTCACTGTACCCTGACATTCTGCACTGATCTACCTAATGTACCGGTACGCGTCAGAGCTCTGGGTCCAGGTCTCTTCTGCACGCGCAGCGGGCCTGAACAGCACCTGACAGGTGACGTCAGGATGCGACGGTCAACCTCCAGAGTACGGTTCCGCTGTCTTTTAATAGTCTTTTGCCATTTCTCAGTCACGTGATATGAAAATGTCTTCAGTGCCTTTTAAAAAATAGGTCGTATGTTTTTTTCTAAGTAGGTCACATGATGCACGTAAAACAGGTCACAAGAAAAATCTTTTTTCTTTCTTTCATTCTTTATTTTGTCTCTTCCTTTTCTCTTTCCTTCACTCACTACCCTTTCATCTTCTCTCGCGGCTGTATTTATCTTTAAAGGACTTTATTAAAGCGTTAGCTATTAACAAAGACTTCAAATGGTTAATCACATCACGGCGCTGCAATAGGTTTTAGATCTCCGACCATGGATTCTTTCATTTATTGAGCTACAGAAAAAAGATCTTTCATAATTGAGTTCCATTCTCTGTTATGACCGAAAATGTGTATTGCCGCAGAGCGTTCACATTGAGACGTTCCTCCACCTGTCTGCAAAATCTGCTCCAAAAAACCCCACGGGTTTTGACAATGTTTCTGGGAGCGACTTTATTAAATAAAGCTATAGGTGGGGTCGTGGGGTCAAGAGCAGAAAATTATGGGATGTTTTTTTTTTAGCAGAGATGGCAATCAGGCGCTGAGCAGACTAAACGTGAAGTCAGGCAGACCAGCCATCGAGTAGTTCGCTGCTGATCTGAACACCACAGCTCTCTGCCTTTGGGAAGGCCTGGATAGATCTGCGGGCAGAGTATCAGACTAACGTGTGGAAGATGGGTGGTTCGAATCCAGGTGCAGCCAAGGATTATATTCTGGAATTAAACATTGTGCAGACTGCATTCGGCCATCTCCCGAACATGATAAAATACTGCCCCTCAGCCCTGGCCAACTTAGTGAAGCTATCGATGTGGAGGTTCTTTCTGTGCGGAGCTTAGTAAAAGCGCGAACTCAGCGCGAGCTCTCTCTAAAATTACCTACCATTTTGTGGACAGGGAGGAGTCGCTGTAGCTTTTGCAGGAAAAGGTCTACTTCAGCAACACGTGAAGCTGTCAGGGTCACAAACACAGCCACCACCACCGCCCCGTTGGTCTGTTCCCGCAGTTCTGCGCACTGACCTTGTGGATAAAGTTTACTCCTTACTTCAATCTTCAACCTTTTCTTCCCCCCCCCCCCCCCCCCCC
>SMGT01011595.1:146583-157112 GCA_004794575.1 Lanistes nyassanus
GGGGGGGGGGGGTCTCTGTAGGTTTCTGACATAGCTAGCTGACACTCGAACAAGCTGATATATATTTAAACAAAATGTTAGTAAAAGAAAATTTCGATTTTACGGTAGGTAGCACCTAATTTGAACTAACTTCTGGCGGCTATTCTTCTTAAATAATACTAGGCAACAGGTGTTGCTAATGTTGGTTTATTGCTTTTATTATTATGAGACACATTTTTGTTCTTTCTATTCTTTTCTGAAAGCTGGGATAGGTCAACAACAGTAGAGACCAACATTAATTTGTTGCATCCGAAAATATGTTCGTCCTGACACTGGAATTCACCCCTGTTCAAATGCTTAATAGACCCAAGAGTCACAATAACCTTTTCCAGGCCCTGTATGGATGTAAACGGTACTAAATTTATTCGCGAATAATGGATATTTTTTTCGTCTCTGAAAAGGCTGTTTCGGCAAACTTTAACTAAGCTATTTACTCCAGGGACGACTGAATAACTCAATTATTACCAAATAACGATGGTAAAACAAGCTATTCGGTTTTCTTGCATAGGGGGCCAGTTGTGAACACAACTTAGAATGAACAACTTGTTTCGGTTTTCGCTGAGTTATTATACGTTCCTCGGCCACTGTACAACGTACTGCACGCTAACGCGTTGCCAGATGTGCGGCAGATACAATTAATTTGAGAGAACGGCTTATGGTTCACGGTCGCTCGCTGATTGGGTGTCAGGAAACCCGTGGATAAGACACTCTTCACTTTTCTTGGATGTTTCCTTGCAGATGATAAATGTAGTTTCGCTAGCCTCTCATTGGACACGGGACAGAACAACCACTAGCAGCTCTCAAATCTTTTTCCTTAGCCAAAGAGGACAGGAGGATTAGAAGGACATTTCCTGCCACTGCAAGTGGTGTTGCTTTTGTTTTTTTTTAAAAAATATGTAACAGGCAGTATTTGTCGTAGACGAAATTCTTTTGAACACGATAAAGCATTCTAGCCTTTTCTTTTTTCTTTTGCAGCTGGCTACCGACGCCGCTACGTCGTCCAGGGCTTGAAGAATCTGAAGTACACAGACAGCTAGCCGGGCGACAGTGCTGTCAGTGAAATACCGACTTGTCCTACGCCGTCGTGGGAGAAAAACAAAATTGTTCGAATCGACCTCCATCGATCTTGCTAAACTGTCGGTAATGGGGTCACCGTAGTTATGAAGCGCTAGGCTGTGCCCTAACAGGTCGGGTTGAATGCGGGCAGAGAATGACAGCCTACCATCCGTCTTATGAAAATCTAATGGAGCATTTTGGTACATAGCCATGCTTGAATACCTAGCTAGGTCGAAATGCAGCTTGCAGAACTACAGATTTTAGTTATGTTACCCATGATGTACGCGACCATAAATAGTCCAATTTTTCAACATTTACACATAATATATGTGTGTTTCCACTTGACATAAGCTCGCATTTTGAGACAATAATCTTCTGGGCTGTCTTGCATGAGCCTTCGTAGCTGATTTTCCGGTCATAAGACCCATTCGCCCTCTGTGTTTTACGTCCACCGCTACGTATCAACAGGAGATGCGAACGCTCGTGCAAGCCAGCCCTGACTTTTGTCTACAAGCAGAAACATCAACAACAAGAAATAAACAAAAAGAAATAAACGTGTACAGTCTTAAGCCTTAGCTGCTGAACACAAAAGCAAGAAACAAGGCTTCTTAAAAGTCTGCAATAGATAGTACGATTTTTTTCAACATTAAATATGCAGAAGGAATAAAGAGGAGGCATGACCGAAAAACCAAGTTAATCGGCATCAAGAAAGAAAACAACCTTTCGGCAATGCAAAAGTTGCGGTGGTCAGTGAACGCACCGCTGAACTTCCACCCTCTCTCTCTCTCTGACTGTGTGTGGATGTGCGTGTAGGTAGATTTACGGCTGCGTGAGAACTGTGTGCACGAGAAGGAAAGTGGAATTTTTTTAATATCTTATGAAACGCAACCTGTATGATCCCAACACGTTTGGCAAGGATGTTGGCATCACCTCCACCCACCGCCACCACCACTTGAGAAAGAGCAATAAACTACCGGATGCAACCAGTCCCTGATGCTACATACGTTTGGATCACTTCAGCCAAGGGTCTGGCGGCGGGGTCATTGCTCGAGGTGGGTCAAGGACGCAGTCCTAGACAGCAGTTTTTGGCGCGTGATGAAACAGATTATACAGCTTCAGAACAGTTTGTCTCAGTAATATAGGTTACATTCTTAGGTTTGCAAATGCACATAAAATTATAATGCAAATGCAAGTTCTCAAGCATTCTCACTGAAAACTTATCCAGATTCCTCCAATATAGTTTTCTATGGGGATGCGCCATGTTCTTTTGACAATACTACAAAAGCTGACAAAGAAAGTACATGCGAATGTGAAGACCAGGAAGTTAGAATCATAAAAGATTTAAGAGGCGTGAGTATCTGTGGCTGCGCACAGTGTTAGGTGCAGTTTGTCAGTAGGTACAGGAACAGTTATATATGAAGGTATATGAAGCGGTACAGTTATACGTACAGGTATAAGAAGAGGTACAGTTATAGGTAAAGGTATAGGAAGAGATACAAGCATAGGAAGAGGTACAGGCTGTGTAACCCTACAAGTTTTCTTCATAGTCAGTAATTTAAAACTTTGGTCAAAGCATAACTTATTCTTCAAAGTAAAATATTGCAATTATTTTGGTTATGGTCATTGGAATGGAAGGGTCTGAAACTGTTAGTATTGTCTGCAGTTCTTTTATGCGATGTTCATGAATTTTAACTCGACTTCATGCACCTGTTCATAACTGCAGAATTTTCCAAATTAGTTCTGCTATATTTTATAGCCAGTTTTAGATTAGAAATTCTGGTTTTAGTAAAAGAAATGTGAGGGTAGAAATGTTTAAGCTCTGCATCATGACAGTGATTAATAATCTTACAAGCAGCATGAGACAACCAGAGGTGGAGCTCGTTGCTTACTGACCTTAATTGCTCCGTTTATCAGTGACACATATCTATGCGAGGCCAGGATATACTGTAACTGACCTATTGCCAGAAGAAATTCTCTGTTCACCCCTTGTCGTTTTCAGGGAAAATGTTTCAGGAAGTGAAAGCATGTTTACTTTGGGAAAAAGGTAAAAGAAAAAGGATAAGGAACAAGGAAAAAAATTGGCATCTTGCAGCAAAGTGTAAAATCAAAAAGTGTAATACGTCCTGGAACCCAGGCTAGCAAATCACTAAAATTGACTAGAACATGGATGAACGAATCATACAGTCACTCGCATTGATAAAATGTTTCAAAGGACTCAGGGTAAGTTAGTACACACCTCAGGAAAAAAAGGTACTGAGAAAAGAACTTAACTGCTGTCATTAACAAGAAACGTGCTTTTTCGCACAGAGAAGTCTTCGCGTTATGTCTTTGACTAGAATGTACTCCCTTCGTCTCTCTCTCTCTCTCTCTCTCTCACTCTGCCCCTCCCTCTCTGACACATGTACTATAATATAAATGCTCAGAACGCCCAGGCACTTTTAATGAGCAGTCGGTGCAAGCGAATGCAAACAAAGAATCCCCCACCCCCGCCTTACTCTAACTGAAGACTGAGATGCAAGACCAGTTAACAAAAATCTTCAAGAAATTTCCCCGTCACTAGCATCGATCAATCTAAAGACACCATGTAATGAGGATGTTCCACGTCACGAAGTTGAATGAAAAGAAGCGCGAGGAGCTACAGTCTATCCGTCGGTAAGAAAACTGCTTGTCATTCCGTCAAAATTTCTGCTACAACACAGATTTCCCCTGTAGTCTCGCAAAGGAACCGGGTGGGCAATCCTATTGGAATAATGAGTTGTGGTGCAGCATAGAAATGTGTGTGTGTGTGTGAACTGTGGAGTTTAGTAATAGGACTTAATTCCCCCATAGTGCTAAATCACCGCTAGGTGGAAGCACTGACCCTCTGAAATCACCAACCAACCAGCCGTGTGTCTATGGCTACAGACAGTTCGTCGAATCTGAGGTGAAGTTGATAGAACTATCACGGAGCTGCGGTGCAACTAGCTTTTCATGATATGCGTGGAAAACACTCGACATGCTTCATGTTTCCTGTTAAGAAACACCACAAAGAAGATTTTCCCAGTGTCAATGCATTTTGTCGACGCGTTTTAAACAGGACCCATCGGATCAGCGCGGATCCAGGAACGCCAGCCAACGATTTGCTGGCCCCCGAGAGGACATGACCAGGGCAAGGATCAGTGCATGCCTCGGCGACAGAGTGCACGCACTCTCCGTTGACGTTTTGGCACTCACAGTAAATGTGGCAGCCGCCATTAAAAATATTAGAAAGTCGCCGGCTTTGCGCGTGTGGATGCGTGTGCGCGCGCGCGCGCTTGTACTTTTGATGTGCCTGTTGGAGGGCATGACTCATATCTGGGGAAGGGGGAGGGACGTGTTATTGTAAATTTGCAGGAGAGATCAAATTCCGAAGATCAGAGAGCAATAGTAAGGCGCTGGGCGGGGTAGAGGGTAGGGGCGGGGGAAGAAAAAGAAGAGATCTTTGAAGTAAACAAAAGTCCGATTAACTAAACGCCCTATGAATGTCAGTACTGCATCTGAACGTTCTACAGCTTGCAGCTGAACTATCTCACAGTTCGTGTGCACTATTATGGGGGAGGTCAGAAGAGCACGCATGCTATCTGAAAACTTGCGTGTAGGCCAGGAGGAAAAACTCGTTCATCGTGCCTAAATCTCAAAACCTCCACAGGGTCACTTCACGCGTAGTTCTGCCCTGCATGAAGACAAACTGTGCAAACCACGTTCAGGGCTATGTTAATCAAAATACTAAGGGTTATCTCCCTTTCCAACTCAAAACACGTGACGACAGCTATAATCATCTCATCATCCAGCCCTCTAAGCGACCAGTTGAACTGGTGTCGCACTGTTCGGCAAAAGACAAATCAGGGACATAGCTATCGTTTCATATTTAGAAGTCTCAATACCTGTTGCTACAACTGGGCTCATTTACTATTTGAACTTACTGTACGCGGTGAGTGAGAAGAAAGCCTTTGACAAAACTCAGAAGCTTATATAGATTCGAGCTTTCTCAACTGACTTGAAACGTTTGGTCACACCGTGTGAAGTCGGCATAAGTAAGTACGCAACGCCCTATGTCGTGGTCTGCAGCCTTACTCGCTAACATGGACACCTAGCAGGGACGCAACTGTATTGCGCTGTCTTCTCAGCAAAAACTTACATTCTCGGGAAACGCACTGCAGTAGTTAGGGTGGGGTGGGGGCGTCTGTAACCCCAGTGAGAAAGCGCTAGTATATCGAGACTACTGTCAACGACATTTTTTTTGCCTGAATGACCTCACCGTCGTCCCACAACGTTGATTACCACAATCTGCTTTATATTTTTATCGCACCGGGTCACCTTGCCCTCCCTGTACCACAGAATGACACAAATTCTGCAACTGTCGTGATCTTTAGCACCAACGCCCTTCCAACGCTTTACTTTTTACAAGTACACTCGCCGCCACATAAGTGCAACTACTTGGTTAGCCGAAAAAAAGGTTTGCACTTATCCGGCAGTTGCATTTAATCGAAGGCCATGATTTTGCACCTAACAGTACCTTGATATTGTGGTGCCGCCATTAAAAATAATAGAAAAGTCGCTGGTCTCGCGCACTTACGCGCTCGCGTGTGTGTGGGTTACTCAAGTGTTGTGAAAGTGAATGACTGGCTGGAATATGGAGCTCATATATCTCAAATACAGCAGGCGAAAAGGGATAGTGTAATACAGCTTTAACAGCGGTTGTCTATATTTAGTAATCTGATATGAATGCTAATTTTGGCTTTATGCAATCCCTCGCGACATTAATTGCTTATGTTTTGCTTTCCTTCCTACAAGAAATTTAGTATTATCTTGCTTAGATTTATGTCCTAGCTAATAGCAAAACCTTAGTTTAGCATTCCTAATAATAGCTGATCTAATTTTCCTGAAATAAAAGTTTGTGTCAATCGCCACACACACAAAAAAAAAAACCTCGGAAAATCTGTCAGCAGGTGTCTTCTGAAAAACAGGAGACAGTGGCTACATAGTTTAAAAATAGGATTTGCACTATCTTTTGTGGCCTTGGAGAAATTGTCTTAGGGTGCTTTCACACAATCCGACACAGGAGATAGTAATTACATAATTCAAAAATGGGATTTTCACAATATTTTGTGGCCTCGAGAAACTGTCTTAGGGTGCTTTCAAACCATTCAACAAAACTCTGAGATCATATCTGGCAGCATGCCCACCACATACAAACGTACATTATTTTAACAGATAACCTGATAAAAACTTTGAGATCTGTTTATCAGACTTTTGCAAATCTTGTTTCCTTTGCCTGAGTGTTTCTGAGAAGTTTGATGCCAAGATGAACACAGTGTAAACGTGGCTTCATAGGCAAACTGGAGGCCAGCATACAGTCCGACTGACCTCAGCATGAGACCTACTGTGTGCTGGACACCATCTTTACTGTCTGGCTTTGTGGGGGGCACCAGGAAGCTTACAACGCCAATTACTCAAAGTTTTTGGCCCTCGTTTCAGAAATCCTACAAACTGGTTTGAAAGAGAACGCCTGAAAGTCTGCGCTATCTGGCAAATGAAAGGTGACGCCATAGATCGAAGAAATATGGAATCCTATTTCATATCCAAATTTGGCACCAAAGCTCCTCCGGAACCTCAATAACTAACAACCTGCCCCTCTACTTTCCCCCACCCCCAGCCTCTGTCTTTACCCTCCCTATCCCCATCCCTGTTATTTTTATATCATCCCAATTTAAAAATTGATTTTATCTATTTTTTGCTATATCTACATACTCTTTCTTTACCTCAACCCCTCTTTCTTGTTTGGACCTCCCTTGACCCCTTTTGGCCACCATTTTGTTCGCCATCTTGGCCACCATCTTGGCCCCTATTTGTGAGCCACCTGCATCAGATAAGGATTAATTTGTAATTCCCTCGTTGTTTGTTTTTAGTTTTTCGTGTGTTTACTTTTTCTCCTTGTCCTGACGAAGGGGTAAAGCCCCGAAACGTCGACTGTCTGTGTTGTGTTTTGTTTTTAACTTGGTTGAAGTTGCTTTCTTATCCGGTTTAAAATGCTTATTGACAGAACGGAATGTCAGTTAAAACGTCCAGCGGTGAATCGTTGAGGAAATGTGCTGGAGCTTAAAGTTTGGGCTGGCCTGAATTAGTGTTTTTGTTTTTGCCATTTATCTCTCTATTATCTGTTCGTCCTGAAGAAGGGGCCATGCCCCGAAATGTTGTCCTCTTGTCTAAGTCTCGCTTGGCTAAGTTCTTTTGGTTGTTACCTTATTTAGTCTAAGCCACAGTCACCTTTTCTGTTCTCTTTTGTCATTCACAGATTTCAAAGAACCCTATAAATATCAGGGGTACGCGGGGGTTGGGGCTTGTGCCTTAATGGGCAGCAGAGGGACATGTTTTAAAAGGAAACGTGCGAAGGAAACTGTCGCCGCACTTCATCACAAAGACCCTGTGCGAAAACTGACTAGATCGATCCCATCTAGCACAGCGGCTATGTGCAGGTCCGTCATAACGAAGTTACTTCAATTTCTTGGTATGCAAACTCCCAGTTGATAGAATTTTTGATTGTTCTTGGCCGCAGTGTCTATTTTCAGCTTTGCTCTCAAGATGAAGGATTAATCAGCCCAGAAATACCAGGCTAAACTTGCGCTCAGCCTGCCCCTAGGACAGATCTAGCCTCTATATTTACAGCGCGACCCTCAGCAATGATTGGTGTAGACCAGTGATGCCCAACCTACGGCCCGCGGGCCACAACCGGGCTACAGCTTTCGCCTATACGGCCCGCCATATGTTGCATTTATTTATCACAATCACGTCGAAGCAAGGTTTTATAAGTTGGAACTGCCAAAGCATGATCCTGACCTACTATCCTTCACATCCCAAAGGATAGAAACGCAAAGTTAGAAATGACGCCGTGCAGATAAAGATCTGCTTGAACATGTTAGCGAGAGGGACCAAGACAGGTATTTGTGTGCTACAACGTTCTGGCCCGCAAAGATCATGCTAAATTTTAATGTGGCCCATGGGCAACAAAAGCAAAAAAAAAAAAAAAAAAAAAAAAAGGTTGAGCATCACTGGTGTAGTCTCTTTCTGAAAAACAAAGAAAACGTAACCAAGAAAAGTTAAACGAGAACAAATTAAGTCCACGTTTCGGGGCACTGCGCCTTCTTCAGGACGACACAAACAAATAAATAAAACGAGTAGACTCTTTAGTTAATAAACAAATTCCACGTTGCATTTATAACACACAAACACACACAAGCAACCCCAATGTCTGGCGCGGTGTTTGACATTGTTTCTGGTAATATATTGTGCATCCCTACGCACTATCGCTGAGATTGTCGTGAGGCTTAAGTTTCGACACTTGGTTTTCTGATAAGGAACACAATTAGCAGAAATGTCGGGTGAAAAATGTTGTTAGTTTGTAAACTGAATGTCTCTCTCTCTCCCACTTTTTTCTTTATTCGCCTCCCTACTTCCCACAAATGCACGGGAGCATGCAGAGACACAAAAGCATCCGCACACGTTTCTGGACAGTTTCTCAAACAGCTTCTTACTGGCCACTTCCGTTTCCCAAATCGGACAGCCTCGGTTAAAGACTACGGCGTTCACTTCCGAGGTGGAAGATCAGTAGATCGTACCCCAGTTGAGTCATACCCAAGACTTAATTGGCCAACTAGTACCTGCCCTCCCAGACGCCTGGCACTATAGGGAACAGCGATAAGACTGGTTGGTCCGGTGTCAGCATGTGACTGGGAGGGAGTGAAGCCTGGCAGCGGTCCCCACGGGTGGCAGCACCTAAAATTGTCTGAGCAACACCGTCCTGACATGCACTTAGTTTGTGACGGGACGTTAAGCAACAAAAACCAATCATTTTCCCAAGATTTCTCTTGCACATGCAGCTAAATGATGTCCTCCCGCACCCCACAGTAAAGTTTCAGTCGATAGCCCTCGTCCTAAACTAAACATAAATAAACATAAGTTTCGTTTAGCCACATTCTGCGAGCAAAGACCTCGTGGGCTTCTGCTACCAGGCTGTCTGCCAGATGATAGGGTCTTATCTTCCATAACGGCCTGCTGACACAGCTGCAGACAGCATGGCTGACATAGTAACACATGACTTCATGGCCTGGCCTACTGCGCTTGCAGCAGCCAAGGAGATATTCTCGGCATGAAAAGGGATGTCGGCTGATAGCCTAAAACCGTCGAAGGGCGACCCGACGGTTTAAGACTATCGGCGGAAATTACCTTGGATTGCAGGATATTGAACCCTCCTTAGCTTCTTCGTGAGAGAAAAGACTTTCATCAGGGCTGGTGGTTAAATAGGATATCCACCAGCAGGTGCAATTTCGCAAGCGCAGGTAATTGTAGGTGACATTAAGCAAAGCACATATAACTGGCTCCTCGACTTCAGCCCATATCGAGACCCAGCTCGACCATACAGCCCTGAAGACGTGGCTCTGCTCCTCTGAAGCTGGGCTAGGGAGGTCAGTGACCGATATCTGCCAAACCCATTCTTGCAAAATTTCCTTGGAGTTCTGTCTAAAACTGTGGCACTCTATCGTGCAGTGTTCCAAGGTCGTGACCGCGCACTGAGTAGCTCGATCTGCTTTGCACGCACGCACGAACGAGTGCGCGGAAGAGGGGGTACGCACGCCTGTGCCCTGATATTTCTGTCATTTCTGTCAGGAAGTGTTTTAAATCGAGTGACATTTTGACGTGATGGGTGGCAGATGCGTGAGGACATTTTGACATGACAGTTTGACGTCCGACGTCCAAAGTGTGTGGTGTCATCATCAGTAGTTACGCCGTCGGACGTGATGTTTCCTGACATTTGTAACGACATTTGCTAGGCTTTTGTTCACGTTGAAATTCGCAATGCGGTCATGCATTGCTGGGTTGAGCTGCATGGGCGTTCATACCTCCTGTTCATACGTAAAGATGCACGTAAAATACACACGGCGAACGGGTCTTACGACCTCTCTTACGACCGGAACGGCAGATGGCAACACTCATGCAAGCCAACCCCGATCCAAAAAAGGCTGACGTTGCAGCATGCTTGTTTCCATCCCAGGGTGCTCTGCGGATATTGAAAGAAGAAACAACGAGAGAATCTGCTTTTGAAAGCAAGTTAGAGCTTTGTTAAGACTATTTTAAACCATCGTCCCACTCACGACCACAGGGTGAAGAACAGGAGAGTGCGATGGATCACTCCAGTATCAAAAAGGTCGCTGATCAATATCAAGGAAATCTTTTTGGGGGGATACTGCGAGTCTGGTGCTTTCGTGCCGCTGAATAAGCAAACTGCCTGGCAGTGGGGGTGGGGGTTGGAGAAAGGAGTTGGTTTGGCAGCTCTTACAAGAGCCACACCCAAATGGCTCCTTGCAGGGCGAGCGGTGAGGCAAAGAAGCTGAATTTCCTTTAGGCAAGAAGCGGGGGGG
>SMGT01011595.1:169327-194283 GCA_004794575.1 Lanistes nyassanus
AGGGAACTGGGGGAGGAAACTTGAGAGTGCGGAGAGCTGTGTGGTAGAGCTTCGAACGTGCGTGCGGAAGATCGCGGGTTTCAATCGAGGATTGAATGTGAAGCCATCGCCTGTGTGACTCACGTCTGGAAGTCTGGAACTAGAGGTCACTATATGGAAAAGAAACACATGTTACAGCACGAACAACAAAAGTGGTGTCTGACGACTTAGCAGATTCCCATAATGAAGCTCAACACATTTATCCTTTCTGTACTAGAAACTGGGAATTTCTGGCACGGAGGACACGGCCTGCTGGCTGAACTGATCACATGACAATTTAACCATATTTGGAAGTCGAAAATTCCAGCTAAAGGGACTCGGTCACTGCCGACTTGCCCCGCCACGTTCTGCAACCTGCCATGCGAATCGTGGTTGGTTATTTAAAGAGACAGTGCTTCCACGTGGCGGTGATGTCTCACTTTGGGGGGGGGGATGTAGTCCAGCAGCCTTCCGTCTGCTAGTCCGCAGCTCTACCAACTGAGCTAACCAGGCCCCAGATGCGAATCGTTTCTGATACAGGCTGCTTTATTCCGCACAATAGCCAATGAGCAGTCACGTTTGCCGACACGCGATTTGACGATCCGTCAATAAGCAGTGCGGGGGAATACAGATGGTGTGAGCCTTGAGAAACACACTGTACCCCTCCACAGCCACAGGACTGGCGTTAATAAATAAATTTGTGCCCAATATCTGACGATTGGGAATGGCTGAAAGACTTGAATAAAAAGTAAATGAATAAAAAAACTAGTCATTTTCTGAGCTTGACCTTCGGTTTGCCCGGCGAAACGGATCGCCGCAACCTTGAGCGAACCTAGTCCTTTGTAACCAGATCGGCCGGGAGGTCACGTGCTCTTTTATAAGCCGCGCGTGCGCCGCCCTCGTGACGCACAGCACGCGCTGACCTGCCTTCACTGTGCTGTTCGGTAGGACCATGGAGACTGGTTGCAGTTAGAAAAGAAAGAAAAAAAGTTTTTAAAAAAAATCTCGAAACGGTTAGCTGACTTCTGTTAATAATAGTTTTAAAAAAAGATGGCTGAAGGCGCTTTTATTCCAGAGCACATGACGCGCTTTTCCTCTGCAACGCGTCCTTTCGGCAGGCAGTTGTACTTATTTATTTTGCACGTGGCTCAAGTTCGTCTGTAGCGTGTTAAACTGCGGCACCATGAAGGCCATGATGACAATGACACTGAAGGTGATCAGTACTGCCAGCCAAAGCGGCACGTGGGAGTCGGGGGTGGGGGTGGGGGTGGGGGTGGCTGAACGCATGCACTGGTCGCCAGCGAAGATGGCGGCATGAAGGTGTTTTCGCGATTTTATATATACATCAAATCACACTCAAACTCAGTAACCATAAAAAGAGATTAAACTCTAATCCCTGACGAAGGTAATAATGATGACGATGATGAAAGTGGTGGTAATTTACTGGTAGTCATGGTTGTTCCGTGCTATTTCAGGCATTAAAAAAAAATATTTCCGAAAAGAAATGTATCCCATCACAGCTTTTTGAAGCACCCCACCGCCGCCCACGAGAAGGAATAAAAGCGCCCCATCTTACGAATATCTGCACAGGAACATCTCGAGAATTTGACAAGAATTATTGTTAAAGTAAACCTTTTCATCTCTCTTTCTCACTCACACACACCTACAAATGGCCATGGGAATGTGAAAAATTCTCACTTTCCTTCTTCTTGAAGTGCGAGGAAGTGGACAGTTATGTAACAGCACGTAGCCTTGCTGGGTCATGCTAACACTTGCCAAGCTTTCGTCACCTTAGCAACGCATCTGTATCTTGTTAACAGGATCATGAGCAGGTGATTCTTTAAGCACGAGGTGTTCAGCCTACGAAGCCTAAGTACAGCATTAGTTGCATAAATATGTAAATGCCCCCAAAGCAGCTATGTATGCAAATTAGTTAGTCCGCCGAACTTAACATGATATGCCTCAGAATTAACTGCGTTGAAGTTCATCAGATGCGCACGAAGCTCATAAGGTACAGTCTTGCGGCACCTCGTAGCTATGGTTACATAAAGTAATGGGGAATAAGGATGGAGAAGAGGATACACTCACACGCAGGTCGGAAGATTTCACCCTCTTACGGACCATTCAGGGGCAGATCAATCAATTTCGGAAAGGGAGGGCGGGTGCTTGAAATGCTTTTTCAGGGTCCAGGGAAAGGCAAAGGCACCCGACCCGCTCCACCCCAGACTGTCCACCCAGTGACATACAGAGTGAGACAGATCCAAACACAGATGCGCGGACACACAAGTAAAAAAGGTAAGGACACGCACACACATCACACTGCACCCACAGCTCGCATGAACCCCACGTACACCCTCCAGGTCACACAGTGACAGGCGCATGACCGTGCATGTCGCCACGTGCACGCAAACACACCCCACCAGCACCGGCTGGAAATGCACGCCCTCTGTCCGCCCAGACGATCAATCCACCAAGTGAGGGCAAAAGTTGAACCGTCAGATATGACGCAAGTCTCTACGGAGTTCTCTGAGCAGGAACAAGTTTGGGTTTATTTTTTCTGGGTGGGTGGGAATCGCGGTCGGATTGCCTGCGGCCACAGTGGCCAGCGGTCACCCGGTACTTGGACCTCTCGCGGATAGTGTCCCCGTGCTGGCCAGGGGCCTAGCGCGTCCAGTGCACCTGAACTCAGCTCTGCACACCGCGCCAGATGACGACAGATGCCCCATGCGACTCTTCCACACTTAAAATATGTTTTAGCCATTTTGGTCTGGGCCAGCTGCTGCACAGTCGATTTTGCGTTTGACCTTCAAAGTAGGCGCTATCTATGGCAAACACTGACACTACGTCAGACACCAGCGTGTAAACTCCGTCAAACTTGTACCTCCCCCGCACTCTTATTTTCTCATTCATCGACACGCGCCATTGCACTACGATCTACGGGAGGGGAGTGGTACGTCTTGTTCATCTAACAGTCACTCTGTCTCCTCGCTCAAGGGATTCAAAAAAGAAAAGAAAAAAAAAGAAAGAAAAAAGAAGGAGGAAGGGAGAGAGGATGGGGTGGGGGTGGGCAGAGCAGTAGGTTTGATCTCCACTCCGTCCGTCCCCCTCGCAATTCTTCCCCACCCCACTGGTGTCGACTCGCACATTTTGCCCATAATACCGCACAGGAAAACGACAAAGGAATGGGGAAAACAAGACGAAGAGGAAGAAAGGAGACACAAACATAAATAAAGCAAAAAGGGGGGACTAACACATTTTAGAAGTAACTTGGGGGTAGGGGCATATGAGGTGAGCGGGAATTTGAGGATGCATTGCCAGGTCAGAGGGAGGAGCGTCAGCCAAAAATGAATTGTGTAAATGGTGACCAGCGCTGAAAAAAAAATCCTTCATGAATGCCACAAAACTGTGTCCTTTTAAACATCTACATCGACACACGTAAAGTTTAGCTTTAAGTAAAATCATACTAAGAGTCTTACCTGTTGTACAGTCGTCATGAATACCAAATATAATTAGTTGCTCTCTAAGTTCTAAGCTATCACAAGGAGCCCACTTCTGCTTCAGTTTTGCAAAAAGCGCTTTCCAAAAGTTTCGCACAACATCGCAATGCAAAAAAATAAGTGTTCAATTATCTCTTCAGATGGTGAACAGAACGAACACAGATTTGACATAGAGTTCAAACGCTCAGAAATCTTATTTTGCATGTTACAGAAGGCTCACCAAGGTCTCCGGGTCAACTTATATGTGTAGGTGTTTTGAAGTTTATAAAAACCTTTACAAGCAGGGGACTTCACATATTATTATTGGAAGCAGAGCAGAAGTCGCGACGCACTGTGCACTGGAAACTCTAAACTATTACGGACCTGATGCTGACACTATTTTATGGTTCAGAAGACTGGACATTCATGCAGATTTTCCACACACGCGCACAATGACAAAGACACGTACAAAACTAAACTTGCACGCGCAGTTCATCGACAGAATGGACACTAGGCGACTGCGGAGGCAACGTCCGAGGAGTGGTCGTGACCCAGGCAAGGGAGGACAAAGGTCAGAGGGGTCAGGGCTCATTCGCGGACTAGCTTGACCATCTGTTGGCTCCGTCAAGCCTGGCACACACGGAAGGTGCGAATAGTCGCACAAAGTAGCTAATCGCTACCTTTTTTTTTCAGCTGCTGTGGAGGGGAAGGGGTGTCAGCCTCCGGTTGCGGTCTTGGTCCGTCCAAGAATGCAGTGCCAGACAGTCCCCAGGCGGCGAGGTGAAAAACCGAACCCATGCTTCTCGGCGTGCAGAGCTCGTCCTTGGCCTGAGCTGGAACTCTTCTCACAACAAAGCAGGGAAGAGTGCGCGGGGTTCACAGCTCGCGCCGATCAGGAAGCGGCGGCCCTTATCGGTCAGTGACACCTGTTGGCGGAACGCACTAAGGGTTTCTGACAAGTGGACCTGGAGGGTAGGGTCAGGGTCAAGTATTCCAGCCGCCGTCTGTCGCGCACCTCCCTACCTCCCCCCCCCCGCACCTCTTTAAAAAAACCCTCACTTCAGTTGGTCCTTCCGCCCCGACAACAGGAGAGATTCGCAGACGCGAGGAACATGAGTGATGCTAGAGAAAAAGCTGATGCCACTGGCCAGTTTGTGGAAAGAGTTTTTCTTGCGTTCTTTGCAGACGAGAAATGATTTTAGGGAAGAACGTCAAATGAACAAAGAAAGGAAAATAGATCAAACAAAAAGTAATAAAAATTGAAGTTTAATTGAAGTTAGACACCACCATGAACACCTCATTTTCTGTCTCATACTAGCAAACTACTGTCCGACTGATAGAAAACGTTCCACCATCCACTGCTGTTTTTATTTTTTTTAAGCTTTCTCGCTGATGTCAAAGCAGGGATTAAGTAATTTGTGCAACAATTTCAAGCCCGTCTTGTAGAAACTTTAATAAAGGATATGTGACCAGATCGGGAATTCAAACCGTTTTCTTGTAATTAGGAAGAAATTGTAACTTGTAAGAAAGAAAAACAGTCCCTCTCATCTTGACTTTTCTACCTTTATTCCCCTCCTTCTGACTTTTTAATAATTCGCCGAGCTAATGTGCAGCTCCGCCTGAGAGACCAAGGTCCACTGCACGTCACTGCACCAACCTTCCCCCCCCCCACCACCAGATCTTTATATTTGTCGGTAGTGATCGCCGAAGATGTGAACAGAAAGATAAGAGTAACTGACTTAAGAATGAACAGCTGGTAGGAACAGCTTGGCCTGAGTGATAAAGATCGATACTGCACACTGAATGCAGCAGACTGCCCAACAACTGAAAATTTATGTGATGAAAATGAATTGGGGATACTATTTGTTCTCCTGTAAAATATTGTCCAATGACAGAGAGAGCTTGATACCCTTTTGCAGCAGAAAGACTCCGACTGTAATATCACACAAAAGGTACTTAAATTAGCTGTGATAATAAATTCAGACGAGCAAATAGTCAGTTTCGTTCAAGTTGTTAACAGTAAGTTTAGAAACTGATAATTCTATAGTGATCAAGCCATTCCATGTAACAGTACTCTTTTCGAAAATGTACTGAAATCGTGTATTACGCATGAATTTTTGAAAAGGGTGAATGTAGTTTTGTGTTGTTTTCTTAAGCCCCCAGTGGGCTGGATAAAAGAATATTGCACATTGTCTGAACTAAGACAGGAAGAGGTAATTTATTTTACTACACTATATTTGATAAAAGAATATTGCACATTGTCTGAACTAAGACAGGAAGAGGTAATTTATTTTACCACACTATATTGGTCGCCAGAGTGTACCACAAATTGTGATTTTTTTGTCCTAATAAACCATTATTGGTTTTGAAACTTCTAAACTAATCTAAGCTAAGCTAAACTCCGACTCTTTCCTCGCTGTGTCCTATATACTGCCCACCTTCTCCGTGTGACCGTGGAGGTAAACAGAGTGAAGAGATGTCGAACGAGCACGCTCTGCCCCCTGTACGAACTCTGCGGCTTTGACGGTCTGGGTCTTAGCAGCTGGACTGTCAGGTAACATCTGACCACGTCGTGCCCCGGCCCCCATCAAGGTCAGGGCGGGGCTAGCGCACTCTGGTTATCTGTCTGATCTCGCCGTTGTCCCTTCCCCCTTCCCCCCACGCAGCTAGCCACGACGACAGCTGACCTTTCGGTTCTTTTTGTCTTGCGATTGATTCCAGCCGGTCCCTCTCTGAGCCCTGTCGAGGCATGCAATAAACAGACAAAAGCAAGCAAGAAGGAAACCAACACAACATGCACGCACACGCACACACACACATTGGAAACAGATAAAGCTCGACACACAAAAGCTACAACTGATAAAAGAACTATAAAATTGTGCGTAAGAAACGGAATGTTCATATTAGCTAAACCCTTTGCATCCACAATCCCTGCTTGAATACCTGAATGTATACAATACAATGTGTACCGAGTGTTATGTGTATATCTAAAATATCTGTAGATGTACATACATAAAAAGGAAAGAAATGACTTATCTGTGGATATGTAAGTCATTTCTTTCTTTCCTTTATCGGTCTTATCCTCTACATGTTTGCTTTATACTTTATTGTATTGCATTTACCTATTTGTGTTTTCTCCTGGAGAGAAGGTAGACTTTGCTTTATGGGGTTTACCATGACCCAGTTTTTGTGTTGAGAGACAGAACGAAAACTTAATTACTCACGTTTCTGGCTCATCACAATGGTGACATTTGTATAAAACAACAGAGAGAGAGAGAGAGAGCAAAAATGTATATAGGTACACCCAGTCTTTTACCTTTCCATCGCCCCTGCTACTACATTTTGTTGTTGTTGTGCTGACGTTTGACATCCTCTCTGATTTCTTCATAAAAAGATTAAGTCCTTCATATGGGGTGCCAAGGGGGGAATGGGTATAGTGCTCATGGTTTATAAAGAATTGCATTCCTTAACTATAGAATCAATTCTATAACAACAGAATGCATTCTATACCTAAAGAATTCATTCTATAACTAAAGAATTCATTCTATAACTAAAGAATTCATTCTATAATTATAGAAGTCCACAAAAAGGCCATCATAAGACCTTTGCTTAAGAAACCCACTCTTGACCACAACAACCTCAATAATCTCAGACCTGTATCAAATCTGTCTTTTGCCTTTAACTTGATTGAGAAAACTGTCCTCTCACAACTCTCATCTCACCTCACAATAAATTGTTCAACCCTTTACACTCAGCATACCCAGTACAAGACTGCCTCTGCGAATCAAGTCATGGAAGACATTCAGCTGACTGAAACTAAAGGATGTCACGACGGGCCGTACCTTAACTTAATGGACTCGACCTCTCCAGAATTACAGAACAAACTTTTATGGTGATCTCGTAAATATAGAATTAATTGAGCAATCGTCCCCAAAACCTTTACTACCTCGGGTCAATGGTTTCTACACCAAAGGGTGACGACGCTATGAAATAATGTGAATAACTAGAGAAATCTACCGAGGGAAAAGATTCTCATACTCTGACACGCTCGCTCAGTCTCTCACAGGCAAAACACTTCTTGCTCAAGAGCCCCCACCCTCGTAAAAGACACAACTGCAGCGAACCGTTATTCAACATATATTTCATACACTAACTGAATTGAAAACATCAAATATATATATATATACAGGTTATTTACAGAGAATCACCCTGCTCGTATCTAGGGTAAGACGTTGCCTGATTACGTCATACCAGGAAGAATCAGATAAACAAACTAAAGCCAGAGGGGAAATCACACTGCGACACGGCCTATGATCCCGCTCTGTACACAGATACAATAAGTGACTGACAACAGAGGAGCTACTCTTGTCCCTACTGAAACAACTGTTTACTGCAATATACAGCTCTGAAGCTGGCGCAGAGCAGCTACCCACGCTATGACGTAGCGTCCACCTACCAGGTGTCGAGAGAGGGAAGGGGGAATAGGCTAACCTAGGGGCGACATGTGACAAAGGGGCGCCCCTCTCTGTTGTCCTGGAAGTCCTCTTGGCTGCTCCTTGCTTGAACCAGACTCGTATCGCCGATCTCCCCTCGTGTCCTTTGCCTCGGGACACAGCTCACTGAGAGACGCAAGCGCTCTCTCTAATGTCGCAACAACACTGTGCTGTGCAACGTTTTCTCCATCAACCTTCGACCTCTGAGCCCGCTCTCCTAGAGTTCAGTTGCAGCCAGCCTTCCGCCAAGGCTGGGTCTTTGCCTCTGCTTTAGATGGTTATCTGTCCGCGGTCCCTTGATCTCCCTCCTTTACGTTCTGCGGTTCCTCCTCTCGCCTGGTTAGCGTAGAGATTTCCCACAGCAGAGGAAAACGTGTAAGAGTCACACGCCAGTCTTGGGGGAACACCACAATTCCCTGAAGAGTACCTTGGGCTAGGCAACTGGTCTACTCAAGATACGTGGTTCTGACGCCAGATTTCACCTGAGTCCAGTAGAAAAGGACACACTTGGTTCTGCAGCAAGACTGAACCTATCAGCTTTCAGCCTTCTTCCCCACAAGACACGTACGTCTCTTCACAGTAGATCTCCAGTAGAGGATCTGGCCAAGATAACTCTGGCAAGAGTACTGGCAAAGGATGCCTCTCATAGGATATTGACAAAAGATAACTTGATAGTTGCAGTTTGTTTTGGTGAATGTGCTCCACCTGTCGGTGATTTCGCACTAAAGGGGTGAGGGGAAGGTGGTGATTGGGGCTGGGGGCGTGCTCTGATTGCAGCGGCTGAGCTGGTGGTGGTGGAGGCTGTTGTTTTGTGGTGTCCCTGCTGGCTGTTTCCTACTGAAGTATTCCTAAGTGCTAGACGTTGCATCTTCCTTATATTCTACTTTTTGGTTAGGGATAAATTTACCTCCCTTTTGTAATGACGCTTTGATTTCGGATTTTAAAAAAAACTTATTATTAACTTGGCGTTCTAAACCAGTCCTTTTATTATAACCTTTCATTCTTACATTCTTGCATTCACACACGTGGTAATCGAGATAGATACACCAACCAATCAGCACTGAGACAGGAGAAGCCACACCTCGTGTAAACTACAAGAACACGTCACGCCCCTCCCCTAAGGTGGGTACCTCGAGTGGCCCTTATATAGCTTCTTCCTGCCCCCTGGCGGTTCACATCTCCGGACTACAAGAAAGCCCTGGTGGTCGACAATACGCGTTAACAGCTTCTTTCTGATGCGTAATCTCCCCTGCTTAACTAACGCACACCTGGCCAGCCTGACACCTGCTCTAGGGCTAAGGTCCCATTCCCAGCCATGACCCCCAGAGTCAGTAACACTTCGCCCTTTCGCCCTAGAACCAGCACGCTGACTAGAAGTGCGATCAGGGACCCGCTGACATCTAACCTGACCTGGTGATGACATGATCGAGATAGCTGGCGGCTGGAACAAGGGGATTAAGGACTTATTTAAGGCAATAGGGCTGTGGATGGGTCACACCTGGAAGCTATGGTGCAATCTCTTTGACCCACCAGACCCCAGCTCTTGACAATAACTGTCCACATTATCTTCTAAACAGACTACAAAAGCTGTAGAACAACTCTGCTCGGCTGATTTGGAAAGTTCGGAAAGCTGACCACATTACCTCCCACCTGCAAAAACTGCACTGGCTACCGATTGAAGATCGAATCAAATACAAGATTGCATGTCTATCCCACAGTGCCCCTTCTATCTCTTGGACCTCATCCAGCCTTAAGCTCCACTCAAAGCCCTCCGTTCTTTTGCTGATCCCTCTGTCCTGGTCTTTCCAAAAGCCAAAATAAAGTTTTTCGGACAGCGCTCTTTTTTCTCTGCTCCGACGGTTTAGAATTCTCTTCCCGCCAGTATCCGCAATAACTCTGACTCAAATTCCTTTCGTACTGTCCATAAAACTCATCTTTTTCGTCTTGCCTATCAGTTACCCTGTGTGTAATCCATATGTGCCTATGAATGATAGATTCCAGTGAGAGAGAGAGAGAGAGAGAGAGAGTGTTGTGTGTACTCTAAAGCGCTGGGAGATTTGAGAGCGCTATTCGAGTATTTTGTATTATTATTATTATCACCCCAGTTGTGGTTGCACGGCCTGAACCCCGTCATTTAACCAACGTGTTTAAGCGCTTACACCATTCTGTGTGTGATCAATATGTGGTCGTGTACTACAGTGTTCAGCGTTTAGAACACTAGATACGTATACTGCTAACGTCTGGACTGTAGGCAGTGCATCACTGCAAGGACACTATAGTTCATTTCATGCACGTGTGAGCGTGCGCTCTGTGATCACTGGCTAATCCCGAACAAGGGAACAGGCGGGCGGACCAGGCACTGGTGTTGGCACTCAGGAGAGGTCCCCTCTCTCCACTCCCTTTCCCCTCTTTGAAGTGGAATGGGGGCTGGATGGGGTTGAAGGGGTCACTCACCGCACCCAGCTGCCGATGGCACGACCTCAGACACACCGGAAATATCTCGACCGTCTGGTCACCCCATTACGCTGCCCACCCCCTCCCCTGATCTGCGGGTCAAAAATTTGTGGTAGCGACAGTTTCGTTTGACTTTTCGACTGTTCAGCGCGGCCTTTTGTTCTCTTTCTCTGACCACTCGCGCGTGCGTGCATGTGCCATTGCATTCGTGGACTTACTCTTGTAGGTGAGAGACACGATTCTGGCATGTGGTGTTTATGCAGGATTCATTTACTGGTCTTCAAATACAACTGTTTAGAAACTTCTCTCGTATTGATTAAACGAAATGCCACAGTAGCTGATGCTTATAGCTGGCCATTGTGGAGCCGAATATTCCATGCAGCAGGACATCAAAGAGTGAGTTCTCAAAAACAATACAAATCTACATGAAGCGCCCCCTAGATTTCGTTTCCACAAATGAAAGCGGGTATAAATTTCAGAGAGTAAACGAACTGTATCTGCACTTTTATAATGGGAACGAAATACATGCTGGCCAGACCGTTAGAAGTATAGTCAGGGGGCTGAAACCTCTGGTGCGTGTGTGTGAGGGGGGGGGGGGAGCGATTATACCCGCTGTACCCACGCACCCTAGAAAGACAACTCACCGCTACAGGTGCGTGGCCTTTAAACTGGCCTTGCCGGTCACTCCCGTCCTGTTCACGCGTGCACGAGACGATAAGCTCGTGCCGATCATCGACAATATTAGATGATCACGGGTGTATCAGCCCAGACCTGAGGAAAAAAAAACCTATCTGCGCTGGGTGGATATAGTGAGAAGAAAAAAAATGTTTAAAGAAAAAAAATCTCGATTAGATTCGCACACCACAGTGCTTTGATTGTTTATTGTTTACTGTTTATTGTTCAACATCAACTCACCAGCGAAGGCTGTCGCATGACTGGCGTGGGAGGGGGGTGGGTGAGGAAGTGGGCTGGGGGAAAGGGGAAGTGGGGGGGGGGGAACCGGATATTTGGAGAAAACCCAACGGCCGGCGCCGTAAACATGTGCCACGTGCAGAGGAACTACGTCCGGCGGACACCGGCCGGAATCCACGACCCTCATCAAAATCGGTGACAAGCACGCGTTTCTGCCCTTGCTACGGACTGCCTCTGCACAGCCAAGTGCATTATCGGTCAACTTGCAACAGCAGCGACAACAACAATAGACAAAAGGGACATATAAAGCCCGAGTCAAAACACGTAAAATTTTGTCTGGCACAGTTTCTAAAAAAGCGGATATCCTAACCCGAACGGTTGAGTTGCACTATACTGGCGTAAACACGTCCCCCCCCCCCACCATTTTTTGCATTGACGCACGATACGGGTGTTTCGTTTCTGGGTAAAAATACATTTTAGACATTGTTCTAACTGTCTTCACTATATTGTTCAGTAATGATAAAATTACAGCAATATCTAAAGGGCATAACGTTCACGTTGTGCCCTTGGACTTGTTTTCATTTTTGTATTGCAGAAATACTGAAAATCTGTAGTATTTTCCGCCTTATTTTGTTTGGGCTTTTTTTCTCCCTTTCTGCCTTGTTGTTCCGGCGTTCTGACTACAGAGCTTGTTTACTGGCCGAGTGTCGCGCACGCCGCTGATGGAGGTGGCTGCGGCGTGGTTGGCAAGATGACAGCTGGGACCAGTACGGCAGACGAGAATTCACCTTAACCTTTGCGAACTGAAAAAGTACAGTCATCAACGCGAAACCCTGTTGGATCTGGGCTGGATTGCATGAGCGATCGTAGCTGCCATTCCGGTCATAAGATCGGTTGTGAGGCCCGTTCGGGCTGTGTATTTTATGTGCACCTTTACGTGTGGACAGATATGCGAGCCCACGTTCAGTTCTACCCTTATTATTATTGTTATGAAGTTCCACAACTTTGCCGGGGTCTATCCACAATCTCACATGCCATCGCTGTTAGTAGGTAAATGCCTGCACGCAGAAAAGCACGCAGTTTTCGGTAGTTTACTATAAATCACATGCGCTTCCTCTGTGCGCGAACACAATTGAGCGCACACACGCATGCGCACATGTTTTTCGATCGATGCTCATCCTAGATCGATTGTCATCACGAAGTAGTTATTAGGTCGCCGTGATGTTCGATCAATCGACCCTGTTGTCGTAGTGCGTGATTAGATGGTAGAGCGACCCGATGGAGCTAGGATGCCAACTTCACCTCAGTACTCTCCCCTTCCCTCTCTTTTCTTGGTCAAGGCCTCACCTTTCCGCACCAAAGCTGAAAATTGTTAGGCCTTTGGTGAGGTCAACACACAAGCCCGCACGCACGCACGCACGCACGCACACATATAAACGCAGGACGGAGAAAACACGGAGTTTTAAAAATCCTGGTTCTTACAAACCGATGAGAGACTATGATAAGGACAACTCATTTAAAAATTTCCAACACTAGATCGACCTGCCATGTCAGTATCAAACCCACAAGTTTCCAAACAGAAGGAAGTAGATTCTGCTTTCCTCTAAATAGTCTTTGTTTCAAGTTCGCCTGCACTAAGCACTATTTGCGTCGTTCTCGCGATTCCCAGAGGTCACAAACTCAAGGGTCGCACACTAGAAAACAAATTATTGTTCAGTCCGCTTTCAAGTCACGCAAAATTGCTGGCTAACTTCGCGCCCCAATGAACGGGGACCGGACAAGTCTATTAAAGACCTGTCTTAACCGGATCAATATGCGTCTAACACACGATCTTTTTTGGCAAACTAGGATGCGCTTTCGTCTTCAAGGCTTTAAGTGTGGGACAGCAGCCACTCAAATTTTTTTTTAACGGTCTAGTCTGTTAACTGACCCCATCACAGTTGGAAACTCTGTGGTCATGCATATCACAGCTGTTGAAGACAAACTTACAGGTGTTGTGTCCGGTAAGAAATAATTTACATTCCGTCTTTCTCATAAGTCATTTCTCAACGTATTATTTCATATGCTTTGTTTAAACTCTGTGGCCATTTGGGTTGCTGCAAGGTCAGGCATACACAGTAGCTATGGCGCTAGAGGTCTCGTATAACTATAACTTCAGGAAATAATCTTTGGCCACACCAGGATTCGAACCAGCAACCGTCCATCTGCTAGTCCGCGGCTCTGCCAACTGAGCTATCCAGGCCCCAAGAGGGATTCAGGGAGCGAACGGTTGTTCACACCGACGTTCGGACACACCTAGATCCTGTGAGCTTTTGGAACGTGGACACTCCTGCAGAAAAAAGACGAAGACAAACCCTTGCCCTTCAGCGTTATAAGGACGAATTCGGAATTACGGCTCGCCTCCCCCCGCCCCCCCCCCAAAAAAAGGAAAAATTGGTGGTGGGGGGGAGGGATTGAAAGGAAAAACATACTACTGAAAACGAAAGATATACCGCTGACAAAGAATTGGAAGACCAGTGCAAACTGTACCCGCTACGTCATGGCAAAACACAAACCAGTAGTCACAATAATACCGAAATGTATCTCATTCATTAATGTAACGATCGACAACAGATTTAATGAGCTATTTTTATTGCAACAGCGAGATTCCCTACCAAGGACACAGCCCACGTATACAAAAATTAGAGCAGGTGCAGCACAGAATAATCAGTGTCTAGCAGACACTGTCAGACGTCTTGGGTGCCTCCCCACAAACGCGCCAGCACTGATTGCCACGCGCAGTGACCTTCGCTGTTGCAGCATGAAACAAAGTGCATCCACAAGAATTACGATGGTTGCTGTGCTCTTGCAAATTACATCATGGTGACCTGGCCGCCAAGTTCAGCTGGTCTTTCAATTCTTGTGAGCAGTATATATGCACTTGACCACTCAGGACCTCGTAGGGCTAATCGTCAGGCGCAGACAAGTCGTGCAACAAACATGGAGGGTGTGAGGTGAGAGGGGAGGTGCGTGTGATGGGGAGGAGTCCTGGGGAGGGGGGGGAGACCGTGAGAAGTTTCCGCTTGCGGGGAGAGAAAGGTAGCCCGCATCCCAGTTTTGTCACGTTGTTCTGTCTGCACATTTGCCTGCAAAACAAGATGACCTCGTCCTCCCCGCAGCTTTGTCGGTCAAGGACGCGCCGCTATTGTTGGGCGTCTGTCTCTCGGGATGATGTTACGACCCTGGCGCGGAAGCCCTGCACCCTGCATGACGACAACGACGATGATGAGGTAGATGATGACACTGACAACTACAGCAGTATATTTCTTTTTCTACCATGTAGTAGCATGGTTCATGCACTAGCACATCATGTGATCGCATACGTCGCCACTCTAAGCGTGATGGTACACCAGTGCGCACTGCATTCTGGCCGCAAGAACTTAGATTTCACAGATTACCTCTCGTTTTTGACATTTAATTACCTGCGTCTCATTCAACGTCCTTTTAGTAGTCCTGACATCCAGAAGAGAAAGATGCGAAAATCAATAGTTCGTTGTCTGTTCAAAATAATAAAGAAATGTTTACACGTCAACATTCACGGAGTTTAGAATCTCCTTGGAAAAAGTACATCTTCCGACCTGGCGGCTTGTTACCGTTCTTTGTCTGCTTAGACATCCATCGATCGACGTGCCTTCTGCTCTACTGTGTGTTCAGAAGTGTGACAGTCCTGCAACAGCTTCGGCTGTTTTAGTGTGTCTGTTCAATGCTTCCATAAAACTGTTATCCTCTAAAGCATATACTTTTGGAAAAAAAAGTAACAGTTCGAAAACGTTGAGTATCCTCTAGGTATCGATTGAACTGAAAGAAATGAACTAAAGAAACTTGAACTTGATGTTATGGTTAAAGAAAATGTTATTGGGAAAGCTTCACAAGAACTCAGGAAGGCGCCATAAGGAATGCAAGGGGCGGTGCTGGATAGAGGGTCGTTGGTTCGGATCCCGTGTCGGGGTTGCGATTCTGAATTTCCCACCTACTTGGGGCACGCATGTGCAGACCACTTTTTATCCCGCTTGTGCTTGCGGAGTTAAAACTTTTGCTTAAACTTATACATGAAAACAGAAGCCCCACTTAATACCAATACCTAACCCTACCCTAACCTTCATCCCCTCTCCAAAACAACAACAACAACAACAACAACAACAACAAACCATTCAGCCAATAAGGGTATCGAACCTGAGACTTAACTATGAAGCCCAATACAAACACAGCCATAAAGATATTATTAATCAGATACAAGCAGTAGTAAAACTTATGAATTTCCAGAAAATTTCAATGAAATACAGATACGTTAAATACTGGCGCTAAAGTGCTACGGATACGATGATGTACAGTCGGAAGGAGAAAGGAAAGGCTTGGGGTGGGGGCCGGGGCGGGCCGGGGCGGGGCGGGGCGGGGCGGGGACGAAAGGACTCGGACGAAGACGGAAAGCCAGGTAACGATCGTTAATAAGCCGATCAAACCGTCAGCAGAGATTATCGAACGTCTGGCGTGGAATAAGAAAGCTACACAACAGCCCAGTGTTGTGCTACAGCTGCGCAGGCATCAGATGTCGACTCCGGCACATGCGATAGGTCTGGACGAGGCTGACATGGAAGCCTTGCAGCAAAAAGGTCACTGGGTTAGACCAGTGTCGCGTCCTTAGGCAAGATAAATATAACGCGAAGTATGGCAACCGTAAGCAGTAATCACTTACGCCTTTCGTCGTCGAGTGAAGAATCCCCCCCACCCCACCCCCACACAACCCTCTCACACACAAAAGAGAGTGGGACCATGGGCATCAGCCCTCCACCTTAAAAGCACCCTCGCGCGAATGGACCTACATAATCGCTCTTGTTAGTTTCAAACAGGACAAAACATGTAAATATGATTATTGTATATTTTCCAGCTTCACAGTCCTACGTCAGGAACATGAGGATGGAACTTATCTGTTTAGTGCCAATGGGGACATAAATACAATGGTTATCTACGTCTAAATATGCATGGGTGCCAGGGCGCATACGTGAAGGCGTGCAGAGAATGAAGAAAGGAAGGCGAGGAGAGGGGACAGAGAGGTGGAGGAGTGGCGGAGAAAGATCTACATCCTTGCCTCTGGGTGGGGTCTAGTTTCCGTTGAATGTTGAACTTTGACCTTTCTGTACCGAGCCTGAGGACATGAGACAGGCCCCCAGCTATAAAACTTATCTCGCAGGCTTCCGGTGGCTCTTCCTTTGAACTTTGCTTCCCAACTGGACCAGGCGTGCGTATGCTTGCACCACGTGGCTTGCACATAGCGCACGGCTTGTCCCAGTGATGACCTTCGGGTCAGAAAAGTCAAGGTGACAGCAGTGACGTTCTAGGTCAGGGTGGTGTGGAGTGCGGGGTGGCGAAGATGATAAAGGAAATGCCGACGACAATGACGACGATGTCTAATAGTTACGAATAGACTCGGAGGAGAGACAGACTAAGGAATTGGTGATCTGCACGACGCAGGTCAGCATTCATTGCCAGCAATGTCTCACGTTAGGCTTGACCCGGCTAAGAAGACTGGACGATGACCGAGAGGGGGGAGGTGCACCAAACCCCCGACGATACGGCATCACTGATGGGAATATAGGTGCTATGGCGTCAGTGCACGCGGCACACTGTCCCAAAGAAGACTCCATTAACAGCATACGTTCCAGAGTTATCTACAACTGTTTAGCGTTAGCGCGTTTTGTTACTCTCGACGTGGTTTTTATTCATCGATCATTCGGATTATCCCTGTGACGTTTTACGTTTAGATTCATGCGCATGCACCCACACAATTCCTCCCTCCTCCAACGCACGCAAACCCACAAAAAGCTTCCATCTCATTTGTCACATAGTTACAAGTCGGGTTTTGACACCGCCAAGCGAGTACTGCCTCCCTGCCAGGATGATATCCGACACATTAGTTCTTGCACGACTGTTTGAACCAATGTCGGACAATAACGAACGAAGGTGACAGGTCGATGGTCCTGGGTGGATCCTCTGTACCCTTAGGTAGATGCAGGCCCATTTCCTCTACCCAGACGCGGGGGAGTTTAAACCATTGCTCACTCAAAACGAGACAGTATATGGCGACCGAACGGCAGCGCTGCACTTGTAGCTCCAGTGAGGCCATAAACGGTGCAGCAGAACTGTAAAGATAACATATCGAAATTTAACAGAAGTAAACTTCGCTTCCGACCACCAGGTTATGTCACAGGAATGACGTCACTGCGTCTTCAGGTGCTGACGAGTGCCAGGGGGTGGCAGAAACTGCGCGTTTATGCCGAGGGGAAACACGCGTGCATCTGACCTAAAAAAAAATGGCATTTTAGGCCAGCGAAGGTCGCCGACTGGTAAACCCTGCAACTCGAGGTCGAAGAAAGACGATACAGGCTGTGACCAAGACAGGCAGTCGCACGACCGGTCACTAAATAACAGGGTGGTGATGAAAGGGGGAGGAAATTATCGTCTGTTGACCCCAACCCAACTTCGTTCTTGGAGCGACGAGGCCAATTAGATGCACCGAAGGCCACCACTTATGGAACCCAACCGTCGATCGGTGATAATGGTGGGCTTTCATTGCTCAACCAGACCTAAACGAAAACAGTAGTAATGCCTGTAACAATTTTGTCCTGTTTTAATCGCCGTATTTTCCACGCTGTTTCGATGCTTGAATGAGTGTGTATCGAACATCCGTGTGACTGAATGTTATCAAAATTTGACGAAACTAAATCGGTTTGTTCTGGAGCGCGGTGGACCAGTTCTCTCCCGCTGTTTTCGTTCGACTTCCTCAGACCTTGGGCACCCGGCAAAAGCTCTTGAACGACTTTCGGCCGGTTTTACCCCGCCCCCAGCGCCGCATGCAACCATATGCGCACAAACAGCCACAAAGGCTGTAGAATCGCAGTATATTGGCTATCCTTCCCTGTCTGTATCCGTAAAGAGAACAGAATGACTGACATCGTGCACTTAATCCGCCTTTCCACGAAAAGTCAACAAGGATCAACAACTAATCTTGAAAGCACAGCACTTTGTGGGTGAAGATGTTCTCTGCTTCTCTTTCACGGAAAGAAGTGTTGCTACGTTGTTCCATCATTTATCAGAGATAATTTCGTATATTGCTCACGCGCGCGTGCGTATGTGAATGCGTGTGTGTTGTGCATGCGTGTATAGTATGTGGGTACAAACTTAGAGATGGAGAGGAGAAGCCAGCAACACACAGGTCAATAAGAACTGCCAGTTCGTCTAGAATGTTCAGACTTTATTGCGCCTCCTATCTAAATATCTTTATGGGGTTAAACAGGCGCGCTTGGCACGCATCCACATAAAGAATTCTTTTAATAAATTGTTCCCTGCAATAAAATCTGTCCGAAACCAGAGGGGTGAAAACCCAACAATACCAAACCTCCGTCACGCACACACGCACGCACGCAAGCACACGTACATATATATGCATGCCCACGCGAATGCAGGTACACCTACACACCACGCCGACAGGAAAATTCCCACAAGTGGTCTCCGTGCTAAGCAAGACGCACACAAGAAGGATAAATGCACCACCATCATCTCGCCCCTCAACCGCCTACACCCCCGGTTTCGAGAAAGTTTTAGAGCTCAAGTGAGCTGGGTTCGCAAAGTCTTACAAAACACTGCACCAAGCCAGCCACCCTTTAGCCTCTTGCGAGTCTCCTGACTCTCTTCTTCCTTCATTCCGCTCGTCCTCTTCCTCGCCACTGTCGCTATCCTCGTCCAAATCGTCGACATCAGACTCGGCCTCCGAATCACGTGCCGGATGCGCAAGTCTCGCGATGTAGCGTGTGGCTAGCGTAGACTCATCTGCCTTCACGGCGGGGCCACTGAAAAAAAAAAGTCGGAATTTCTGACCATGCACACTGTCCAAAAGATATTTTAACATTTTTTACTAAGCAATGGCCACTTTGCGCTGTTATTTTCACAGCGTTCTACTAGAATACGTAAGGAGGTCCAGTATCCAAAAAGTCAACTTTGATATGGATATCCTACAGCTCTTGACACTTCCTCTTCGAAAATTAAAAAAATCGCCCACCCCGTATCAACATCGCTTTGTCACCACAAGCCATTCTTCCTTCTCCTCCCTACCTGCCCTGTGCTTTTGCGCATATGTGTGTGTGTGTGTGACAGAGAGAGAATTAAATGCGACATTTTGTCTTTTAATTTGTATATATGCACTTCTGTACTGCATTTTCTCTAAATTACTGCATGCAGCATTAGCGTATCACTTCTAACACGCCTGGTCCGTCAAGCACTGCTCATTTCTTTGTACGCAAGGCCAAGACAGAATCGTGGACGGTGGGTTCCTATCTCGACTCTGCCAAACACATGTCCTCTGCATGCGGCACCAGTTTATGGATCCGGCCGCTTAGTTACTTGCAGTAAACCCACCTGCTGCCAAGGCCAGCAACTGCATCTTAGAAGCATGTTGTTCCATAATCTTGCATTTAAAGCTGGGGGATAAAAGGTTTAGGTTTACAATACAAGCATTACGTGAGTCATCGTCTCCGACTTCTCTCGTTTGTCTTGTGAGCGGCGGACAATACCATACGGTCTGGGAGACGTGCACATTCCACTGCCTCGTTCTTTGCAATCGCTCATACCGGCCGCGGCCGTACGCCTACAGCGGTCGACATATCGATCACCTACTGCCCGGCAAGCCCTTGTTCTATTTATAGCAATCTTGTAGCGTTTTCTAATTCCACAGCCCCTGTCCTTGTCCGGCTTCGGTGCTGACGTCACCCCCTCCCTCCCCCCCACACACACCACCAGCGTGTGCCGTAACGAGGATTTTAAAGGCGAGCGCAGTTCTCATGTCGAGTTTCAGGCCTCGGAAGGCGCCCGCGGTGGCCCGCAGTAACCAGCCATTAAACGAGATCTCCAATATTTTCTATTTCCTAAGGTACATTTAGTACATGCATGAGGGTTGAGGTCCTTTAAGCAAGTACTGTGGGGTCGCACTGTGTCTACCCGACCCTTATACTCACTTTCGCTTTTCAGGTAAACTTTCAAGTGTTTTCTCATTTCTCAAGCAAGCACGCACAGAGGAATATGGAGGGGAAAGGGGCATCATTATGACCCTAGACATCCAACCTTAACCTAAATACAGGAGGAAGATGGGGGGGGGGGGTAAAGATGTAATCCAAACACATTCAAGGACTTTTCTGGAGAGTGGGGGCAGGGAAGAAGAGAGAGCATCAGCACGGCATTAAATGGGTGCTGGAGCCAGATAAACAGGCCCTACAGTCCTAGATTCTGACGTACGCCCCTGCACGTCTGATACCCGTCTGGCGCTGAAAGGCCGCCCGTTGGCCGGCTATAACAGCCTGTGACGCTGTCAGGAAAAGAACGCAGTACAGCAGCAGCTGACCCGACACTTTACTTTCCCCAAAATACCCGAGGGTCGTCTGGGTAAACACGTTGTGTCTGAGATACGGACACACACATCATTCGCTCGTCATTAAGACGATCCACAGACAGAAAGCATTCCGGGTCTTTCGAATAGAACACAAAACGAGATTTTAATCAATCAAAAAGTAAAACAACTTATGTCAGCCTACTCCCTGCAACAAACACCACGAAAATTACGTCGATACGATTCACGGAGGCACGATCGCTGTGTACAGTTACGAAGAGAGGAGTGTGGTGGACAGTGTCTTCGGTGCTTTCCTGCTGGACCACGTCACGTCATGTGACAGATATGAAAAGGAAGCGAGTTCTATTGTCTCGGCCGAAGCCTCCCTCTGCCCCAAAGCAGTAGAGTCAAATCAATACCTTCCCTTGCACTAACCTTCACATCCACAACGTCCCTACGTATTCACACCTGCGGCCTCCAGTCACTTCAAAGAACGTCTGCCGATAAGTTAACCTTAGGAGGTGTGAACGAGGCCTCTTGAGGGACTACTATAGGTCCGTCTGACGCTGCCGTTACATAATCGGCCCACATGGAGGTTTAAACATAGAGATTTAACACGCAATACGAAACACGATTACCAAACAAATTACAACAAAATCTATGATGACGAGAAACACGTCAGTGCTGCTTGGAGTAAAACATAAATATAAAAACAAAGGAACTTAACCAAGCAGAAATTAACAAATTTTACAAAAATTACCCCTTCTTCAAGACCACACAAACGGACAACTAAAAAAGGTTACCTAACTGAATAAACGTTGCTCACCAAGGCCGATTGAAAGGAAAATTTTTAGTTGTAATGCTGTCTATGTGTGTCGTCCTGAAGAAAGGGCAATGTCTCGAAATGTCGACCTTGTCTTTGTTACTTTTTTTGCTGAGTTAAGTTCCTTCGTTGTCACTTAAGTCTATGATATAAATTATCCCAGACACAAAACGTGACATACAGTCATCGGTGGAAGCAGCTGATGCCTAATTGCCAGAGTGCAGCACTGACAAAGTACGATGAATAATACGACTGAACAAAAAAATTCCAACTCTGTTGTCCAGTAATCCAGTCAAAAGCTGCTCAAGCGCACTACATATCATCGTGAGTGTACAAACCGGGAAGTGGGCAAGACATTGTACAAAGGAATCGATAGCGAAAAGTCAGGGAGACTGCGACAGGAAGTCAGTGAGTAAGTGGGTGGGTGGGTGATTAACTGAGTAAGAACTGTGAGTAAAAATGAGTGAGCAGATGAGTATCAATAAAAGGAAGATTGAAGTAGATGTGAAAATGTTACGCAAAGACAAGGCGGCGCAGCAGCTGTCGGTGGGGTGGGGTGACGGAAGTTCTGTATGTCGTATGCCACTTAAAGACAAACAACGTAACTTGCAGTTTAAATATAATCTACGTCTTTATACACTCAAATCTGGTTTCACCACAGATAAGCATGCACAATTCTAACTGCATGATTGCATCTCTCTCCCCCATCCCCTCTTTCTCAAAGAACAAGCGAGAGAATGTCGAGCTCCTGAAAAAAAAAAAAGTTCGCGAGAGAAGGGGGTGCAGGAAACTGAATAGGTGTGCGGAAGGTGGGGGCGCCAGGATGGGAACCATTTACGTCATCAGCGACCTTTTTGGAGCTGTATTTGCCAAACACCGCCCAGCCTGCCGCCAGCTTGTAGGCCACAGGCCTGACGGAGTGAGGAAATATCCAAGTTGGGAAGGGGGCTTGCTTCAGCCGGAGGGAGACTGTATCCCTAGGAACGCGAAAGAAATAAAACGGTATAGAAAAAAAATCTCAACCAGCATTTATCAAAGCCCGCTAAGAATAGCTCCTCGCTGAAGACGCGATGTTAACGGTACTCCTGCCCACTTGTTCTCGCTCTCCTTCTCCCGCAGCACAGAAATGTCCGACATCAGGAGGCAAGGTCATCTCAAATTTTTAAAAAAGAGTCGGATGATCTGCTCTGCCGTCGCGAAACCGCCTTTTCTTTTATAGTGCTGCCGTATGACAGACATGGTGGACAGGGGGAGAGTATCAGGCAAGTAGGGATGCTCGACCCTGGTGTCACCCGCTCGCGTCGCTCGCCATCCTTGCGCCAGTTCAACTTGCTCCGTCTAGGACGGCGTGACACACGAACGAGTAACAAGGTTTAGAGAATAAAAGCCGGGCTGGGTAGCATGGGGGTGCTTGTCTCCTGTTCATACGTAAAGGTGCACATAACATAGAGCGAACAGACCTTGCCACCACTGTTATGACTGGAAGCAGATGCTAAATCTTGTGCAAGCAAACCCTAGCTGACTAGATAGAACAGCAAGCGTGTTAAGAATAGAATAGATGAGAAGGACAGCCTCCATGATCTTTCCTCCATCAGATGTCTTGGCCAAGGTGTTTCTGCGAACGCGCACGACTTTGTTCTTGCGTGCGTGCGTTGTGTGCGTGCGTGCGTGCAAGACGATAAGGAAGAGGGAGAAAAAAAAAGACATAAGAGCATAGGGCTGGAGGGGAGGGAAACATTATATTTAAAATTATTTCACGAACAGCGTATCTTCGTGGTTGATACGATGGGTATTGAAATGTTGGGTGCAAAGAGTGGGACAGTAGGACGCTGAGCGTTCTGTTGCCAAGAACCTGATTTGTGTCGGTAAGCGTACGGCTCATAACTGTGTCTGTGTGGGCACCTTGCCCACGGAAAAGTGCGTGCACTCATTCAAATATGACACGACAACCCAGTCCTCACACCTCCCCCACCCCTTCTGTCCAAGTACGAGTAGTACGGCTGCACTACTGATCTGAACCTGGGACTGCAGTTATCACGTGCCTGGCAAAGCGTGCATCCGGTGAGACGCGCGTGGGTAGTGACACTTCCTGCAGGTTCTCTGTTTCCTCTGACACCATGGGCATCATGTTGGAACCACAGTGCATGGAGAGGGGAAGGGGACGTTAAAACTCCCCAGGCGTGCCCACAGCGGTTACCACGGAGATGATGGTGTTCTCCCGGTTTTGAGGCTCTGCCCCAAGTGCCCATCCACCCGCAACTCCTTGCAACGCACGCCCATCTTTCGTCAAGGTTACTAAGCTGTTTATCTGTTGTTTACATCCCGTAGGCATTCATTTAAAACTGATCACCTAAACCTGACGTCTCAAGGCCTGACGTTAGCCGCAGCCTGACAGCCTGGGCAAGTGAATTTAGTTGCTGAGTAACATTTCTGATAAATATGCCAGACCAGGCGCCTCAACATCTTTTAAAAGAAATATGTTCATTACTTTTTCAGAGAAGAGCGTTCTGCTGGGTAAAGTATACATCACCTGACAAAACTGACATATCTTGCCCCACAAGGCGAACGACAAAAAAAAAAGTGAGTTAATATCCAAAGTGAGTTAATATCAAGTCCTGCCGTTTTTATCCAATGTTCACCGCCAGTTAAACCGAGCAACTCACAATTAAGCTATTCACTTTGCGCACGATCTGCCTGTCAATGTATCTTTCTTTTTGCGCCTTCCTTCCTTCCGACCGCACGCCATTACAACACTGGTTTTTGTCGTTCTTTGGAACCCAGAACTTCAACTTGCACGCGACTCGCCTCTTTTCTGCAGAACACCGAGAGGTCCACAACTAGTTCGTGTACTTTTGGGGAAAACGAATATATTTCTCGGTCGCTGTATGGCTTTCAGCGTAATGCGACCTCGTGTTTAGGGGCAGTGGCTGTACAGACCCTGGCTGCCATCGATCTATCGCCCAAGCCGAATCTAGTGTGAGCTCAATCACAAGAGACAGGCGGAAAGGACAGGGGAGATGAAAAGAGAAAAAGTGCCAGTTCAGTCTGCACCACACAAAAAAAAAAAAAGCTTTTGTCCCAGAAACTGAATTCCAGGGATGCAGAGAATTTCGCTAAGGTTTTTGACTTTTGGCTACAAGTCTCGTGAGTGTGAAAATGTGGGCCATCCACACGTAAGCACAAGTTCAGGGACACAGTGCACAGCATGCGCCACTCAGTTTTATCAGGAAGAAACAATTACGTATCCCCAGCTCCGCAGTGGCCAGGGACACTGACCTCTGGATTAAACGCGAAGTAACAGATGTCAAAGGTCCACCGACATCAATCCACACCCGGCCAGGAAGTATCAAAGTCATCGAATCTCGAAG